>OX352772.1:209411284-210011284 GCA_947095535.1 Poecilobothrus nobilitatus | reverse complement strand
AATATAAGATCATGTTACAATAATATGATGGCGCGCGCAAAAGTAAGTTTGCGCGTGTAGAAAAAAATATTTAAAATATTGTTCTGTTACAGGGTGACATAACTTCCCCACCCTTTGACGGAAGCTCCGACGAAGTTATCTTGATTGTTTTGCTTTTGCAGCAATTATTTAATTTTACAATTTGAATTAATAGAACAATGATAATTATTATTATTATTATTGTTTTAGTTACATAGCTTACAATGTTTTCAATTTTATTAGCATACAAAATTTCTTTAATTTCTTCTCTATTATTTTCAATGTTTTTTACATGTTTCACATTTCAGTTTACATTTAATTTACTTTAAACACTTTTTAGAATTACATTTAAATTAGGTAAAATTATATGGTCTTTTATTTCAATTTCAAAATTTTTATATGTTAAGTTATTAATTTGAATTTGACATTTTTCGAATCTTATTTAACTAGTTCCTTCAATGAAGGTTTCAAAATTATTACAGTTATGAAAAATTTGTGTTCTTTTAATATTTTTTACCTTACTTAATTATAAGACCATTTTTAAGTTCTTTAATAGATTGTTTGAAAAAAATTTTAAATACACAATTAGTTTCATTATTATTAAAAATACTATATATACAGTTATCATTTATACTTTTTGGTTTTTCTTTATAAGATTTTGTTATCTTTAGTAGGTAGACGTCGATTAAGATTTAAGAGTAGAGTTTATTTGTAAAATTTCGTATAAGTATATGAATATGACTATGACTATTTCGTTTCCGAATCTTATTATATTAATTTTGATATTTGTCAGAGTGTCCAAGTCTTGTATCATGTCAAATTCTTTGTCTGTTAATATATTTTTTGATAGTATTCCCAATCTGCTCATTAGTATTGTCTGTTCAATAATATCGTCGATGTGATTTCTGAGTAGAGTAATGTCATAGTTAATTTGGTACATGAACTCCATAAGTGCCATTTGGTGTTCTACTCTAGAGATTTTATTGTTGAGTTCATTAGATAAATTTGTTACGAAATTTCTTATTGTATGTTGTTGATTTCTGATGTGTTCTGTAATGTTATAGGTTAGTGCAATTAGGTCAGAGTTTATTTCACCTTGTTTATTGTTTTCTGTTATTAGCGTTTTGTTCATTAGATAAATTTGTTACGAAATTTCTTATTGTATGTTGTTGATTTCTGATGTGTTCTGTAATGTTATAGGTTAGTGCAATTAGGTCAGAGTTTATTTCACCTTGTTTATTGTTTTCTGTTATTAGTTTTCTGTTATTAGCAACTTGTAATTTGTTACGTATTTCAGTTTCGTCGTCGCTATCCATCGTGCCTATTATGTATTTAAGCGCTTTTCGTATTCCATTTATGAATCCTCTTTTATTTCTTATGTGAGGTACAATGTTTTTAATTTTTTTAGCTAGTGATTTGTTAGTTATGAGTTATTGTATTATAGTTAGTTATGAGTTATAAGTATTGTTCCGTTTGAGTTCGGTTCAATTGAAAATGGCTGTATATTAGTCCATATGTCTTGAAGGGAAAATTTTGTTTTAGTTGGTTATAAGTTTTATTTCTCCCAGTTTTAAATTAATATGTCGTTTTTATTATTGTTCAGGTCTTGAATATCTATTATCTGAGTGTTGATAGGTTGACCGATTGAAAGAGAATGTAGAAAATTAATATGATGTACTTTTCTATGGTGTAATAGTCCTAAAAAGAGATGTTTTAAAGAAAATAAATGTTAGTAAATGGTGACTACGTGTTCTTCATCGGTTAATTCAATATCAATTTTTCGGAATTTTGAATGATTTTTTCCTCCCCTTATTTCTTTGATGTAATTGATCCCTGGTTCTAGGGATATGTCGACTTTGTTCTCGTTTGCTTTTTCGATAACGAGGGTTTCCTTTTTTAAATTTTATTGTAGATTTGCTCATATTCGCTTCCTGTGATTTTACCTTGAATGAAGTCTATTGGTTTCTTGTTTGTTGAGGAGTGTATCGTATTGTTACAATACCAGTTTATTAAATTCATTTGCTCCTCTATTGGCAGGTTCTTCTTTGTATTTTTTAATAATCTTAGGTGTTCGTTGATGGTGTTGTGCAGGCGCTCTATGTCTGCGTTACTGTTGTGATTTGAATTGGAGATGTAGTGAATTGTGATATTTTTTTCTTCCAAAAATTTTCTTATTAAATGTGATTTCATCAATAGTTCGTTGTCAGTTACTATTTTAGTTATGTTACGATATGGCTAATATATTTCGCTATTGTTCTTCTGAATTCTGCTTCACTTCTATTTTGTATTTTAGTGAACATGGCAATTTTACTGAATTTACCAATCATGGTGACATATAATGACTTGTTTATGGAATAAAATACGTTCATATGGATTATTTGGTTGGGTTTATTAGGTGTTTCGGATATTTTTAACGGCATCTGTGGGGGCTTTCTTTCATATTTTTCCAGAATGCACACTTCGCAGTTGTTTATAAATTCTGAAATTTTAAGTTTTAAATTTGGATAATAAAGTTCATTTTTCATTTCTTTGTTAATTTCGTTAATGCCACGGTGATTGTTTTCTAGGTGCTTTGTTTGGATTAAATTTTCTAGTTCTTCATCATTGGTAATATTTTTAAGTAATTTTTTACTCCTAATAATTTTGTACTTTATGAAATGTTCGTGGAAGATAAGATTTAGTTTTTCAAATATTTTGTCATTTACATATATTGCGTTAGTTCGTTTTGGGTCGAAGTGGTTCTTGATAATCAATTTTAATGTGATATCGTCTAGCACTTTTACGGATATTATTTTAAGGATTTTGATTTGCAAGGAGCCCGAATTAATTTTATTGATTATGATTTGATTTTTGTATAAATTTAGAGGTGTAACTGTTTCTAGCGTATTAAATTGGAGTGGGATATTTATACCCGTACGACAGGATCGGGTATAATAAAATTACTCCTCCGTTTGTAACACCTCGAAATAAGCGAGCTAGATATACCTTCAAAGGTATGGATCGGATCAGAAAAAAATTCTAAGACTTTTGAGCCATGTCCGTCCGTCCGTCCGTCAGCACGCTAACTCAAAAACTAAGAAAGCTAGAATCTTGAAATTTACACAAAATATTCTGGAAGTAATTTGTAGGTTCCCTATTTTTTTGGTTGAGTTTGGACCAAGCCTTAGGGTAGCTCTCGAACACCTAACTTTTAGATCAGAAATTTTTTTTGTATCACCCCCCGTTTAGGAGCTGTAAGGGGTCGAAAACTGAAAATTTCCTATTTTTAAACACCTGTTAAAAATTTTTTTGAAGTAATACACAAAAATTAAAGCTTCAACATTATTCTTTTATTTCTGTTAACAACTTTTTTTAATAATGTAGGGTTACTTTATAATTGACGAAAGTGCTACTTGATTTTTTCAAATTTTCTAACAAATTTCTTTAAAACGAATTCTTTCCATTTTGTTTTACTCGATAATTTGAAATTGTTGAGGATATAATGCGTAGTATAAAAAAATGTAAATAAATAAACAACATAACGGTTGCTTGAAGAATTTTTATTATTATTTATATGATATTGATATATACACATACTTATATAACATCATGTTTATTTACATATCGTATATGTCACTAGTGAATGAATGAGAAGAGTATATATATGTATATTATATAGCGCCGTATTTACATACATACATGTATTTTATTGTACTTATAAGAAATTATTCTGTCAATGGAATATTTAAATATAATATAATATAATATTTAAAATTATATTTACTGTTTTGTACTAAGTAAATTTAATATACATCTATCGCTTAGTATTAAATGGTATTATAGAATATTTGAAAAAGTTCTGGATTGATAACCAAACTAAGGGATTGTGATCTGTGATGAGTTTAATTTTCCTACCGAAAACATATGGTCTAAATTGTTTAAGCGACCATACAATGCTGGGAAGCTCTTTCTCAATTGTAGAATAGTTAATTTCGTGTTCGTTTAGCGTACGAGACACGTATGAGATTGGTTTGCCTTCTTGGGATAATACGCCACCTATGGCATAATGGCTCGAATCTGTGGTTATTTCGAAATTTTTTTCAAAATTGGGGTATATGAGAATTGGTGTTGATATTAATTTACTTTTTAGATCGTTGAAACTTTGAATATATCTATGGTTATTTATTTCTACTTTAGAATTTTTTAAGAATAAGGATTAGAATAAGAATTGCTACTTTAGAACTTTTTAAGAATAAGCTCATGGATTTTGCTATTTCGGCGAAATTCTTTATGAATTTCCTATAGTATCCCGCGATACCTGGGAACCTTTTTATCTCTTTTGGAGTTTTTGGAATTTGGTAATTTTTAATTACCTCTGTTTTCTTTTGGTTGGGATGTATTCCCTATTCATTGATAACATGCCCTAAAAATTCGACTTCTTTTCTTAGAAAATCGCATTTATCTAATTGCAATCGAAGTCGAGCTGATTTTAGTTTTACGAAAATTCTTCTTAAATTTTTGATATGTTCTACTAAAGCGTTTGAGAAAACTTACAATATTGTCCATCTACGTTAAGCATTCTTTGCCTATATTCTCCCTCATTATATTGTCAATCAGGCGTTGAAAAGTACTAGGGACATTTTGCAGCCCCAAAAGCCTTCTACGAAATTCATAGTGCCCATTGTCCACAGAGAATGTAGTGTTTTGAATGTCTTCTGGTTCCATTTCTATTTGATGGAAACCGGATTTTCAATCTATCACAGAAAAATACGTACTTTTTCCTAATTTGTGCAATATTTCTTCTATATTGCGAATATTGGGATAAGAGTCGTCAATTGTCTTTTCGTTAAGTTTCCGGTTGTCTATGACGAGAAAATCTAATCAAGGTCGAGGAAAATCTAAATCGAGGTTGTCTATGGCGAGGAATCTAATTTTTTGGGAACAGCCCAAACTGGGCTGTTGTCCGGACTATTGCTATATTGCATAATTCCATTTTCCAACATTTTTTGAATTTGATTTTATATCTCTATTTTGTGGATATATGGGTATCTGTAAATTTTACTTTTTATTATTGTCTGTAGGCATATTGTCTGTAGTATTAATTTTGTGTCTGATTTTGCTAGATGAGAGAAATAAATGAGAGAAATATTTGTTCTGAAAATATTTCGTTGAACTCAGATATAAGATGATTTAACTGAACCTTTTCCTCTACGTTTAAGGGATCGGTTATTATTTTTTCCGGAATAATTTTCTTGTCTTTGTATGTTAAGTATTCGTTTATTTCATAATTATTAAAGTCTAAGATTTCGTCTACTTCGACAGATGGGAATGGTTCGTTAAAATTTAATATTTTAGGTTGGCCACATACGTCGAATATTTTGACTCTTGCTTAAAAGTCATTTACTTCATAGATACCTTCCAGAATTCGAACGTCGGCATTTAAATTAGTTTCTTCTATCATTACGTTGCCTTTTTGTTTTTTAACGGGGATTTTATAATAATATTCCCCAGGGTCGATTTGGTATATTGTATTTTCTGGTTGGTGACTAAAATATAATTTTCTTGGAGTATCGTTCATTATGAGAACTCTATTTTTGTAGTCGATAACAGCGTTACATTGCATTAATATGTCTTTACCTATAAGGTCGTGGTACGTTTCATGAAAATCATGAATCAAAAATACAAATTTTCCAATATGGTTTGCTTGGAATTTCTCAAAAATATCTACAGTTATTGCTTGATTTATTAGAACATCCGTTTTCAATGTTCTCAAAATTTTTGCATTTTTCTGTTGCGTTCTTGGTATTTCCTTAAGTGTCTGGTCGGATTTAACAGCTTGGGGCACCACTGTCGGCCAAAAACTTGTATTTCTTTGTTTTTAAGTAGGTGAGTCGGTTGCCCCGTTTCCCGAAAATTTCCTATATCGATGGTTTGCTGATTATTAACATCCATGGGTTGTATTTGTGAGTTCTTATTATTTTGCGAGTTAAAGTTGGACTAAAAACTTCTCTACAACTCTGGTTTGGTTCCCAGTTATTATAGGATGGTCATTGATTATTTAGATTGTTGTAAACGACTGGTTGGCTTCTATTATTATTGTGAAAGATGTTGGGGTTAGAACTACTATTCTGGTACGTTGTATTATTTGGATATGTATTATTGTTGAAATATCTTATTGAACGATTACCATTATTATTATTATTATTATTAGAGGGGGTTCGAATAAAATTCCGCTTATTATTACGATTTGAATTATTTTGAATGTCATTTGGACGATTTTGAGATGTATTATTACTAGTATAACGATTATTGTTATTTTGACGATTACAATTACTTTTGTAATTATTATAAGTATTGCTATAATTACCATTAATATTTGAAAAAGCGTAATCCGGTTCGTGCAAAATTTTCATTGTGTCTTCGAGCGTCTTAGGGTCTCTACAAGATAAGATTGATTTCAAAGGTTCCGGTATTATTTTATTTTAGAAAATGTCCAAAGAACTTTTAACGTTAGCTTTTAAAATCGTTCTAGTTCGTTGTTATTATTTTGGTATTCCAGTTGCGTTTTTGTATTTAGCTTTCACATTGTTGTAAAATTTGACACCGTTCGTTTTAAAAGTTTGGCTTCTGAGCTGGTCAAAAAGTTGGTCAGCAGATAGTCTGTCGCCAAAATTGTTGTTAAGTGCTTTCTTAATTTCGTCCCAGGTGGCAGCTTGATGATTGATTTCGATAACTTCTATGGCGCTTCCAGTTAATTTTGATTTTATTATGTCGGAGAAGATTCCTCTTAAGAATTCGTCATATTGCAGTAGTAAAGGTGTGACTCGATCTACTAAATCGATAAAAGTTTGTAAGGTACCAAATTTCCCATTAAATTCAGGTACACGTTCTAGATATTTAAGACGGTCAATTGTAAGATTTTTTGGTTCTATCGACATGATTCTATTTTCTATATTTACATTTAGATTTAGGTTTGATAATCCTTTTGTCAATATATAAACAACTTCGTTATTTGTGAAATTTTGTGACATAAAAGAGAAGATGAAGGTTTGGAATTATGAAAAGGAAATTCGATTTACCTATACGAAATTTATTTTTATTTTTATAACTATTGCTGAAATGTAAATATTTATTTATTTTATTTTTTTTCTATCAATTAATTCAAGTTGTAATTATTCTTTACCTTTTACTCAAAGTTTAAATTTAAAATATAGATATTTTACTATTTTCTCTTTTTAGCACATTTCAAAAAAAAATTTTAAAAAATGTGCCTATTAGTTTCACTCTGTCCGTCCGTCTGTCTTTCCGTCTGTTTACAAAACTTCTACACCGTTAAAGATAGAGAACAAAAATTTTATTACCATGGGTAGGTCTCATAAAAAAAATAATTTTGTGGAACAACTTTTTCATATAGCCCCATTCATCAGGGAACTTCAGCCCCTCAAACTTTGAAAAAGCCCTATTATTAAATGCTTATATCGCATATTCTGCTTAACATTTTTTCAATCCTAACACGTCACTCAACAGGTGCTTTTTTTAACTTTGTAAATTAATATCAAACTTATACAATTATTTTAAATTTAGTATTTAAATTTACCGTTATGTGAAAACCAAATTTTGCATGATTTTTCTACTTTCATAACTCCGGCACTCTTTTAGATAGAGGCTTGAAATTTTGAAGCAAGAAAGAACTTTTAGAATTAGTATAAGTTTGCTAAGAAGTTTGTTTTGGACACCCTGTTTATGAGCTATTAGAGCTCAAAAATTGAAAATTTGCTATTTTTAAACAGCTGTAACTTAGGCATTTTTAAACAGCTGTAATCTGTACACATTTTACTGCGACAAGATATAAAAATTAACGCTCCAGTAATATATTTCGTGTGTTAAAGGTTTCTTTAAGTTGTATAGGGTTTCAGAGTTACAGCCCCTCAAAATTCCATAAAGCTCCATTTTCAGATGTATATATCTCAGGCTCTCCGTAATAATTTTAGAATCTAAAACCACTAGAAAGACCGAAAATTTTATTATCCCCATAAAACAATATCAAAATTATGCAATATTTTGTAATTTGCTATTTAAATTTACCATTATGTGAAAACGACATTTTGCATGAAATTTCTTTTAACTTCTCATAACTTCGGCACGCCTGTAGATAGGCACGTACAATTTTTAAACAAGAAAGAACTTTTAGAATTAGTATAAGTTTCCTTAGAAATTTTTTTTGTACCACCCCCTGCTTAAGAGCAATTAGGGCTAAAAAATTGAAAATTTGCAATTTTTAGACACCTATAACTTAAGTACCTGTACAAATTTTTCTTGACAAGACATAAAAATTAAAGCTCAAGTAATATGCTTTCACGTGTGTTAACGCTTTTTCTTAGTTATATAGGGTTACGGGCTTACAGCCCCTCAAAATTCCAGAAAAGTCCTATTTTCACATTTTTTCTTATTTACATTTTAAAATTTTTGTGCACAATTCTAAACAGTTTGTATTATCTTTTGGAAATGTGCGCTTTTAAAACCCGTTTGTTTACATTCTACCTTGTTTTTTTTATTAACTTCGTAAATCATAAAAATAAACGAATGGATGACAATGAAAAAATTGACTATAAATTGAAACAAAACTAAATATATGATAATTCATACAAGCTCGCCGTCACTATCAGTTTACATATCTCAAAAAAGATCGAGCAAGTAAAAGAGCTTAAATATCTAGGCTTTTGGATAGATTACAAACTCAGATGGAATAGATAACAAACTCAGTATCACAATTCATACCAGAAAGCGCTAAAAGATCAATCTACTATGCTCTATTCAACAGTTATCTCAGCTATGGAATTAAAATATGGGGAACAACCTCGCAAAAAATATCGATGTTTTACAGACTATCCAAAACAAAGCACTGAAAAACTTGTTTAATTACGATTGCCGTAAAAATACACTGAAGATTCACGAACTAAATAACGTATTATTAATAAAGGACGTAATAAAATTAAAGCTGATATTACACATTCATAGTATAGAGAAAAACCAAATACACACCACAACGAATCTATCAAAACGTGAAGATAAACATTTTCCAACATTTTTTGAATTTGATTTTATATCTCTATTTTGTGGATATATGGGTATCTGTAAATTTTACTTTTTATTATTGTCTGTAGGCATATTGTCTGTAGTATTAATTTTGTGTCTGATTTTGCTAGATGAGAGAAATAAATGAGAGAAATATTTGTTCTGAAAATATTTCGTTGAACTCAGATATAAGATGATTTAACTGAACCTTTTCCTCTACGTTTAAGGGATCGGTTATTATTTTTTCCGGAATAATTTTCTTGTCTTTGTATGTTAAGTATTCGTTTATTTCATAATTATTAAAGTCTAAGATTTCGTCTACTTCGACAGATGGGAATGGTTCGTTAAAATTTAATATTTTAGGTTGGCCACATACGTCGAATATTTTGACTCTTGCTTAAAAGTCATTTACTTCATAGATACCTTCCAGAATTCGAACGTCGGCATTTAAATTAGTTTCTTCTATCATTACGTTGCCTTTTTGTTTTTTAACGGGGATTTTATAATAATATTCCCCAGGGTCGATTTGGTATATTGTATTTTCTGGTTGGTGACTAAAATATAATTTTCTTGGAGTATCGTTCATTATGAGAACTCTATTTTTGTAGTCGATAACAGCGTTACATTGCATTAATATGTCTTTACCTATAAGATCGTGGTACGTTTCATGAAAATCATGAATCAAAAATACAAATTTTCCAATATGGTTTGCTTGGAATTTCTCAAAAATATCTACAGTTATTGCTTGATTTATTAGAACATCCGTTTTCAATGTTCTCAAAATTTTTGCATTTTTCTGTTGCGTTCTTGGTATTTCCTTAAGTGTCTGGTCGGATTTAACAGCTTGGGGCACCACTGTCGGCCAAAAACTTGTATTTCTTTGTTTTTAAGTAGGTGAGTCGGTTGCCCCGTTTCCCGAAAATTTCCTATATCGATGGTTTGCTGATTATTAACATCCATGGGTTGTATTTGTGAGTTCTTATTATTTTGCGAGTTAAAGTTGGACTAAAAACTTCTCTGCAACTCTGGTTTGATTCCCAGTTATTATAGGATGGTCGTTGATTATTTAGATTGTTGTAAACGACTGGTTGGCTTCTATTATTATTGTGAAAGATGTTGGGGTTAGAACTACTATTCTGGTACGTTGTATTATTTGGATATGTATTATTGTTGAAATATCTTATTGAACGATTACCATTATTATTATTATTATTATTAGAGGGGGTTCGAATAAAATTCCGCTTATTATTACGATTTGAATTATTTTGAATGTCATTTGGACGATTTTGAGATGTATTATTACTAGTATAACGATTATTGTTATTTTGACGATTACAATTACTTTTGTAATTATTATAAGTATTGCTATAATTACCATTAATATTTGAAAAAGCGTAATCCGGTTCGTGCAAAATTTTCATTGTGTCTTCGAGCGTCTTAGGGTCTCTACAAGATAAGATTGATTTCAAAGGTTCCGGTATTATTTTATTTTAGAAAATGTCCAAAGAACTTTTAACGTTAGCTTTTAAAATCGTTCTAGTTCGTTGTTATTATTTTGGTATTCCAGTTGCGTTTTTGTATTTAGCTTTCACATTGTTGTAAAATTTGACACCGTTCGTTTTAAAAGTTTGGCTTCTGAGCTGGTCAAAAAGTTGGTCAGCAGATAGTCTGTCGCCAAAATTGTTGTTAAGTGCTTTCTTAATTTCGTCCCAGGTGGCAGCTTGATGATTGATTTCGATAACTTCTGTGGCGCTTCCAGTTAATTTTGATTTTATTATGTCGGAGAAGATTCCTCTTAAGAATTCGTCATATTGCAGTAGTAAAGGTGTGACTCGATCTACTAAATCGATAAAAGTTTGTAAGGTACCAAATTTCCCATTAAATTCAGGTACAGGTTCTAGATATTTAAGACGGTCAATTGTAAGATTTTTTGGTTCTATCGACATGATTCTATTTTCTATATTTACATTTAGATTTAGGTTTGATAATCCTTTTGTCAATATATAAACAACTTCGTTATTTGTGAAATTTTGTGACATAAAAGAGAAGATGAAGGTTTGGAATTATGAAAAGGAAATTCGATTTACCTATACGAAATTTATTTTTATTTTTATAACTATTGCTGAAATGTAAATATTTATTTATTTTATTTTTTTTCTATCAATTAATTCAAGTTGTAATTATTCTTTACCTTTTACTCAAAGTTTAAATTTAAAATATAGATATTTTACTATTTTCTCTTTTTAGCACATTTCAAAAAAAAATTTTAAAAAATGTGCCTATTAGTTTCACTCTGTCCGTCCGTCTGTCTTTCCGTCTGTTTACAAAACTTCTACACCGTTAAAGATAGAGAACAAAAATTTTATTACCATGGGTAGGTCTCATAAAAAAAATAATTTTGTGGAACAACTTTTTCATATAGCCCCATTCATCAGGGAACTTCAGCCCCTCAAACTTTGAAAAAGCCCTATTATTAAATGCTTATATCCCATATTCTGCTTAACATTTTTTCAATCCTAACACGTCACTCAACAGGTGCTTTTTTTAACTTTGTAAATTAATATCAAACTTATACAATTATTTTAAATTTAGTATTTAAATTTACCGTTATGTGAAAACCAAATTTTGCATGATTTTTCTACTTTCATAACTCCGGCACTCTTTTAGATAGAGGCTTGAAATTTTGAAGCAAGAAAGAACTTTTAGAATTAGTATAAGTTTGCTAAGAAGTTTGTTTTGGACACCCTGTTTATGAGCTATTAGAGCTCAAAAATTGAAAATTTGCTATTTTTAAACAGCTGTAACTTAGGCATTTTTAAACAGCTGTAATCTGTACACATTTTACTGCGACAAGATATAAAAATTAACGCTCCAGTAATATATTTCGTGTGTTAAAGGTTTCTTTAAGTTGTATAGGGTTTCAGAGTTACAGCCCCTCAAAATTCCATAAAGCTCCATTTTCAGATGTATATATCTCAGGCTCTCCGTAATAATTTTAGAATCTAAAACCACTAGAAAGACCGAAAATTTTATTATCCCCATAAAACAATATCAAAATTATGCAATATTTTGTAATTTGCTATTTAAATTTACCATTATGTGAAAACGACATTTTGCATGAAATTTCTTTTAACTTCTCATAACTTCGGCACGCCTGTAGATAGGCACGTACAATTTTTAAACAAGAAAGAACTTTTAGAATTAGTATAAGTTTCCTTAGAAATTTTTTTTGTACCACCCCCTGCTTAAGAGCAATTAGGGCTAAAAAATTGAAAATTTGCAATTTTTAGACACCTATAACTTAAGTACCTGTACAAATTTTTCTTGACAAGACATAAAAATTAAAGCTCAAGTAATATGCTTTCACGTGTGTTAACGCTTTTTCTTAGTTATATAGGGTTACGGGCTTACAGCCCCTCAAAATTCCAGAAAAGTCCTATTTTCACATTTTTTCTTATTTACATTTTAAAATTTTTGTGCACAATTCTAAACAGTTTGTATTATCTTTTGGAAATGTGCGCTTTTAAAACCCGTTTGTTTACATTCTACCTTGTTTTTTTTATTAACTTCGTAAATCATAAAAATAAACGAATGGATGACAATGCAAAAATTGACTATAAATTGAAACAAAACTAAATATATGATAATTCATACAAGCTCGCCGTCACTATCAGTTTACATATCTCAAAAAAGATCGAGCAAGTAAAAGAGCTTAAATATCTAGGCTTTTGGATAGATTACAAACTCAGATGGAATAGATAACAAACTCAGTATCACAATTCATACCAGAAAGCGCTAAAAGATCAATCTACTATGCTCTATTCAACAGTTATCTCAGCTATGGAATTAAAATATGGGGAACAACCTCGCAAAAAATATCGATGTTTTACAGACTATCCAAAACAAAGCACTGAAAAACTTGTTTAATTACGATTGCCGTAAATATACACTGAAGATTCACGAACTAAATAACGTATTATTAATAAAGGACGTAATAAAATTAAAGCTGATATTACACATTCATAGTATAGAGAAAAACCAAATACACACCACAACGAATCTATCAAAACGTGAAGATAAACATTTTCCAACATTTTTTGAATTTGATTTTATATCTCTATTTTGTGGATATATGGGTATCTGTAAATTTTACTTTTTATTATTGTCTGTAGGCATATTGTCTGTAGTATTAATTTTGTGTCTGATTTTGCTAGATGAGAGAAATAAATGAGAGAAATATTTGTTCTGAAAATATTTCGTTGAACTCAGATATAAGATGATTTAACTGAACCTTTTCCTCTACGTTTAAGGGATCGGTTATTATTTTTTCCGGAATAATTTTCTTGTCTTTGTATGTTAAGTATTCGTTTATTTCATAATTATTAAAGTCTAAGATTTCGTCTACTTCGACAGATGGGAATGGTTCGTTAAAATTTAATATTTTAGGTTGGCCACATACGTCGAATATTTTGACTCTTGCTTAAAAGTCATTTACTTCATAGATACCTTCCAGAATTCGAACGTCGGCATTTAAATTAGTTTCTTCTATCATTACGTTGCCTTTTTGTTTTTTAACGGGGATTTTATAATAATATTCCCCAGGGTCGATTTGGTATATTGTATTTTCTGGTTGGTGACTAAAATATAATTTTCTTGGAGTATCGTTCATTATGAGAACTCTATTTTTGTAGTCGATAACAGCGTTACATTGCATTAATATGTCTTTACCTATAAGGTCGTGGTACGTTTCATGAAAATCATGAATCAAAAATACACATTTTCCAATATGGTTTGCTTGGAATTTCTCAAAAATATCTACAGTTATTGCTTGATTTATTAGAACATCCGTTTTCAATGTTCTCAAAATTTTTGCATTTTTCTGTTGCGTTCTTGGTATTTCCTTAAGTGTCTGGTCGGATTTAACAGCTTGGGGCACCACTGTCGGCCAAAAACTTGTATTTCTTTGTTTTTAAGTAAGTGAGTCGGTTGCCCCGTTTCCCGAAAATTTCCTATATCGATGGTTTGCTGATTATTAACATCCATGGGTTGTATTTGTGAGTTCTTATTATTTTGCGAGTTAACGTTGGACTAAAAACTTCTCTCCAACTCTGGTTTGGTTCCCAGTTATTATAGGATGGTCGTTGATTATTTAGATTGTTGTAAACGACTGGTTGGCTTCTATTATTATTGTGAAAGATGTTGGGGTTAGAACTACTATTCTGGTACGTTGTATTATTTGGATATGTATTATTGTTGAAATATCTTATTGAACGATTACCATTATTATTATTATTATTATTAGAGGGGGTTCGAATAAAATTCCGCTTATTATTACGATTTGAATTATTTTGAATGTCATTTGGACGATTTTGAGATGTATTATTACTAGTATAACGATTATTGTTATTTTGACGATTACAATTACTTTTGTAATTATTATAAGTATTGCTATAATTACCATTAATATTTGAAAAAGCGTAATCCGGTTCGTGCAAAATTTTCATTGTGTCTTCGAGCGTCTTAGGGTCTCTACAAGATAAGATTGATTTCAAAGGTTCCGGTATTATTTTATTTTAGAAAATGTCCAAAGAACTTTTAACGTTAGCTTTTAAAATCGTTCTAGTTCGTTGTTATTATTTTGGTATTCCAGTTGCGTTTTTGTATTTAGCTTTCACATTGTTGTAAAATTTGACACCGTTCGTTTTAAAAGTTTGGCTTCTGAGCTGGTCAAAAAGTTGGTCAGCAGATAGTCTGTCGCCAAAATTGTTGTTAAGTGCTTTCTTAATTTCGTCCCAGGTGGCAGCTTGATGATTGATTTCGATAACTTCTGTGGCGCTTCCAGTTAATTTTGATTTTATTATGTCGGAGAAGATTCCTCTTAAGAATTCGTCATATTGCAGTAGTAAAGGTGTGACTCGATCTACTAAATCGATAAAAGTTTGTAAGGTACCAAATTTCCCATTAAATTCAGGTACACGTTCTAGATATTTAAGACGGTCAATTGTAAGATTTTTTGGTTCTATCGACATGATTCTATTTTCTATATTTACATTTAGATTTAGGTTTGATAATCCTTTTGTCAATATATAAACAACTTCGTTATTTGTGAAATTTTGTGACATAAAAGAGAAGATGAAGGTTTGGAATTATGAAAAGGAAATTCGATTTACCTATACGAAATTTATTTTTATTTTTATAACTATTGCTGAAATGTAAATATTTATTTATTTTATTTTTTTTCTATCAATTAATTCAAGTTGTAATTATTCTTTACCTTTTACTCAAAGTTTAAATTTAAAATATAGATATTTTACTATTTTCTCTTTTTAGCACATTTCAAAAAAAAATTTTAAAAAATGTGCCTATTAGTTTCACTCTGTCCGTCCGTCTGTCTTTCCGTCTGTTTACAAAACTTCTACACCGTTAAAGATAGAGAACAAAAATTTTATTACCATGGGTAGGTCTCATAAAAAAAATAATTTTGTGGAACAACTTTTTCATATAGCCCCATTCATCAGGGAACTTCAGCCCCTCAAACTTTGAAAAAGCCCTATTATTAAATGCTTATATCCCATATTCTGCTTAACATTTTTTCAATCCTAACACGTCACTCAACAGGTGCTTTTTTTAACTTTGTAAATTAATATCAAACTTATACAATTATTTTAAATTTAGTATTTAAATTTACCGTTATGTGAAAACCAAATTTTGCATGATTTTTCTACTTTCATAACTCCGGCACTCTTTTAGATAGAGGCTTGAAATTTTGAAGCAAGAAAGAACTTTTAGAATTAGTATAAGTTTGCTAAGAAGTTTGTTTTGGACACCCTGTTTATGAGCTATTAGAGCTCAAAAATTGAAAATTTGCTATTTTTAAACAGCTGTAACTTAGGCATTTTTAAACAGCTGTAATCTGTACACATTTTACTGCGACAAGATATAAAAATTAACGCTCCAGTAATATATTTCGTGTGTTAAAGGTTTCTTTAAGTTGTATAGGGTTTCAGAGTTACAGCCCCTCAAAATTCCATAAAGCTCCATTTTCAGATGTATATATCTCAGGCTCTCCGTAATAATTTTAGAATCTAAAACCACTAGAAAGACCGAAAATTTTATTATCCCCATAAAACAATATCAAAATTATGCAATATTTTGTAATTTGCTATTTAAATTTACCATTATGTGAAAACGACATTTTGCATGAAATTTCTTTTAACTTCTCATAACTTCGGCACGCCTGTAGATAGGCACGTACAATTTTTAAACAAGAAAGAACTTTTAGAATTAGTATAAGTTTCCTTAGAAATTTTTTTTGTACCACCCCCTGCTTAAGAGCAATTAGGGCTAAAAAATTGAAAATTTGCAATTTTTAGACACCTATAACTTAAGTACCTGTACAAATTTTTCTTGACAAGACATAAAAATTAAAGCTCAAGTAATATGCTTTCACGTGTGTTAACGCTTTTTCTTAGTTATATAGGGTTACGGGCTTACAGCCCCTCAAAATTCCAGAAAAGTCCTATTTTCACATTTTTTCTTATTTACATTTTAAAATTTTTGTGCACAATTCTAAACTGTTTGTATTATCTTTTGGAAATGTGCGCTTTTAAAACCCGTTTGTTTACATTCTACCTTGTTTTTTTTATTAACTTCGTAAATCATAAAAATAAACGAATGGATGACAATGCAAAAATTGACTATAAATTGAAACAAAACTAAATATATGATAATTCATACAAGCTCGCCGTCACTATCAGTTTACATATCTCAAAAAAGATCGAGCAAGTAAAAGAGCTTAAATATCTAGGCTTTTGGATAGATTACAAACTCAGATGGAATAGATAACAAACTCAGTATCACAATTCATACCAGAAAGCGCTAAAAGATCAATCTACTATGCTCTATTCAACAGTTATCTCAGCTATGGAATTAAAATATGGGGAACAACCTCGCAAAAAATATCGATGTTTTACAGACTATCCAAAACAAAGCACTGAAAAACTTGTTTAATTACGATTGCCGTAAAAATACACTGAAGATTCACGAACTAAATAACGTATTATTAATAAAGGACGTAATAAAATTAAAGCTGATATTACACATTCATAGTATAATCTATCAAAACGTGAAGATAAACATTTTCCAACATTTTTTGAATTTGATTTTATATCTCTATTTTGTGGATATATGGGTATCTGTAAATTTTACTTTTTATTATTGTCTGTAGGCATATCGTCTGTAGTATTAATTTTGTGTCTGATTTTGCTAGATGAGAGAAATAAATGAGAGAAATATTTGTTCTGAAAATATTTCGTTGAACTCAGATATAAGATGATTTAACTGAACCTTTTCCTCTACGTTTAAGGGATCGGTTATTATTTTTTCCGGAATAATTTTCTTGTCTTTGTATGTTAAGTATTCGTTTATTTCATAATTATTAAAGTCTAAGATTTCGTCTACTTCGACAGATGGGAATGGTTCGTTAAAATTTAATATTTTAGGTTGGCCACATACGTCGAATATTTTGACTCTTGCTTAAAAGTCATTTACTTCATAGATACCTTCCAGAATTCGAACGTCGGCATTTAAATTAGTTTCTTCTATCATTACGTTGCCTTTTTGTTTTTTAACGGTGACTAAAATATAATTTTCTTGGAGTATCGTTCATTATGAGAACTCTATTTTTGTAGTCGATAACAGCGTTACATTGCATTAATATGTCTTTACCTATAAGGTCGTGGTACGTTTCATGAAAATCATGAATCAAAAATACAAATTTTCCAATATGGTTTGCTTGGAATTTCTCAAAAATATCTACAGTTATTGCTTGATTTATTAGAACATCCGTTTTCAATGTTCTCAAAATTTTTGCATTTTTCTGTTGCGTTCTTGGTATTTCCTTAAGTGTCTGGTCGGATTTAACAGCTTGGGGCACCACTGTCGGCCAAAAACTTGTATTTCTTTGTTTTTAAGTAGGTGAGTCGGTTGCCCCGTTTCCCGAAAATTTCCTATATCGATGGTTTGCTGATTATTAACATCCATGGGTTGTATTTGTGAGTTCTTATTATTTTGCGAGTTAAAGTTGGACTAAAAACTTCTCTCCAACTCTGGTTTGGTTCCCAGTTATTATAGGATGGTCGTTGATTATTTAGATTGTTGTAAACGACTGGTTGGCTTCTATTATTATTGTGAAAGATGTTGGGGTTAGAACTACTATTCTGGTACGTTGTATTATTTGGATATGTATTATTGTTGAAATATCTTATTGAACGATTACCATTATTATTATTATTATTATTAGAGGGGGTTCGAATAAAATTCCGCTTATTATTACGATTTGAATTATTTTGAATGTCATTTGGACGATTTTGAGATGTATTATTACTAGTATAACGATTATTGTTATTTTGACGATTACAATTACTTTTGTAATTATTATAAGTATTGCTATAATTACCATTAATATTTGAAAAAGCGTAATCCGGTTCGTGCAAAATTTTCATTGTGTCTTCGAGCGTCTTAGGGTCTCTACAAGATAAGATTGATTTCAAAGGTTCCGGTATTATTTTATTTTAGAAAATGTCCAAAGAACTTTTAACGTTAGCTTTTAAAATCGTTCTAGTTCGTTGTTATTATTTTGGTATTCCAGTTGCGTTTTTGTATTTAGCTTTCACATTGTTGTAAAATTTGACACCGTTCGTTTTAAAAGTTTGGCTTCTGAGCTGGTCAAAAAGTTGGTCAGCAGATAGTCTGTCGCCAAAATTGTTGTTAAGTGCTTTCTTAATTTCGTCCCAGGTGGCAGCTTGATGATTGATTTCGATAACTTCTGTGGCGCTTCCAGTTAATTTTGATTTTATTATGTCGGAGAAGATTCCTCTTAAGAATTCGTCATATTGCAGTAGTAAAGGTGTGACTCGATCTACTAAATCGATAAAAGTTTGTAAGGTACCAAATTTCCCATTAAATTCAGGTACACGTTCTAGATATTTAAGACGGTCAATTGTAAGATTTTTTGGTTCTATCGACATGATTCTATTTTCTATATTTACATTTAGATTTAGGTTTGATAATCCTTTTGTAAAAATATAAACAACTTCGTTATTTGTGAAATTTTGTGACATAAAAGAGAAGATGAAGGTTTGGAATTATGAAAAGGAAATTCGATTTACCTATACGAAATTTATTTTTATTTTTATAACTATTGCTGAAATGTAAATATTTATTTATTTTATTTTTTTTCTATCAATTAATTCAAGTTGTAATTATTCTTTACCTTTTACTCAAAGTTTAAATTTAAAATATAGATATTTTACTATTTTCTCTTTTTAGCACATTTCAAAAAAAAATTTTAAAAAATGTGCCTATTAGTTTCACTCTGTCCGTCCGTCTGTCTTTCCGTCTGTTTACAAAACTTCTACACCGTTAAAGATAGAGAACAAAAATTTTATTACCATGGGTAGGTCTCATAAAAAAAATAATTTTGTGGAACAACTTTTTCATATAGCCCCATTCATCAGGGAACTTCAGCCCCTCAAACTTTGAAAAAGCCCTATTATTAAATGCTTATATCCCATATTCTGCTTAACATTTTTTCAATCCTAACACGTCACTCAACAGGTGCTTTTTTTAACTTTGTAAATTAATATCAAACTTATACAATTATTTTAAATTTAGTATTTAAATTTACCGTTATGTGAAAACCAAATTTTGCATGATTTTTCTACTTTCATAACTCCGGCACTCTTTTAGATAGAGGCTTGAAATTTTGAAGCAAGAAAGAACTTTTAGAATTAGTATAAGTTTGCTAAGAAGTTTGTTTTAGACACCCTGTTTATGAGCTATTAGAGCTCAAAAATTGAAAATTTGCTATTTTTAAACAGCTGTAACTTAGGCATTTTTAAACAGCTGTAATCTGTACACATTTTACTGCGACAAGATATAAAAATTAACGCTCCAGTAATATATTTCGTGTGTTAAAGGTTTCTTTAAGTTGTATAGGGTTTCAGAGTTACAGCCCCTCAAAATTCCATAAAGCTCCATTTTCAGATGTATATATCTCAGGCTCTCCGTAATAATTTTAGAATCTAAAACCACTAGAAAGACCGAAAATTTTATTATCCCCATAAAACAATATCAAAATTATGCATTATTTTGTAATTTGCTATTTAAATTTACCATTATGTGAAAACGACATTTTGCATGAAATTTCTTTTAACTTCTCATAACTTCGGCACGCCTGTAGATAGGCACGTACAATTTTTAAACAAGAAAGAACTTTTAGAATTAGTATAAGTTTCCTTAGAAATTTTTTTTGTACCACCCCCTGCTTAAGAGCAATTAGGGCTAAAAAATTGAAAATTTGCAATTTTTAGACACCTATAACTTAAGTACCTGTACAAATTTTTCTTGACAAGACATAAAAATTAAAGCTCAAGTAATATGCTTTCACGTGTGTTAACGCTTTTTCTTAGTTATATAGGGTTACGGGCTTACAGCCCCTCAAAATTCCAGAAAAGTCCTATTTTCACATTTTTTCTTATTTACATTTTAAAATTTTTGTGCACAATTCTAAACAGTTTGTATTATCTTTTGGAAATGTGCGCTTTTAAAACCCGTTTGTTTACATTCTACCTTGTTTTTTTTATTAACTTCGTAAATCATAAAAATAAACGAATGGATGACAATGCAAAAATTGACTATAAATTGAAACAAAACTAAATATATGATAATTCATACAAGCTCGCCGTCACTATCAGTTTACATATCTCAAAAAAGATCGAGCAAGTAAAAGAGCTTAAATATCTAGGCTTTTGGATAGATTACAAACTCAGATGGAATAGATAACAAACTCAGTATCACAATTCATACCAGAAAGCGCTAAAAGATCAATCTACTATGCTCTATTCAACAGTTATCTCAGCTATGGAATTAAAATATGGGGAACAACCTCGCAAAAAATATCGATGTTTTACAGACTATCCAAAACAAAGCACTGAAAAACTTGTTTAATTACGATTGCCGTAAAAATACACTGAAGATTCACGAACTAAATAACGTATTATTAATAAAGGACGTAATAAAATTAAAGCTGATATTACACATTCATAGTATAGAGAAAAACCAAATACACACCACAACGAATCTATCAAAACGTGAAGATAAACATTTTCCAACATTTTTTGAATTTGATTTTATATCTCTATTTTGTGGATATATGGGTATCTGTAAATTTTACTTTTTATTATTGTCTGTAGGCATATTGTCTGTAGTATTAATTTTGTGTCTGATTTTGCTAGATGAGAGAAATAAATGAGAGACATATTTGTTCTGAAAATATTTCGTTGAACTCAGATATAAGAATATAAGATGATTTAACTGAACCTTTTCCTCTACGTTTAAGGGATCGGTTATTATTTTTTCCGGAATAATTTTCTTGTCTTTGTATGTTAAGTATTCGTTTATTTCATAATTATTAAAGTCTAAGATTTCGTCTACTTCGACAGATGGGAATGGTTCGTTAAAATTTAATATTTTAGGTTGGCCACATACGTCGAATATTTTGACTCTTGCTTAAAAGTCATTTACTTCATAGATACCTTCCAGAATTCGAACGTCGGCATTTAAATTAGTTTCTTCTATCATTACGTTGCCTTTTTGTTTTTTAACGGGGATTTTATAATAATATTCCCCAGGGTCGATTTGGTATATTGTATTTTCTGGTTGGTGACTAAAATATAATTTTCTTGGAGTATCGTTCATTATGAGAACTCTATTTTTGTAGTCGATAACAGCGTTACATTGCATTAATATGTCTTTACCTATAAGGTCGTGGTACGTTTCATGAAAATCATGAATCAAAAATACAAATTTTCCAATATGGTTTGCTTGGAATTTCTCAAAAATATCTACAGTTATTGCTTGATTTATTAGAACATCCGTTTTCAATGTTCTCAAAATTTTTGCATTTTTCTGTTGCGTTCTTGGTATTTCCTTAAGTGTCTGGTCGGATTTAACAGCTTGGGGCACCACTGTCGGCCAAAAACTTGTATTTCTTTGTTTTTAAGTAGGTGAGTCGGTTGCCCCGTTTCCCGAAAATTTCCTATATCGATGGTTTGCTGATTATTAACATCCATGGGTTGTATTTGTGAGTTCTTATTATTTTGCGAGTTAAAGTTGGACTAAAAACTTCTCTCCAACTCTGGTTTGATTCCCAGTTATTATAGGATGGTCGTTGATTATTTAGATTGTTGTAAACGACTGGTTGGCTTCTATTATTATTGTGAAAGATGTTGGGGTTAGAACTACTATTCTGGTACGTTGTATTATTTGGATATGTATTATTGTTGAAATATCTTATTGAACGATTACCATTATTATTATTATTATTATTAGAGGGGGTTCGAATAAAATTCCGCTTATTATTACGATTTGAATTATTTTGAATGTCATTTGGACGATTTTGAGATGTATTATTACTAGTATAACGATTATTGTTATTTTGACGATTACAATTACTTTTGTAATTATTATAAGTATTGCTATAATTACCATTAATATTTGAAAAAGCGTAATCCGGTTCGTGCAAAATTTTCATTGAGCGTCTTAGGGTCTCTACAAGATAAGATTGATTTCAAAGGTTCCGGTATTATTTTATTTTAGAAAATGTCCAAAGAACTTTTAACGTTAGCTTTTAAAATCGTTCTAGTTCGTTGTTATTATTTTGGTATTCCAGTTGCGTTTTTGTATTTAGCTTTCACATTGTTGTAAAATTTGACACCGTTCGTTTTAAAAGTTTGGCTTCTGAGCTGGTCAAAAAGTTGGTCAGCAGATAGTCTGTCGCCAAAATTGTTGTTAAGTGCTTTCTTAATTTCGTCCCAGGTGGCAGCTTGATGATTGATTTCGATAACTTCTGTGGCGCTTCCAGTTAATTTTGATTTTATTATGTCGGAGAAGATTCCTCTTAAGAATTCGTCATATTGCAGTAGTAAAAGTGTGACTCGATCTACTAAATCGATAAAAGTTTGTAAGGTACCAAATTTCCCATTAAATTCAGGTACACGTTCTAGATATTTAAGACGGTCAATTGTAAGATTTTTTGGTTCTATCGACATGATTCTATTTTCTATATTTACATTTAGATTTAGGTTTGATAATCCTTTTGTCAATATATAAACAACTTCGTTATTTGTGAAATTTTGTGACATAAAAGAGAAGATGAAGGTTTGGAATTATGAAAAGGAAATTCGATTTACCTATACGAAATTTATTTTTATTTTTATAACTATTGCTGAAATGTAAATATTTATTTATTTTATTTTTTTTCTATCAATTAATTCAAGTTGTAATTATTCTTTACCTTTTACTCAAAGTTTAAATTTAAAATATAGATATTTTACTATTTTCTCTTTTTAGCACATTTCAAAAAAAAATTTTAAAAAATGTGCCTATTAGTTTCACTCTGTCCGTCCGTCTGTCTTTCCGTCTGTTTACAAAACTTCTACACCGTTAAAGATAGAGAACAAAAATTTTATTACCATGGGTAGGTCTCATAAAAAAAATAATTTTGTGGAACAACTTTTTCATATAGCCCCATTCATCAGGGAACTTCAGCCCCTCAAACTTTGAAAAAGCCCTATTATTAAATGCTTATAACTCATATTCTGCTTAACATTTTTTCAATCCTAAAACGTCATTCAACAGGTGCTTTTTTTAACTTTGTAAATTAATATCAAACTTATACAATTATTTTAAATTTAGTATTTAAATTTACCGTTATGTGAAAACCAAATTTTGCATGATTTTTCTACTTTCATAACTCCGGCACTCTTTTAGATAGAGGCTTGAAATTTTGAGGCAAGAAAGAACTTTTAGAATTAGTATAAGTTTGCTAAGAAGTTTGTTTTGGACACCCTGTTTATGAGCTATTAGAGCTCAAAAATTGAAAATTTGCTATTTTTAAACAGCTGTAACTTAAGCATTTTTAAACAGCTGTAATCTGTACACATTTTACTTCGACAAGATATTAACGCTCCAGTAATATTTATTATATAATATATAATAAATTAATTATTTATTATATATTATATAAATTAATATTTATTAAGATAAATTAACGCTCCAGTAATATATTTCGTGTGTTAAAGGTTTCTTTAAGTTGTATAGGGTTTCAGAGTTACAGCCCCTCAAAATTCCATAAACCTCCATTTTCAGATGTATATATCTCAGGCTCTCCGTAATAATTTTAGAATCTTAAACCACTAGAAAGACCGAAAATTTTATTCTCTCCATAAAACAATATCAAAATTATGCAATATTTTGTAATTTGCTATTTAAATTTACCATTATGTGAAAACGACATTTTGCATGAAATTTCTTTTTTCATAACTTCGGCACGCCTTTAGATAGGCACGTACAATTTTTAAACAAGAAAGAACTTTTAGAATTAGTATAAGTTTCCTTAGAAAATTTTTTTGTACCACCCCCTGCTTAAGAGCAATTAGGGCTAAAAAATTGAAAATTTGCAATTTTTAGGCACCTATAACTTAAGTACCTGTACAAATTTTTCTTGACAAGACATAAAAATTAAAGCTCAAGTAATATGCTTTCACGCGTGTTAACGCTTTTTCTTAGTTATATAGGGTTACGGGCTTACAGCCCCTCAAAATTCCAAAAAAGTCCTATTTTCACAAATTTTTCTTATTTACATTTTAAAATTTTTGTGCACAATTCTAAACAGTTGTATTATCTTTTGGAAATGTGCGCTTTTAAGACCCGTTGGTTTACATTCTACCTTGTTTTTTTTATTAACTTCGTAAATCATAAAAATAAACGAATGGATGACAATGCAAAAATTGACTATAAATTGAAACAAAACTAAATATATGATAATTCATACAAGCTCGCCGTCACTATCAGTTTACATATCTCAAAAAAGATCGAGCAAGTAAAAGAGCTTAAATATCTAGGCTTTTGGATAGATAACAAACTCAGATGGGATAGATAACAAACTCAGTATCACAATTCATACCAGAAAGCGCTAAAAGATCAATCTACTATGCTCTATTCAACAGTCATCTCAGCTATGGAATTAAAATATGGGGAACAACCTCGCAAAAAATATCGATGTTTTACAGACTATCCAAAACAAAGCACTGAAAAACTTGTTTAATTACGATTGCCGTAAAAATACACTGAAGATTCACGAACTAAATAACGTATAATTAATAAAGGACGTAATAAAATTAAAGCTGATATTACACATTCATAGTATAGAGAAAAACCAAATACACACCACAACGAATCTATCAAAACGTGAAGATAAATACCAGGTCAATACAAGAAGTAAAAAATTATTACATATAGATTTCAAAAGAACATCTAACTACGGTACTTCAACAACACTTCATATAGGAATTCAACTGTATAATAATCTCAACAGCAACTTAAAACTTTTAGATGGCAAACTCAAGCAAGAATTAAGTAAAATATACCTGAATATGTACGAATAAAATAAAAATAAAAATAATATAGAATAGAATAAAAATATGTATCTGCAAATTAAAAACAAATATGTATATTAACTCAAATTTTGCATTGTATTATGATCAGTCAGTTGTTTATGCGATATAATATTTAACTTCATAAATATATTATATTTTTTCTTTTTTAAGTTTATTCTTTTACCACTTAAAGTGCATTTATAAATTATGAATGAAATTGAATTACAAAACAAAACAAAACAGATTTAGAAAACAATTAATATAATAAATTTCATTTCTCTTTTTATTCTTTCAAAATTATGACTATGTTGTGTCTTTATTAATTATTACATATATTGGATTTTAATGGATTTTTTTTTATTCACATTTATCAATGCTCTTGCAAATCATTAATTATTATTTTATTGCACTTATTTTATAATAATAACTTTACTTATAATTACTTTACTTATTTTAGGAATGTTAATTGTTTTACTTTTTAATTTTTGAATTTTTAACAAAACTAAAAAAAGAAATGGAAAAGAAATTGTAATGTATGTATGTAAAAAAGACTGTATAGAGCCTTATCATAAGAATAATCTCTTTAGGCATAATAGAAATATATAAATAAATAAATAAATTTTTCTTTTTTTCTTTTACAATAACGGAGGAATTATTTAGTAAATATAAAAAAAAAAAATTATTAAAATGTAGATATATAGAAGAATATTATTTAATAGAGAATAAAAATTATTAAGATTTATTGTATACTATTAATTTCTTTATTTCCTCCTCTTTTTTTCCTTTTTTTGTATAAAAATATTTTTCTTTTTTACGATTTTTATATAAAAGGGCTTATGTACTACACATGTTTGCATGGACAATATGTGATTGCACATGCAAAACGGACAGTATATGATGCTGAATGACGGTTGCACATGCAAATTGCGTAAAATGAAAAAGTTTTGATTTTTTTTTGTTTGCACGTGTTTGCATGTATAGTGTATGGTGAATGCTCATTTATGGTTGAGATTTTATACAGCGAAGACGTGTTCATTTAAAAAAAAAAAAATGTGTTCAAAAAATTCAAATAAAAAGTTTTGGCGGAAATTTATTGAATTATACGAAAGCCTTCCATGTTTATGGAAAATAAAAAGCGAAGAATACTCAAACAGAATTTTAAAGAACAATGCATATCAAAAAATGGTGGAGAAACTTAAAGAAGTAGAGGAAGACGCGAACAGTGAAAAGGTTGTAAGAAAAATAAATACGTTTAGGAGTAACTACAGACGTGATTTAAAAAAATTGAAAAGCAGCAAACAGTCCGGAGCAGGTTCATATGACGACGAAAATGAATCGGTAGGAAACATACAGGTACAATAATTTTATATTGAGTTATTAATTGTTTTCTGATGAATTTGATCTTGCCATGGTACAGCTCCAACTCCATTAACATACTCGGAAAATGTATTTCGTAAATCTTTAGCAGTACTAGTTGAGTTTCGTGTCTGAGTGATACTAATACTTGTGAGGTTTTCAAAAAATTCATCAGAATATTGAGTTATTTCTTCCAAACCAAATCCATTTCTTAAATAATTTATATCTTTTTTTTGTCGTAACAAATTATGTAGGTGACAACAAGCCAACACTATTGTTGTAACCTTTTCAGGATGTAAATTTATTGTTTTCAATAAAATTCTGAAACGCGAAGCTAAAATGCCGAAAGCGGTTTCTACAATACGCCTTGCACGGGATAATCGATACTTAAAAATTATTCTTCCTTTTTCATAGTTGTATGGCTATAAGGTTTCATAATGTTTTCCATTAATGGAAAAGCATCATCACAAACGAAGACGAATGGCATATATGTATTGAAATTAGGTAAAAGTTTGAGTTCTGGTATATTTAATAATTTTTTATTTAATTTTTCAAAGAACTTGGTTTGTGTATTACCCCTCCGTCCGAAACTCTTCCATTAGCGCCAATATCAACCATTAGAAATTCATACCTAGCATTTACCAATGCCATTAGTATTATTGAAAAATTTCCTTAATAGTTAAAATAATATGATCCTGAACCTGAAGACTTTGTAATATTGATATGTTTTCCGTCGATGATATTTCTCAAACAAATTAGATTCTGCTTTCCATAATTCTTCGTTATTAGGTAGCTAGAAAAAAGGAATACTATAAATATTCATAATTTAACTATAAAGAAATATATATAAATAATTATTAATTTATCTATTTTAATTTTCAGCCTGCAGAAACAAGAACACCAACGTCAACTCAAATGCCAAAACGAAAAAAAATTAGTGAAAAGGATAATTTACTTAAAATGGCATGTGAACATTTCAAGCAAAGCTCGAATGATTCTACAGTGCTTGCGAAATCTTGGGCAACTTAATATACCGAATTATCACGGGCAAAATAACTCTTGACCCGTAAAATTTTCCAAGATGTTTTGTTTCATGCGAGCTTAGGGCATTTGTATCGAAGATATGGTAATGAAGTTAAACAATATTATGGGTAGATCACCACAAACCTCAAATCCACAAACTAATTCATGAACTGGTTCTTCTAATTCAACTTTTTTGTATGACAAGGAAACTTTACATATAGTTGAAGTTGAGACAGTTGAAGTCCCAGAAAGTCAATCAGTTCAAGAATTTTTTAGTGATTTTTCTGCAGTTTTTGATAATGTTTCATAAAATAATATTTTGATAATGTTTTGATAGTACTAAGTACTAGTAATAAAAACAACAAATTTGTATAAAAAAGTTTTCTTACTTGTATATTATCCTTTAGTACGAAAATAATTGCTTCACACACTTCCATCACAATTTTTCCAATTGTTTGCGGTGCGAAAGCTATAAAAATTTTAAATCTTCAAAACTTTGTCCTGTTGCAAGAAAACGCAATGTTATAGTTAACAGTTCCCAAGCAGATATAGGTTCTTTCATCTGTGTAGTTTCTTTTTTAATCATTGGCGTAATTTTAACTAACAGTTCTTCAAAAATAAATTTATCCATTCTAAAAAAGTTATTGAAATCCAACACAGGAGGTCCAATTCTCTCAATAATTTAGAGTGTCATAATGTACCTGGCTTTTTGTACCATTCTTTCATACAAATTTTTCTACATCTTTTACTTCGTTTTTTTTTATAGCCAGAGCTATCAAAATCGATGCACACGTTAATTCAGACATTTTAGTACTTAAAAGAAAAATGTAATATACATGGGCATGTATGCATGAATAATTTATGGTAAAATATATGCGCATGCAAAACTGAGCATGCATACATTTGTACTATATTGGCTCCTTAAGGCTTTTATTTATTATTTTTCATTTTTTTCATTTATTAACTATTAAAAAAAAATTTTTTTTTCATACGTAATATGGACAACATATAAATTGATCAATAATATAATGATGATATTTAAAAAAAAAAGGCATTTTAATCACCCATTTTCCTTTAAAACTTTAAACTTAGTTATTTAATTTTCAATATTTTGGAAATTAAATTGCTTTTGTGGGTTCTTCTCTTTTTTTTTTTTTTATAACTTACATTAATACAGTTCTAGGTTAGGAAATTTAATATTCAGCAAAAAAAAAAAAAAATTCGTAGTTATTGCAAAGGTTTGTATTACTTTCATTTAGATTTTTATAAAATATATATATATATATATATTTTTTATTTAAGCCGTTTTTGCTTCTTGTAATTTTAATTTGTTAAAATTTTATTAAGCAAAATAACTAAACATTGATATATATATATATAATATATTTCCTTTATTAATAAAATTTTACTTAACTAATAGTAATTTAGAAAAAAATGTTACCCGCTATTTGAAAAGATGTATGTTTACTTGGTGTTTGAATGACTTGTAAAGAAGTATGTTGTTGTAGATGTAGTTATGAATACTGCTGTGGATTTTGTTATTATAGATGGTCCTGTGATGTTGTCTGCTATAAATGTTGTTGTTATCCTATTTTTTTTTTTTTTTAGTATAGTTGCTTTGAATGTTGAATTATTTATTTGTTGGTTTGTTTATTAATTAAATTTAAATTATATTTAAAAAAAATTTTTTTTTCAATCATATAATAGTTTATTTTATTTTATTTTATATTTTTTTTTTTTGTTCACTTTTATTAAGAACAAAAATTGTTTTTATATTTTTTATTTATTTTAAATTATTACTATTTTCAGTTATGCGTTGAATATAATAAAAATAAAACAAAACAAAAACGTTTAAATTTCTTTCTTATTAATTGACTTATATTTTTATTTACTATATTTAAATTATTACTATTTTCAGTTAAAACTTTACAAGCAGACAACCTTGTCTGAGAACGTCCAGCAACAGGATCAATTAATTTATTATTTTAAATTATCATTTTAGTAATTATGCTTTTATTCAGTCACGTTGCAATGCAACGTGCTGAGAAAATTATTATTCAAGTCTGAAATGTACAGTTGATTCCATTTTATATGCTTTTATATTAACTCGTCGCTGTCGGTTTATTTATTTATTTATTTGTCATTCTGTCACGCTTTTTATTATCTATAATATCGTAATCTGTTAGCAACATTTGTAAGTATTGTAGGGTGCAGAGGAAAGTGTACAGGTTTCAAAAGTGGGGGTCATGTTGTTCGAATCCAGTTCACATGCAACTTTGTTTTTTTTAACTATCTATTCATCAACATTTTTTGAATAAAATTTTATGTATAATATACACATATTATTTGATCTTTCCTCCTATAATAATTTAGTTCAATCAATCTTGATGTGCACATGTGTTTTGTATTAGGATTTAGCAAAACACAAAATATATAGGTACAATATTTTTATGTTGCTAAATTATTTTGTTTTAAAACATTTGTTTAGGATTTAAATCAGAATATTTGTTGTCAACATTCTTTATTGCATATTGAATATGCATGGCGTTAAAAATTAATGTTTTATGTGTTTTATTTAGGAACATTTATTATGTCTATTGTGTATATAGATATATATATAAAATTTTATTCAAAATAATTCTAATTGCCAAATTTAAACTACATACGTACATAATATACTTTTGTATGTACATAGTAAAGAATATAAAAAGTAAAGATCATTACAAAATTATGCTTTTGCGCATTACGCATTATGATTTACAAACAAAATTTTGTCAACACAAAAAATTAAAACTACGTATATAAATATGTACGTACGTATGAAATTATATTATGTTAAACTAATTTCCTAAATTATTTTGTTCCGCTCCATTTGTTTATAATTTAAATCAAGATATTTGTCAACAATTTTTACTGCATGATCTTATTAAGGGATTAGGTATGTAGGTAGATGTTCAAGGTTAGATGTTTGTTTGGATATACGATATACATATACTACTAATACTATACTATAGAAATATACAGTAAAATACATTTATGTATATCATTTTCATACGTGTAGAAATGTTGCTTCAACTAAAATTGGATTGTAATATTTATAATCACAGTATTTTGGTACATATTTAACCCTTCGAGGTACTTTCATTATTTATGAATTACTGGAATAAAAAATGTTTACTCTTGCTGTAATGAAATCGATTTAACGTCTCTTAATTTACTTAAACATTTGGTATAAAATTGTAAAACGTATTTTATATCAGAAACAATAATTAATGTATGTAAAAATATCCCATATTTTTTAAATTTAAATTATGTGTTTCATTTAAAACTAAAAAGTATAAAATAAAATAATGAGTAAAAAAAATAATTTTTAAAATACATATGCTTTTATCAAAACCAAATTCGCCCCCTAAAAAGTAGAAAATAAAATTGATTGCAAAACTGTAGCTTTTTGGACTGTTATAATATAAAAGTGAGTTGCTAGTGCAAGCATTTTGGACTGTTATAATATAGAAGTAAATTGCTGGAATAAAAAAGAAATACGAACCTCAAATTTCGCAGATTTTTATTTAACCTTATATAAAACCCTATTTATTGTTATACATACTTATGTTCTTTGTTTATACAATAATGTATGAGGTCCGTAAAAATAAAATATGCACAAGTGTTATGATAAAATTTTCTTATATGTAATTATAAGTTCTTTGGCACAATTTATTAATAAATAGAAAAAATATTTTCTATTATTTTAAGTGAATTTGATTTGTTGAGAACAAAAAACAAAGTCATAAAAAAAAAAATATTGTGTGGGTTCATCATATCACCAATCACGACCCTCGTATGAAAAAAATATTTTCAAAATTTGTATGAAATGAAATTTTTGTTATATTGCATGTTGTGGTATGACGTATTTTCATCTATAATATAAAAAAAAATGATTTAGGCTTTTGAGTCCTTTTCATAAAGCATTTAACTGTTAGATATTTTTTATATGCGGCTTTTACGAATAATCTTTTACTTGCGTCTACTTCATCAAACTAAAAATCTCGTCGACATATTCATAATGAGTTATTATATATTTTTCGCTTTAATTTTCAATCTCAATTGTATTTTTCTCAATTTATTGTTTAAGGACTTCACTTTTATTTCTGAAGCTAATATTTTCATTGAGTGTGTGTCAAGTCAACTACTTTATTCAGTTTTGTCAGTTTATCTTCAATATTATGAAATGAATTAAATTCTTTCATTTTGATTTAAATTTGTCTAATTTGATTGTTTTATTGGTTTTGATTCATTTTTTAACTGAAAAATAAAGAAGCGAAATAAAAATAAACCAATTGCATTTAACCTAGATATATTATTATTTTTATCTGTTATAAACAGAAAATGTTGTTTGTCTGACATTTTTATGTTTTTTTTCCAATTTAGCGTTACAAAATACATTACTACTGTAATGCTACCAAAAATATTTTGTTACACTGATATTTTGTTTCAGCAAAAAGGGGTTATAATAAATTACATGCTACAATTATTTGCAAAAATTACATATTTCTGAACAATAACCAAAACTAGAAAATTTATTGCTTTTAGTAATAATGAAATCATATCATGTATACATAAGTGAAGGATGATTATTCAAGTACGTTTTTTAGTACAAAAAAAAATAAAATTTAAATTTTTAAATTATTTAAATCACTTCAATATTAGGAAAACAAGATTGTTAACAACTTAGATGAATAGCTAAAATAAATGTAGATATTTACAAAGTGATGTCGATATTGTTGCAAATACAAAATTTAAAATATTTCCCGAATGTGATAATATAGTTTTATACACTATTAATTATACAGATTTATTTTTTATATTTTTATTTATACATAGATATTTTTCAAGTGATTTATTTTGTTTTAAATACACTAGCTAATTTGTAAGAAAACTGAAAATATTTTTTTAATTTAAAATAATTAAATTTAGAAATACAATAGAATTTAACAATTTTCATAAACAGGGTTTATCACATAAAACTGCAAATATTTCAGGGGATAATTCTTGAAACTAAAACTAAAAAAAAATCGTATTTTTCTTATTTACGATTTTTATATAAAAGGGCTTATGTACTACACATGTTTGCATGGACAATATGTGATTGCACATGCAAAACGGACAGTATATGATGCTGAATGACGGTTGCACATGCAAACTGCGTAAAATGAAAAAGTTTTGATTTTTTTTTGTTTGCACGTGTTTGCATGTATAGTGTATGGTGAATGCTCATTTATGGTTGAGATTTTATACAGCGAAGACGTGTTCATTTAAAAAAAAAAAAATGTGTTCAAAAAATTCAAATAAAAAGTTTTGGCGGAAATTTATTGAATTATACGAAAGCCTTCCATGTTTATGGAAAATAAAAAGCGAAGAATACTCAAACAGAATTTTAAAGAACAATGCATATGAAAAAATGGTGGAGAAACTTAAAGAAGTAGAGGAAGACGCGAACAGTGAAAAGGTTGTAAGAAAAATAAATACGTTTAGGAGTAACTACAGACGTGATTTAAAAAAATTGAAAAGCAGCAAACAGTCCGGAGCAGGTTCATATGACGACGAAAATGAATCGGTAGGAAACATACAGGTACAATAATTTTATATTGAGTTATTAATTGTTTTCTGATGAATTTGATCTTGCCATGGTACAGCTCCAACTCCATTAACATACTCGGAAAATGTATTTCGTAAATCTTTAGCAGTACTAGTTGAGTTTCGTGTCTGAGTGATACTAATACTTGTGAGGTTTTCAAAAAATTCATCAGAATATTGAGTTATTTCTTCCAAACCAAATCCATTTCTTAAATAATTTATATCTTTTTTTTGTCGTAACAAATTATGTAGGTGACAACAAGTCAACACTATTGTTGTAACCTTTTCAGGATGTAAATTTATTGTTTTCAATAAAATTCTGAAACGCGAAGCTAAAATGCCGAAAGCGGTTTCTACAATACGCCTTGCACGGGATAATCGATACTTAAAAATTATTCTTCCTTTTTCATAGTTGTATGGCTATAAGGTTTCATAATGTTTTCCATTAATGGAAAAGCATCGTCACAAACGAAGACGAATGGCATATATGTATTGAAATTAGGTAAAAGTTTGAGTTCTGGTATATTTAATAATTTTTTATTTAATTTTTCAAAGAACTTGGTTTGTGTATTACCCCTCCGTCCGAAACTCTTCCATTAGCGCCAATATCAACCATTAGAAATTCATACCTAGCATTTACCAATGCCATTAGTATTATTGAAAAATTTCCTTAATAGTTAAAATAATATGATCCTGAACCTGAAGACTTTGTAATATTGATATGTTTTCCGTCCATGATATTTCTCAAACAAATTAGATTCTGCTTTCCATAATTCTTCGTTATTAGGTAGCTAGAAAAAAGGAATACTATAAATATTCATAATTTAACTATAAAGAAATATATATAAATAATTATTAATTTATCTATTTTAATTTTCAGCCTGCAGAAACAAGAACACCAACGTCAACTCAAATGCCAAAACGAAAAAAAATTAGTGAAAAGGATAATTTACTTAAAATGGCATGTGAACATTTCAAGCAAAGCTCGAATGATTCTACAGTGCTTGCGAAATCTTGGGCAACTTAATATACCGAATTATCACGGGCAAAATAACTCTTGACCCGTAAAATTTTCCAAGATGTTTTGTTTCATGCGAGCTTAGGGCATTTGTCCGAAGATATGGTAATGAAGTTAAACAATATTATGGGTAGATCACCACAAACCTCAAATCCACAAACTAATTCATGAACTGGTTCTTCTAATTCAACTTTTTTGTATGACAAGGAAACTTTACATATAGTTGAAGTTGAGACAGTTGAAGTCCCAGAAAGACAATCAGTTCAAGAATTTTTTAGTGATTTTTCTGCAGTTTTTGATAATGTTTCATAAAATAATATTTTGATAATGTTTTGATAGTACTAAGTACTAGTAATAAAAACAACAAATTTGTATAAAAAAGTTTTCTTACTTGTATATTATCCTTTAGTACGAAAATAATTGCTTCACACACTTCCATCACAATTTTTCCAATTGTTTGCGGTGCGAAAGCTATAAAAATTTTAAATCTTCAAAACTTTGTCCTGTTGCAAGAAAACGCAATGTTATAGTTAACAGTTCCCAAGCAGATATAGGTTCTTTCATCTGTGTAGTTTCTTTTTTAATCATTGGCGTAATTTTAACTAACAGTTCTTCAAAAATAAATTTATCCATTCTAAAAAAGTTATTGAAATCCAACACAGGAGGTTCAATTCTCTCAATAATTTAGAGTGTCATAATGTACGTGGCTTTTTGTACCATTCTTTCATACAAATTTTTCTACATCTTTTACTTCGTTTTTTTTTATAGCCAGAGCTATCAAAATCGATGCACACGTTAATTCAGACATTTTAGTACTTAAAAGAAAAATGTAATATACATGGGCATGTATGCATGAATAATTTATGGTAAAATATATGCGCATGCAAAACTGAGCATGCATACATTTGTACTATATTGGCTCCTTAAGGCTTTTATTTATTATTTTTCATTTTTTTCATTTATTAACTATTAAAAAAAAATTTTTTTTTCATACGTAATATGGACAACATATAAATTGATCAATAATATAATGATGATATTTAAAAAAAAAAGGCATTTTAATCACCCATTTTCCTTTAAAACTTTAAACTTAGTTATTTAATTTTCAATATTTTGGAAATTAAATTGCTTTTGTGGGTTCTTCTCTTTTTTTTTTTTTTATAACTTACATTAATACAGTTCTAGGTTAGGAAATTTAATATTCAGCAAAAAAAAAAAAAAAATTCGTAGTTATTGCAAAGGTTTGTATTACTTTCATTTAGATTTTTATAAAATATATATATATATATATATTTTTTATTTAAGCCGTTTTTGCTTCTTGTAATTTTAATTTGTTAAAATTTTATTAAGCAAAATAACTAAACATTGATATATATATATATAAAATATTTCCTTTATTAATAAAATTTTACTTAACTAATAGTAATTTAGAAAAAAATGTTACCTGCTATTTGAAAAGATGTATGTTTACTTGGTGTTTGAATGACTTGTAAAGAAGTATGTTGTTGTAGATGTAGTTATGAATACTGCTGTGGATTTTGTTATTATAGATGGTCCTGTGATGTTGTCTGCTATAAATGTTGTTGTTATCCTATTTTTTTTTTTTTTAGTATAGTTGCTTTGAATGTTGAATTATTTATTTGTTGGTTTGTTTATTAATTAAATTTAAATTATATTTAAAAAAAATTTTTTTTTCAATCATATAATAGTTTATTTTATTTTATTTTATATTTTTTTTTTTTGTTCACTTTTATTAAGAACAAAAATTGTTTTTTTATTTTTTATTTATTTTAAATTATTACTATTTTCAGTTATGCGTTGAATATAATAAAAATAAAACAAAACAAAAACGTTTAAATTTCTTTCTTATTAATTGACTTATATTTTTATTTACTATATTTAAATTATTACTATTTTCAGTTAAAACTTTACAAGCAGACAACCTTGTCTGAGAACGTCCAGCAACAGGATCAATTAATTTATTATTTTAAATTATCATTTTAGTAATTATGCTTTTATTCAGTCACGTTGCAATGCAACGTGCTGAGAAAATTATTATTCAAGTCTGAAATGTACAGTTGATTCCATTTTATATGCTTTTATATTAACTCGTCGCTGTCGGTTTATTTATTTATTTATTTGTCATTCTGTCACGCTTTTTATTATCTATAATATCGTAATCTGTTAGCAACATTTGTAAGTATTGTAGGGTGCAGAGGAAAGTGTACAGGTTTCAAAAGTGGGGGTCATGTTGTTCGAATCCAGTTCACATGCAACTTTGTTTTTTTTAACTATCTATTCATCAACATTTTTTGAATAAAATTTTATGTATAATATACACATATTATTTGATCTTTCCTCCTATAATAATTTAGTTCAATCAATCTTGATGTGCACATGTGTTTTGTATTAGGATTTAGCAAAACACAAAATATATAGGTACAATATTTTTATGTTGCTAAATGATTTTGTTTTAAAACATTTGTTTAGGATTTAAATCAGAATATTTGTTGTCAACATTCTTTATTGCATATTGAATATGCATGGCGTTAAAAATTAATGTTTTATGTGTTTTATTTAGGAACATTTATTATGTCTATTGTGTATATAGATATATATATAAAATTTTATTCAAAATAATTCTAATTGCCAAATTTAAACTACATACGTACATAATATACTTTTGTATGTACATAGTAAAGAACATAAAAAGTAAAGATCATTACAAAATTATGCTTTTGCGCATTACGCATTATGATTTACAAACAAAATTTTGTCAACACAAAAAATTAAAACTACGTATATAAATATGTACGTACGTATGAAATTATATTATGTTAAACTAATTTCCTAAATTATTTTGTTCCGCTCCATTTGTTTATAATTTAAATCAAGATATTTGTCAACAATTTTTACTGCATGATCTTATTAAGGGATTAGGTATGTAGGTAGATGTTCAAGGTTAGATGTTTGTTTGGATATAAGATATACATATACTACTAATACTATACTATAGAAATATACAGTAAAATACATTTATGTATATCATTTTCATACGTGTAGAAATGTTGCTTCAACTAAAATGGGATTGTAATATTTATAATCACAGTATTTTGGTACATATTTAACCCTTCGAGGTACTTTCATTATTTATGAATTACTGGAATAAAAAATGTTTACTCTTGCTGTAATGAAATCGATTTAACGTCTCTTAATTTACTTAAACATTTGGTATAAAATTGTAAAACGTATTTTATATCAGAAACAATAATTAATGTATGTAAAAATATCCCATATTTTTTAAATTTAAATTATGTGTTTCATTTAAAACTAAAAAGTATAAAATAAAATAATGAGTAAAAAAAATAATTTTTAAAATACATATGCTTTTATCAAAACCAAATTCGCCCCCTAAAAAGTAGAAAATAAAATTGATTGCAAAACTGTAGCTTTTTGGACTGTTATAATATAAAAGTGAGTTGCTAGTGCAAGCATTTTGGACTGTTATAATATAGAAGTAAATTGCTGGAATAAAAAAGAAATACGAACCTCAAATTTCGCAGATTTTTATTTAACCTTATATAAAACCCTGTTTATTGTTATACATACTTATGTTCTTTGTTTATACAATAATGTATGAGGTCCGTAAAAATAAAATATGCACAAGTGTTATGATAAAATTTTCTTATATGTAATTATAAGTTCTTTGGCACAATTTATTAATAAATAGAAAAAATATTTTCTATTATTTTAAGTGAATTTGATTTGTTGAGAACAAAAAACAAAGTCATAAAAAAAAAAATATTGTGTGGGTTCATCATATCACCAATCACGACCCTCGTATGAAAAAAATATTTTCAAAATTTGTATGAAATGAAATTTTTGTTATATTGCATGTTGTGGTATGACGTATTTTCATCTATAATATAAAAAAAAATGATTTAGGCTTTTGAGTCCTTTTCATAAAGCATTTAACTGTTAGATATTTTTTATATGCGGCTTTTACGAATAATCTTTTACTTGCGTCTACTTCATCAAACTAAAAATCTCGTCGACATATTCATAATGAGTTATTATATATTTTTCGCTTTAATTTTCAATCTCAATTGTATTTTTCTCAATTTATTGTTTAAGGACTTCACTTTTATTTCTGAAGCTAATATTTTCATTGAGTGTGTGTCAAGTCAACTACTTTATTCAGTTTTGTCAGTTTATCTTCAATATTATGAAATGAATTAAATTCTTTCATTTTGATTTAAATTTGTCTAATTTGATTGTTTTATTGGTTTTGATTCATTTTTTAACTGAAAAATAAAGAAGCGAAATAAAAATAAACCAATTGCATTTAACCTAGATATATTATTATTTTTATCTGTTATAAACAGAAAATGTTGTTTGTCTGACATTTTTATGTTTCTTTTCCAATTTAGCGTTACAAAATACATTACTACTGTAATGCTACCAAAAATATTTTGTTACACTGATATTTTGTTTCAGCAAAAAGGGGTTATAATAAATTACATGCTACAATTATTTGCAAAAATTACATATTTCTGAACAATAACCAAAACTAGAAAATTTATTGCTTTTAGTAATAATGAAATCATATCATGTATACATAAGTGAAGGATGATTATTCAAGTACGTTTTTTAGTACAAAAAAAAATAAAATTTAAATTTTTAAATTATTTAAATCACTTCAATATTAGGAAAACAAGATTGTTAACAACTTAGATGAATAGCTAAAATAAATGTAGATATTTACAAAGTGATGTCGATATTGTTGCAAATACAAAATTTAAAATATTTCCCGAATGTGATAATATAGTTTTATACACTATTAATTATACAGATTTATTTTTTATATTTTTATTTATACATAGATATTTTTCAAGTGATTTATTTTGTTTTAAATACACTAGCTAATTTGTAAGAAAACTGAAAATATTTTTTTAATTTAAAATAATTAAATTTAGAAATACAATAGAATTTAACAATAAACAGGGTTTATCACATAAGACTGTAAATATTTCAGGGGATAATTCTTGAAACTAAAACTAAAAAAAAATCGTATGCGAGGGGGTCTATTTTTAGTCGTTTTCGAGACATTGTGACTCTTATGCTTTTTTGCTGTAGATATATTAGCAATTGCCATATAACTTTATATTCACTTGCACTACAGAGACTAACTTAGTGCTGTTTATTATTCACCTACTGTTTATTTACCTGCACCATTTCACTTTCAATTTCACCTGCTGTTTATTTACAATTGATAATTTCAATTCAAAATGCAATCAAATGTATTGCAGTTTTATCATATTTTATCAATTAATAAACAAATTTATTACTGTATAAATTCAGTTTTTCTAATCCATGTAGCCGATGTTTAGCAATATTAAATTATCCTAAGTGATTTATAATATTATAAATAAATAAATAGAATTCGAATGAAAAATGTTCTTAAATTTTGATTTATATATGGTAAACGGTAAGACTTAGGGAAAAATGAACTTAGTAAAAAATTATGGTAGCCTCCCAAGGTTCTTATATTTTAGAAAATACCGGTACCTCAATAAGACATTTTTAAACATATATAAAACATATAACATATTATAAAAAATATAAAATAATCATGTATTTAGCACTAATTTAAAAAGTAAAAGCTAGGAAACCAAATATTTTTACATATGAAACCTTGAATAATAGGTTTTTAAACAGCGCACTGGTAGTGTATGGAAATCCGGAGTTATATGGCAATTTCTAATATACAACAAAAAAACATAAAAAAGTCCCAATATCTCGAAAACGACTGAAAATATTCCGCCACTCCCATACGATTTTTTATTAGTTTTAGTGTCAAGAATTACTCCCTAAAATAGTTGCGGAACACTGTGTATAAACATAAAAAAAATGTAATTACAATTAGGGTTTCGATTTTTTTTGTGGTGGCTCGTCTATGGATCTGTTATCTTTAGTATCACTCAACCCATTTTCGTTGTTATTGAAATTATACCGGCCATGCATTCTGTCATCACTAGAAGTCTTTAAAGTGTCATTTTCAGCATTCATTGATTCCTTTTCTTTTCTTAATTCTGAAGCTGTATATTTTGGTAGCCACTTTCGTAGTTGTTTATCAAAAAAGCTTTCCAGATAACGTGCCTTAGTATATATTTTAGAATCCTCCTAAAAATAGTTTTATAAATTTTTTTCAGATTAGAAACTTTTTAATTTAAGATGAATTAAATTTACATTCTACATATTAAGCTAAAAAAAAGAAAATTAATTCATTCAACCGTTGGATTATTCAGTGAGTTACGATTTCTCATTCCCAGTAAAAGCGAATACGTTTTATATCTACTTTTCGATTTGACTCAGCAACCATTCGTCATTAGTTACAAATTAATGACAAATAGTAAAGATAATATATAATATATACATTTATATCATCACACTCTTCTTCACCACAAATCACACAACAAGATTTCCCATCAATAATTGAACAGCGTTTTGTCGTATAAATAAGTATACATATATCAAAATAGAGTATAAGGTAACCTATACTATTTTAAATTATTTATTTATCTCCCCTAGTGAGCCCAATCGCTCGTACAAAGTATATATTAAATTTATTTTAACAAATATAAACAATTTGGTGTTAAAAAAAAAATTTCAATCAGAGCAAATTAACAAATTTTAAAGACTACAATTATTTCAGTATAATTACCTTAAGCATAAAGGAATTACAAAATCAAACAAAATAAGAAAACAAAATAAGCAAAATGAAAAAAAAGTAAAACAAAAAAAAATAAAATTAAGGCGGCAGTTATAGTTTTCGTCGAAATGCTTCCGGAAAATGTTTTTTTTTTTTAAGTTTTTTGCAGCAAAGACATTCAAATTTAACAAAAGTGTTGATGTAATAATTAAATAATTTCTAAAGAATAATTCAGCTACGAATTTTTAAATTTTAAGTTAAATATTTAACCCTTTCATGCCCAAAGTTGCTTATAAGCAACTTCGTTATTCAACCCTGTCAAAATTGATCTCAGGCAATCATATTAAAGTTAATATGTATCAAAAAATAAACAGTGCAGCTTTAGGTATAAAAAAAAATTAAAATAACGGGAAACCAATTAAGTATTTCATTACCATTTATCATTTGTGAAGAATTTTTTATGGCAAGTGCATGAAGAATTTATTTTGTGAAATTTTATATTAAAAGAAACGTGTTTTTTCTTAATTAATTTTTTAATATATAAAAAAATTAAATAACATATTTTAAAGTGATAAGGTAAGACATTTTATTCATATAATTAAATTTTAGAAAAATTAGTTTATTTAGTATGTGGAATTTTTTAAAAGTTGAAGTTGCTTATAAGCCAACTTTGGTCCATTGTGGGAAGAAGGTAAAAAATTTTTTTTGTAGATGAGACCTTCAATAAAAGGTTTAACCGAAGCTGAAATACAAAATGTTATAGATTTTGATTGGGATAAATCTTCTGATGAAGAAGAAGATCTGGAAGAACAAGAAATTGGCGATTTTTTGGAAAACAGTATACAAGAAATTTTAGACAAAGTGTACTAATTCTTATGGACTTCAAAAATTTGGTATTGAATTGAAGTGTACAACAGCTGACCTCAGCCGATATATCGGAATATTGTTGTACTTGGGGGTTGCGAAATTTCCTCAAATTAGAATGGCCTGGTCCAAAGAGTTAAAACTCACTGCCATTACGGATGCTCTATCTCGTAACAGATTTGAGAAATTGCTTTTCATATAAATGCTTTCATATAAATGCTTTCATATAAATGACAACTCAAAACAACCAAATAAAGATGCTTCAAACTATGATAAACTTTATAAAGTACGCCCTTTACTTTATATATTAAAAAATAAATTTAATGCTTTGCCACAAGAGGAGCATCACAGTGTAGATGAGCAAATAATCGCACTTAAAGGTTAGCATTTAGACCATGACTATAATGTAAAATATTTTATTATCTCATTTTTTTATTATTTTAGGACATTCATTTTTAAAACAATACAATCCAGCAAAACCTCACAAATGGGGTATAAAAGTGTTTACACGTGCAGGCTCATCGGTTATTATTTATGACTTCGCTCTTTATGTTGGTGAAGGAACATGTCCAATATATAATCCCGGAATATCCTCTGATATTGTTTTGTATTTAGCATCAACTATGCCAAAGCAAAAAAATTATAAATTATATTTTGATAATTGGTTTACTTCGGTAAGTCTTTTAGTAGCTCTAAAAGAAATGGGTATATTTGCAACTGGCACAGTTAGAAGAAACCGATTAGGTAATTGTGAGCTGTTATCAGACTCCGATTTAAAAAAACGGGGTAGAGGGTCATATGATATAAAATGCGAAGCAACACACAACATAGCTGCAGTATGCTGGTTTGATAACAAAGCTGTACAGCTTTTGTCCACTTACCTAAATGATCAACCAGTAGGCTCTTGCACACGTTGGAGTTCACAAGAAAAAAAATGTATAGAAGTTCCTCGACCAGCAATTGTTTCGCAATATAATAAATATATGGGAGGAGTAGATCTTTGCGATATGCTCATGGAGTTATACAAAATTAATCACCGTTCTAACAAATGGTACATGCGTATAGTGTATTGGTGTTTTGGAGCTGCTATCATAAATTCATGGCTACTATATCGAAGAGATCTGAAGCTGATAGAGCCGAACACCAAATGTATGCCATTAATAAAATTTCAGTTAGAAATTGCACTTGAACTTCTAAATACAACTTCACAATGTTCTGCAATATTAAGGAAAAGAGGACGACCTTCGCAAACAACAATTAGTCCCGGCATATCAGTGCCCTCATTACCTGCCAGCAGTGAATGCAGTACAGCTACAAGCAGTAAAAAAAGGTACATTACTCTAAATCCAACAAACTTAACTAGATATGATGAAAGGAGTCATTGGATTATATGGAGTGAAAAAGGACGTTGCCGTCTTTGTAAAACCGGAACTCCCTTATCTAAATGCCTTAAATGTGGTATTCATCTTTGTTGCAATACAAATAAAAACTGCTTTTTGTCTTACCATATTTAATTATTTGCTTACATAAAAATAAATTTCATTGTTTATCTTACTAATATTGTTTCATTTATTCACATCTCTTTACATACATTTTATAACAGAATGGACCATTGTTGCTTATAAGCAACACTCTGTAGCGGCTTGTCGGAACGAGTTATCGGTTCCAAATTTTTTGTGATTACTACTTAGAACCACTGAAGAACAATATGTAAGGATTTTAATTTTTTAAACATCCAGAAAAAATTCGGGTACGAAAGGGTTAAAAAAAAATCAATTTTATGATTTTCCGTATTGGTAATTATTTTCCTGAATCAGTAATTTTGCATAACGAAACAAAATTGTTCCAATGACATACGTTTCATTTCCTCCCATTTTAGTTTGTTATTGGAAACATTCTGATGCAGTTCTCGACATATTTCATTATGATTTTGTATTACAATAAATTTACACTTACATTTTATTTTTATATTATTTTGTTTAGTAAATAAAATTATTTTATTTTATTCTTTATTAGTACCATTTTCTATCAATAATGAATAAATAAATTAAAAATAAAACTTCATTTTCCAAACCTAGAAATAATGTTGACAACAATTTAAATTACATACTTTCATTTTTAATTTGGCTTCAGTATTGTCATTTGCCATTTGACAGATAATTTTACTGACAGTTTTCTCTGATTGCTATAATCGCCTATACGGAAAAAAATTTAAGTTTTTGATGAAACGTTTTTTTCCGCATGCATTTCAATGAAAGCTATAACTGGCGTCAAGAAAAAAAACAAAAAAACAAGAAATTCAAATAACAAGATTCATAAAACAAATTAAATTTTTTACCTTTTGAAAACACTATTTGGCTCAAAATTATATTTATTGAATTATATTTGGCTCAAAATGCTTATTTACTTCCCTTTTAAATTTATTCATACTTTTTAATTCTTTAAATTGAGCAGGTAGGTTCATTATAAGTTTTATATCGAATATTGTAAATTATAATATTACCGTTGAATCTTTTGTTGGTAGAAATAATTCTTATGTTTTCAGATGTTCTTGTTTTATACGTATTTGTATTGATATTATTTGTTATAACTGAATGAATTTCTACAGCGAGTTTATTTTTTATCAGTAGGTTTAATGGAAAAATATTATTTAGTTTGTACCCAAAGAGATTTTTTATTTCCTTGGTTTGTAATTTTTGCAGTAAATTTATTATTTGAATTGAATATGTAATGCTACTGTAGAATAAACAATAATATAGCGATATCTTCATTTGGTGCGGTACTCATTTTCTAACATACCTGAATATCCAAGCAATTCTACTCGCTTTGTTCAGCTGTTCTTGTATTTGTGGAGGCCAAGTTAGGTTACAAACAGTATGACACCAAATACTTATATTGGTGGGCCATCTCAATTTTCTGGTTATTAAGTGTTATATTGATTATGTTCAATGTTTTTTCTTTAAATAATATATTCTTTAACTTTGTAGTGCTTTTGAAAGTTTATGTTTATTCATCCAATCATTTAAAACCATGTCCAAGTTTATCGTATTTTGAAGGTTGTTATAGTTATCATTTGTATATATAATCGCTAAATCATCTGCAAACATAAACGGTTTACCATGCAAGTCGAGATTAAGCAAATTACAGACGTAGCACGCGAACAATGTTGGACCCAATGAGCTACCCTAAATAATAACTCCATAATTGATGTTATTTGTTTTGCTTTTTATACCATGGCATTCTGCGATTTGGGTTCTGTTTGAAAGGTATCTGCAAAACCAATTGAGCTCTTTATCTGTAATACCACATTCATAAAGTTTTCTTATTAAAATGTTCCTGTCTACATATTCAAATGCTTTCTTTAAGTAGAAGACTGCTGCAACGTTTTTCTTTTTGTCAATACCAGCTTGAACATCAGGCATCAAGTCAAATAATGCTGCTTATGTATTTGAATTTGTTTTAAAGCCATATTGTTTACTATTGGTTAAGTTGACCAATTTTAAGTAACCTGTGAGCTGAATATAACGAAAGTTTCAATTATTTCGCTAAAGCTAGACGAAACCGAAATAAGCCGGAAGTTGTTCAGGTCTTTAACATTACCACTCTTATATATGGGTATTACCTTGTTCATTTTCATTATTGTGGGCATTTTTCTTGCATCAGCGATTGATCAATCAAAGTTGTTATATGACAAGCTAGTTCACTTTTACATTCTTTCACCAGCGATGTTGCTACTTCATCAGCTCTTGCGGCATTGGAATTAGGGAGCTAATTTATAACCTTAATAGTCATATTTCTAACAGATAAGTGAAATTTGAATTCATTGTTGGTTCTAATTATAGGAAAGTAAATTATATTAAATTTTTTTGCCATATTTTCACAAATATTAGAGTAAAACTTGTTGTATTGCTCAAGTTTATCTTATTTTTCTTCTTCACTCAACTCGATTTTGGAAAAAACTTAATTTGTTTTCACTTTCAAACCTGTAATAATATTTTTTATATTCTGCTATTTTTTTTTTTGGTCACCAGCCACTTTTTGAAATTGTTTTTATCATAGTTTTCATTATTCTGTCATTTTAGTGTTGTTAATATGTTGACCAATAAGAATAATTTGTTTTTATATATTTAGAATTCCTGTTTTTTACACCAATAGTTTTTTTCTATTAATTCTATACATTTTTTGTCTATGCAAGATGAGGTGTATTTATTTACATCACTTTTTCTTTTCTAAGAAACAGTAGCACAATTTATTGTATTTTTCATGGTGCATGTCATGTTGCTACTCTATTTACGTCATTGCCATTGATATTACAATTTTTTAATTGCTATTTGACATTTACTATGTTAGCTTTTTTAAACATCTGATCTACATCTTTATTAGTATTAACAATAACTACATTCTTCATTTCTATAAGCATTTCAAGATGATCTGATCAAATATCATATCATTCATGAAATCATGAAATATCAAATGAAGATAAATACAATTCAGCATTAGGACCTTTGGATATTACATTATCAAGACAACTGTTTGATATAGGCCTGTTCGTTGCAGAAAAAATAACTATTGAATTCCACAAGTTAAAATTAATATCACCATCAATTAACGATTTTTTTTTTAAAAAAACTGCAACAAAATTTATTGAGTTTATTGGTGGTCTGTACACAGCTGAAATATTATAGGAAAATTTATTATAATGTACCTGAATATTAATAATGTTATTGTATTCATAACAGTTCGAATTTTCATTTATAAATATGCTTGCACCACCTCCTCGCCTGGACTTCATGCGCCATAGTACTTTAAAGTATTTGTTGATGTTTATTGTATTTGCTTCAGATTCTAAAATCCAGGTTTCGATTAATATTATGTGTACAGTGTATTTGATAGTGTCTACTGTCTAGAATATAAGCAATTTCATCTAATTTGTTTTTCATACTTCTTGCATTTAATTAGAGAAGTTTTAAAGAATTATTGCCTTCGAAAGAAATATCATTTACATAAAGAGCTTTTATTACATCGTAATTAAGTGGCAATTTGTAAATCTAATTATTTGACATTAAGATTTGAATCTTGAATTATACGCTTACTTGTTGGTATTTTTCTTATAAAAACTTTACTATTCTTAACCTACATAAATTGAGTTTTTGTTGCCTTTTTCAGCTCTTGACTTTTTATAATATGGTGTTAAAAATATTATGTGAGTCTTTCATTTCCGAAAATTATATTTTTTTGACTAGTGTTTTTAAACTCATTATAATTTTATAATAATCAATCCATTTTCCTTTAAAACTTTAAACTTAGTTATTTAATTTTCAATATTTTGGAAATAAAATTCCTTTTGTGGGTTCTTTTCTTTTTTTTATATAATTTACATTAATACAATTCAAGGTTAGGAAATTTAATATTCAGCAAAAACGAAAAATTCGTAGTTACCGCATTACTTTCATTTAGATTTTTATAAAATATTTCTTTTGCCGGTTTTGCTTCTTGTAATTTTTATTTGTTAAAATTTTATTAAGCAAAATAGCTAAACATTTATATATATAATATATTTTCTTTATTAATACAATTTTACTTAACTAATAGTAATTTAGAAAACAATTTTATCTGTTATTTGCAAAGATGTATGTTTACTTGGTGTTTGAATGACTTGTAAAAAAGTATGTTGTTGTAGATGTTGTTATTATATATAGTGCTGTGGATAGTAATGTGTATATGCCGATTTTGGCCCCATAGGGAGTAAAATTTTAATATGAAAAAATTGTTATAAAAAGTAAAAATGAATTTTTATGAATTTTTTTTGTTTTATTGTAATTGTCAATCCCATACAACTTTGTAAAGTGTGTATTATTGATGATGTCTGCTCTTAACAATAAATTGTCAATCAAATACAACTTTGTAAAGTGTGTATTGTTGATGATGTCTGCTCTTGATAATAAATTGTCAATCAAATGCGACTTTGTAGAGTGTGTTTGTTGATAATGTTTGCCCTTGATAAATAAATGATTGATGATAATGACATTGATAAATATAAATTACTACTAATAATGTATTCAGTAATAAAATAAAGAAAGTTTGATATTACTATAAATACTGATCCATTTTGAAAAATAATTAATACAATTAATTTCTTACATTAAAAATAAAAAATGTCTTTTATTAAAAAGTTTATTAATATTTCCAAAAAGGGTCTTACTAATTATAAGAAATTAGAAGATCTGGAAATAAATAAATTTTATAAAATTAAAGAGTTCAAACTAGAAGAGGAAACAAAATATGGAAAAGCTCTTCTAGTAGGGTTAATTTTAAACGGAGAGACCGTTTGGGTATATTTACCCAAACGCTTTGCAAATATTATTAATACAAAAAAAGATATTAAGCAGCTCAAACAATTTGGAGGGTTAAAGTATAACGGACGATATGAAGAAAAGAACATAGCCATGTTCGATTTCATATTAAAAAAGAATATGAAGCAAAGTAAATACGATGATGACGATGATGACGATGATGATGATGATGATGAAGATGATGATGAGGATAAGGAAAAAAATAGTAGTATAAGGAAAAAATTAAAAAGAAAAAATACAAACTATGTAAAAAATAAAAAAGTAAAAAAATAAAAATGCAACTTTAATAAAATATTTAGTTTTTGTTTTCTTATGTTTTGATTTTTTACAGATAACAGGTTTATCTAAGTAGAAATAGAGAATCTCTATATTTTTTTCTATAAAAAGAGGTTTTGTTAAAATTATTTTTCATTTATATATAATTTTTGAACCTTTTAGTTAAATTTATTTTTTAGAAAATGATTGTATTTACTCATCCATTCTCTATGATGGTAGCTGGTCCATCTTGTTATGGAAAGACTATCTTTATAACTCAACTAGTTAATAACTTAAATAAAACTGTATTTCCAACGATTGAGAAAATCATATGGTGCAATTCAGAAATAAATGCTATCCCAAAAAATTTGGAATTTGAAAATATAGAATATCAAAATACTATTCCCGAAACTATTGAAAGTGATAAACCTACTTTAATTATTTTGGATGATCTAATGCTGGACGCTTATGGTCAAAAAATTTGTGAATTGTTTACTAAGGGTTCACAGCATCGTGATATTTCGATTATATTAGTTACGCAAAATATATTTCATCAAGGAAAATTTTGCACAAAAATTTCTATTAATTGTAAATATTTGGTTATTTTTAGAAATCCAAGAGATAAGTCTCAAATTTTACCGTTAGCACGACAAGTGTTTCCAGAGAATGTTAGAGAATTTCAAAGAGTATTTAACGAAGTAACATCACTTCCATATAGTTATATTGTTCTTGATTTTACTCAAGAGATCAATGATATATTTCGTAATAGAACACAAGATTTCAAGAAAGATTTTTCTATATAATATAAATGAAATTACCAAGAATATAAATTTTTCACCAAGTTTATTTCCAACAAAAATTGTTTTACATTTTATTAGAAAATAATAAATATATAAATAGAAAGCAAAAAATTATAGTTTTTTTATTCATAATGAAACAACCATATATTAAATATTATCTTAATCAAAGTGGAGGTAACATCAATGAAATAGGCCCCCTATTACAAACAACATCTTATTTTCAAAAGGGCAGAGAGATTGGAAACCTTTTTGGTGGTTTATTAAGATATTTAAAACCTATTTTTTCATCGGGTCTAGATTTTTAAAAAAAAGAAGCTTTGTCAGCTGGTATAAATTCATTATCAGACATTAGCACAGGTAGAAATTTAAAGGAAGTAATAAAAGATCGAGGAAATGATGCTATAAAGAATATAAGACGCGGTGTTTTTAATAAACTAAATGATATGTATGGTCAGGAATTTATTCGAAGGGTGTAAAAAGACATTCAAACACGACTCATATTCATTTAAAAACTAAAAAGAAACGCATAACTTCTAAAAAAAAGTAATAATAAAAAAAAGAAAAAAAATATACAGACATATTTGATTAACAATGATTGAGTGCATGAAATCTGAATTGGATATTTTTACACCACGTCCAGTTCAATCGAGCATATTAAAAACTGAAGAAGTTGCTTTAAATCCAATAGCCTCTTTAGACTCTGCTTCCACAATCGAATTTATTTCATTAGGTCATGGAGATACGTATAGAGATTTGTCTGGAACATATTTAAAACTTAAACTACAAATATTAAAAAAAGATGGTACATCTTGGAATGATGATAAAGATAGTGAAAATAAATTAATCTTTCAACCTGGGATTGTAAATAATTTACTTCATTCTCTTATAAAACAATGTAATGTTCAATTAAATGGAAAAAATATAACACCATCGGATTCAAACTATCACTACAGAGCATATATTGAAACTCTTCTCAATTATGGAACTAATGCTGCTGAAACACACTTAGAATGTTCAGGTTGGATCTTGGATAAAGGTAATATTCAAAGGCATGATAACGGTGGTAGTATGGAAGGAAAAAATCTTACGATAACAGTGCTGAAGTAGAATTAATGGGGAAATTACACGTTGATATGTTTAACCAACCAGTATTCTTGATTAACAATGTAGATGTTCGCGTTGTTTTAACTTTGGAAAAACCACATTTTTATTTTTTTTCTGATGATAATGATGAATGTCAAATAAAAATTTTAGAGACAATATTATTTATGAAACATGTTACAATCAATCCAAGCATTCTATTGGCACATAATACCGTATTAGAAAAAGCTAATGCGAAATACTACTATAAACATGTTGAAGTTAAAACTTCTACGATGTCTTCTAATACTTCAAATATAAGTCTAGACAATGTTTTTATTGGTCAACTACCAAACACAATAATATTTTGTATGACTGAAAATGAAGGATACACAGGAAAGCGATCTAAGAACCCCTACAATTTTAAACATTTTGATTTAAAACAAATTATTTTATATGTTAATGGTGTTCAAATTCCTAATTTAGCTATAGAAACTAATTTTTCAGAGAAGAACTCAACATATACACGAGCATATCACACCTTGTTTAGTGGAACAGGAATATATCATGCTGACAAAGGACATCAAATAACAAAATCTATGTTTAGTAAAGATTATTTTCTACTAGCTTTTGATTTAACTCCTGATGGGGCAGGGAATGATTCCTGTCAGTCTTTGTTAAACCAGGGTTCATTAAGAATTGAAGTTAAATTTTCAAACAAATTACCATCAACTATAACTTGTATTGTTTATGGTGAATTCGATTCAAGTTTACAAATCGATAAAAATCGTAATGTTCATACAAATCTATAAATACGGAAATCAATTTGTAAGACCATTCATTCATTTAACAACCTCGAAAGTGGAAAATTATAAATATAAATTAAAATGAGTAATAAATCTTGTGTACTTGTAGATTTAGCATTTTGTGCTGACGACACGAATGCTATTTTTGTTAAACGAGTAGCACTTGCTGGAATTAAAGATTCCTGTAAACCATTCAACAAAGAGTTTCATTATAAATTTCCGACTAAGGATATCAATATTGAGAACATTCAAACAGGATTTAAATTTGGGAATTCTTTTAATGAACAAATAAATTTCGATCTAATTAAAACTCTAACTAAATTTGACTTAATTGTTACAAATGGGAAAGCAAAAAAAGGTATATATATTGCAACATATAAAAGATGAAAAGAAAATAATTGATTTATCTTCTTTTGAAATTGAATAATGAATACATTTCAAATTGAAACTATTCTAAATCAAAATAAATATATAAAAAAATATTTTACTGGAGTTTTTCCAATAGATAAAATTCCGCATTATGTTAAAAAACCGGCTATGCTAGTAATAAACACAGACTCTTCAAATAAACCTGGGAAACATTGGTTAGCTTTATTTTTACCCAAAAATGGATGTATTGAATAGTTCGATTCATTTGGCTTTCCACCTAACAATAAGAAGATAATAACATTTTTGAAACATAATTCAATAGAATATAATTTTTTATATAATAATAAACGATTGCAGGATATTTTTTCTACAGTTTGTGGCCAGTACTGTTGTGTTTATTTATGGTTTCGTGCAAGAAATATCAAAATGAAAAACTTATAGAGTATATTTAGCAAAATGAAATATATACAAAACGATAATATAATACAAAAACTATTTGATAACATATTTAATTTAAGAAAAATTCAACGAAATAAATATCAAATTTGTACATCTTGGAACTAAATTATCACATAAATATAACTGATTATGAAAAAATGTAGTTAGTTTATTCAAAAATTATAATGGGTAAAGGGATGAAAATTATTAGAAAAAGTGAAAAACATTTATCAAAAGCTCACAATGTTTCCACTAAAAAGAACATACCGGAAGATTTGTTATTATCATATACCTACTTTTTGGATTTAAATCATTCTTCTTATATTAGCATTGGTTACAATATAACTAAATTTGAACCACAAATTTTTATTTATCATCGTAGAGGTAATTCAGTAAGAATTACTTATGAAGAGTGGCAGCAATTTTACAATATTATCATCTTAAACATGAATGGAGAAGATATAAAAATAGCTGTATTTAAAACATATAAGAATGGTAGATGTTTATTAACTTTTAGAAGTAAAGAAAGGAAAAAGAAGATATGGCTATCTACTTTAGAGGCTGATCGGTTTTTTAATATTATAGAATTTGTTCAGGCGGTTATGTGTTATAATAACAGCGTCAAAAATAATATAAAAGAATATATATCAAAATATATTAATAAGTGTTTAATAAAATGTGTCAATAAATTAGAACAAGAAAATTTTTATATTCCAATGGAACTGAATACAGCACAATGTAATTATTCTCGTCTTTTTTATGAAATTCCTATACTATTACAGAGAGAAATACAAAAGGATTTTATAAATTTCGAAATGAATTTTAAAGAGAAATAAAGAAAATTAAAAATTATATAGAATGTTTTTTTTATTATTCATTAAAAAAATTATATTAATAATTTAAATAAGATCTTTCTGCTTAATCCAAGTGTTATGAGAGTTATCAAACCCCCACCATTTTACATAAATATGATTACCCTTTTTCCTTAAAATTTTTTCTACAAGATATGCATTAGAGTTTTTAACAGGAGTTATTTCAAATTCATAAAAGCTTCCAAGAATTGTATTCTGTTTATAGTCTTCTAAAACATAAGTTACTGGATTTGTTATATTAACTTTAACAATTTTAAAAATTTCAGGAGACCAATTTGGTTCATAACGATAACCTTTACTAAAAGTTCCTTTATATTTATTAATTCGTACAAAATCACCCTTTTTAAACTTTCCTTTTTTAAATATCTTAGGTCTGTTGTATACTGTTTGCAATAAAAAAGTTTCATTTTCTTTTGTAACATCTTTTGGTTTCATTTTAATTGTTCTATGAAAATTCCCATTATACGTTTCAAGTAATTTTGGTAAAATATTAATCCATTTATAGTTACCATGTAAACTAAATTGCTTCCACATTAAATTTTTCAAAGTTCTATTCAATCTTTCACATATTGAAGCTTTTAAGTTAGAATAAGTATTATAATGATTAATATTATTTTCTTTCATTAATTGATACACATTTTTGGTTAAAAAATTCTTTTCCTTGATATTTTGTTAATTTTCAATATCTTTTTGGCAATGACAGACAAATATTCGTAAAAGAATTATGTGTTATGCGAGCTGATTCATTCAAACCAACACATATAATATTTAAACCACCATATTCATATGATGAGCTAAGTGAAAAATATAAAGAAAAATCTAATTATTGTTTCAGTTATATAAATGGATTAAAATGGACAGATGGTATTGTTGATTATCTTGTGCTTGAATCATTTTTAAGAAAACTTGAAGGAAATACAATAATTGTTGCAGGGAGAGAAAAGAAATTTTTTTTGCAAAAGTTTATTTCATCAGATATCATTGATATAAGTAATCGTTTCAGCTTGAAACGAACTGAAAATTATGAGACTCCCTGCAATATTCATCAATTAATGTTTCCAAATTGTCGATGTGCTGTAAATAATGTATTTAAAATGTTTTTATATGCATTAAAAAATAATTTAATAACGAATGAACAAAATAATTTTGATACAGAATATGATACACTAAATTGAAAAAAGTAATATGTTTACTTAAAATAATCTTGAGATGTATCCTGTCAGTTTTATTAAAAACTGAAAAAAATTAAAATAAACAATTTTTTTTATTTCTTCAGAAATGCACTATTATAAAAACGCATCGAAATAATGTTTAATAAATCAAATAATGTTTAATAATAATATTTTAAAGATAGTATTAAAATTTGATTACAAAGATGAATCCTGCTACTCTAAAATCTCAAGCTCTAGCTGCATATGTAAATTCAAAAAATTTCCAGTTTGAGTATTATGAGTATTTATGTCATCGCATGGTTCATTTGAAGGAAGATAAATTTTACGTCCCCGACTTTAAACAGAGTTTAACGTTGCATGAACTACGTTTACGAAGTAGAGGAGAATGTGTAATCTATGATTCTAATGGAAAAAAAGCTGGTTGGAGAACTGAAATTCATTATTATAATTTGTCTAGTTATAAAATCAAACCTATACATAAGAAATAAACTAAATATTTTATATAAAACTAAATTTATTTTATTTAATATATATTCAATCCATTTATTACATCAAAAATAAACATATTAACTATAGATACGGAAATTAGATTATTTTTCAATCTTTACAACTACAAAATGATATTTTATAACAAAATTAATTCTGGTTTTTTATCTTATAATAAAATTATCAATTTGTATGCAAAATCTAAGTATAAACGTAAATCATTTGAATCTTATTTTATTTTATAATGGCCCCACGTAAGCGTATTCACATTATCTTCTAAAATAAATCTCTTATCATCTAAAGGACTTAAAGCTATTTTATTCAAAGTTTCAGTATATATAGTATGCAACTTAGATCTAAAAACATTCATTTTTCCATATACAATAATATTTTCAAACAAACATTTTCTATAATTTTCTAAGGTTAAATTTCTAACGACATTACTTTTTACACCTTCACTTTTTTTTATAATTTTATCATTTAAAACATTTAATAAATGCATTTTTGATCTGAGACCAATAAATTCTTTTACAATTTACTTTTCTTTTCCATTACTTTCATCTTTAAATAAACCGATAATTTTTTTATTAACAAGAGGAAACCCATACTGATTATGTTTTTCATAATCTGAGGTATCGAAATACTTTTTAAGATCGGGTTTTATTTCAGAGTAAAAATCTTTTGTACTTATAGAATATATAAAACTGTCTGTATCCATATAATTTAAACTAATTTTCGAATTATATTTTGGTTTCATGTAACCATAATGAAAATTATACATATGTAATTTTGAAAGTTCTAAAACTGTAAAGCCTAAATATATAGGTTTATCATAAATAACATTATTTTATTTAATTGAATTGCAGCAAGATTTTCATCAAAAAGTGATAAACTTGGGTTTAGCGATGAGCGCCCTTGCACCGAGATGCTTCCGTTTGCTTTCCCAAGAATCTGCTATTTTAACTATTGTTCTTTTGTCAACATTTTCCATGGTTTTACCATATGCATTATTCATTAATTTAAAAAAGTTTTTTTCGAATACATTTTTTGCTAAAGCTCTATGATAAGTATTTAAATCAATATATTTTTTTAGCCAATTAGATTGTTTAAATTTAATTGCTCTATGAATTTTTTTTCAAAATTAATCCATTAGTCCAAACATTGTTTCAAGTTTCTATAATGAATTATATATTTTGTTTTATGATTCAAATCTAATAGCAATTTTGGAGATTTTGCTATTGGAGATATTTTATTTTCAGCACAAAATGGTAAGTCATTATGAATATCATGTAAATTTTTCGGGTAATTTAAGTCAACTTCTAATATATATCCTTCATCGGAATCATCAGCTATTTTGAAAACATTAATTTCTGAGGGGTTTTCCACCCATTTAAACCCTCCATATGGCATATAGTTAGACATTGCCCACCCATGTAAATTATTAGCATCTAAATATACTATATATATTCATTATTTTTTGTAGGATCATATTCTTCACCTATATATTTATTATTAGCTTTAGAATAACGCTTACTACATTGACTTATACCAACACGAATACCCCTTTTAAAAAAATTAAACATGTTTATATCATCAATCAATTTTAATTTAATATTAGTATATTTTAGCATAGCATCCCATGCAAGACGTGGTGCAGTTACAAATTGTGCTGGATCTAGTTTATATATATTATAACAAATTTTTCTAAAATTTTCGAAAACATCTGAAAGTAAAAGAACGTCAGTTTTTAAATACAGATTTAAATAATCTTCCAAAGATTGACAGTTAAATGTATTCTAAACATTTTTTGCATGTTCATAATCTTCATCTGAACAATTAGTGTTACTTATTTCATTTTTAAAAGCATTTTGAGAAGGTAAAGAAGTTTGATTAAGTTTGTCGACGGAATTTATATACTCATATGGAAAAACACCTTTCCGTGTTAATAAATCAAAATGTTCATCATTGGGGAATTGAGTTCTTATTGTTTTTAAGTTTTCTTTCCCCAAATCTTGAACAAGAGAATCAAGACTAGATTGCATAAATCTATATGAATCCAAAAATCGTAACTGAAAACTTCTGTATGAACTCAAAAAGATGCTTTTAGTTATGGAAATATATTTTTCTTTATTCAAAGCTATTACTGAAATAGGACCATCGACCAAGTTTAATTCTTTAAAAAGTAAATGCGCATCATAATTCGAAATATTATGAAAAAATATAGGAAAAAATTTTGGTAAACTATATGATAAATTACAATGTTTATGAGTCGGTCCTCTATATTTGCCAGTTAGATGACTATGATCTTTTATACGTGTTTCTTCTGGCTCAAATTTCTTTTCACACATTTCACATACTTCTTTTGTTTTATGATAAAATTTTTCATCCGTAGTTAAATTATTAATTGGTTTTTAATTTAATATGTAATTATTATATAGATGTTGACATTCCTTTGCTAAAGATGATATAAATTGTTTTCCACAATCAACTCCTAAAAGAAAAAATTAATTTAGTGTGAAAATTTTTTTTATAGATTATTATTAACAATACCTGTAAAAACTTTATATTTATTTAAACTTTCATCAAACGAGCTCGTAATATAATATGAAAACGCTACAGGTACATGCTATTTTATAACAGTTTTGTATGAGGTCTTCGGATCTGGTTCACACGTTGAAATTTGCTGTAGTATGCTTTCTGAATCAGCATAAATTACAAATGGTACTTCTAATTGTTTTTTAAAATTAGTGAAATTTATAAACTTCTTTTCTTTATCTGGCATTTTTGTAATCATTCATTCGCATTCATTTTTGTGTATCATTAAAGCGTTTGTGAATTAAAAGTGCATAAACATCCATCACAAAAATATTTCTTATGTTTATTTTTGGAGAGTTGCCCCATCACCAGTCTCGACAAATCTTTCATCCACACATAGTGTGATTTATTATCTTCTGTTAACAAAAGCATATTTATATGATAACGTTTTTGTTCTTTAGTATGGTAATAGGGTCCAATTATTTCAATTTCTTTATTCTTTTTTGTTTTATCCATTCAAATCCAAATACTGTGATACTAATTTCGGGATTAATTTTCTCAAATATTTTTATATCATTTTGATGGAGAGGAAATTCTAAATCTCCAAATTCTAATGTCTCTACTTTAGAATTAATTAAATTTATTCTAGATGCTGCTATATTATTAATGTTATATCTATTTATACTGTGGGCATTTTTAATTTTAGTGTTTTTTAGAGCGGCTATTAAACAACATTTAAAACAAAATATATCTTTGTTTTTTATATTAATACAAACCTTTTTATTATTAATTATATCTGGTAATTTAATGAATTGTGAACCAGCAAAAGGTCTATATTTATTTACATTAATTTCTAAATGTAGTAATTTGTACAAACTCCATCCTGAATCCTTTTCTTGAAATTCTCCAGCTTCTGTTAGAATTTTTTGTATCATATTATCAAATACATTTTGAATTTCATTTTCATTGTAAACCACCTGCATTTTGGATTTAAATGATTTAACATTAAATATATTTTCCACCTCACCATCTTCTAAATTATATGGTTTAATAAACTCACAATATAATTCAATGTTAAATTTATAGGTCTGCAATTCTGTTAATTGTTTAAATAACAATTTTGAAATACTATCACCAACAGCATCAAAAAAATCTTCTGGTAATAGTATATTTTCATTATTATTTTATATGATAAAGGTTGTGATGATTCTTTGTCTAAAACCTTGTTTTACGATTTTGATATTATCATCAAAAGGCTCTAATGCTTTTAATTTATGTACATTTGTTCGAACATGAAAATTCCAATATTTTACATCTACTTCAGTCTTGCATTTATGACAATATTTTGAATTTAAAATCTTTTGTTTTTTCTTTGATTCTTCATCATCTGTTGAACTTTCATGTTTTCTTTTCTCTTGATAATGATACTAATATTAAAATATTATTATTTAATACATTATTAGTAGTAATTTATATTTATCAATGTCATTATCATCAATCATTTATTTATCAAGGGCAAACATTATCAACAAACACACTCTACAAAGTCGCATTTGATTGACAGACATCATCAACAATGCACACTTTACAAAGTTGTATTTGATTGACAATTACAATAAAACAAAAAAAATTCGTAAAAGCTCTATTTTTACTTTTTATAACATTTTTTTCATATTAAAATTTTACTCTCCCAAAAAAATTACTCCCTATGGGGCCAAAATCGACATATACACACTACTGTGGATACAGCTGCTGTGGATGTTGTTATTATAGATGGTCCTGAGATGTTGTCTGCTGTAGATGTTGTTCTTATCCTTTTTTTTTTTTTTTTTTAGTATAGTTGCTTTGAATGTTGAATTATTTATTTGTTGGTTTGTTTTTTTTTTTTCTTTATTTCAGTTGAATTCAATATAATTACATTAATCCCAATGTTATTCCTTTTATGTTTGTATACATAAGTTATTATTTTGTAAAAAATTTTTAAGTTTATCAAAAAGAAACAAAATTAAGTTTAATTATAATACTATAGCCTAATTTATAAAATATTTCAAAGTTAAGTGACTCTAGCCTAAGTTGTCTGGTAGAATTAAGTTAATACATATTGATTATACGTTTCCTAATACGAGTTAGTTATTTATGGTTCATAAAAATATACACCCACAAAAGAGCACACAATCACTACATATATTTTACTTACAAAACTAAATAATCTAACTAATAAATGTAAATTTTATTATTTGATTATCATCTTAACTGTTTTACTGTTCTCATTATTTACTCACTTATTATTTTATTATTGTAATTCAAGAAGACCATGAGTAAATTAATTTAAATTAATTTAATTTACTATATATGTAGGTATGTATGTTAGTCGAAAGTCGATTTTTAACTGAGAATGAAATATTACGTTCGGAACAGTTCGACTTAGAGCGAAATTCTAACACAACTGCCGCTTGCCTTTCTCTTACCGACTCTATTTCTAAAAGTTTGGACCAAGGTAAATTTACCGCTTGCGTATTTATCGATCTTCAAAAAGCGTTTGATTGCGTGGATAGATAACATTACTAAAATTACAGAACATTCGTCTTACTCACCAGCAAATCGCTTTTTTCAATAGCTATTTGGTTAATCGTATTCAAAAAGTAAAAATAGGTAATATCTATAGCAGTTGTAAATATAATAAAAAGGGTGTACCCCAAGGTTCGATACTAGGACCTGACTTATTTAAAATTTACATTGACGATATAGTGCGTCTTAAACTAAAGGGTAAACTTCAACTATTTGTCGATCATTTAGCAATAAAATATATAGTTAATAATGAAGTTGAGCTGAAATCATTAATAATGCATGATTTGTTTTTGATAGATGAGTTTTTGGTAAAAAACAGACTAGTTATAAACTTAAAAAAAACTAAAATACTCCTTTTGATAACAAAATTTTTACTGATCACTCTTTCTTATTTAAAAATAATGAAATTGGTGTTGTTAAGAGCTTCAATTACTTAGAAATGGTTATTGACTCTAATCGGAAATGGATGGAACGCATAAATTTTGTATGTTAGAAAATCGCCCCATAAATCTTTGTATTAATAAGATTAAAACTATTTTTAGACAAAAAAACGCTCTTTGTTATTTACTCGTCGTATTTTAATTCGAATATTACGTATTTAAACCCAATCTGGAGTAGAGCATCCAAGGTTCACATAAATAAACTAAATATTCTTCATAAGAAAGCTCTTCAAATTATCCATAATTACCCATTAGTACATCCAACAAACTTACTGTATTCACCTCAATTTCCAAGCCTCGACTTTATTTGCACTAGAGAATTATACATTTTAGCTTTCAAAATAATAAATAATTATATCAAACATAATAAATAATTCTAAATCAAAATATCGACTTTCGACTTAATACAAACTTTTAGAAATAGAGTCGGTAAGAGAAAAGCAAGCGGCAGTTGTGTTAGAATTTCGCTCTAAGCCGAACTGTTCCGAACGTAATATTTCATTCTCAGTTAAAAATCTGGATAATCTATTTTTAATAATTTTTTCATAAATTTTAGAAAAGGTACTCAGAACTGATATCGGCCTGTAGTTTGTTGGATCAGTTGCATTATCTTTTTTGAAAATTGGTGTTACAAGAGCAATCTTCAAAGAGTCCGGAAAAACATATGACTCGAAAGAATCATTAATAAGTCAACAGTGGTACAATTGTGTCAGCATATCTTTTAACAAATTTTGTTGAGACATTGTCATATCCGGTAGCGGAACACGATTTTAGAGATGATACCGATGTTGCTACTTCTTCAATTGTAGTTGAGGTCAAATCAAAGGAATTGTATATATTCCGCTTGAAATTTTCAAAGTAACTCAGATCAATAGGGTCTGCTGAAATATTTAGGTCATTTGGTACATTTGTGAAGAAAGCGTTCATACGCTCAGATATTTCTTCTTCTTCTGTGACTACTCGACTTTTGTATTTAATCTCCTTAATTAGGCTATTTGGTTGATGTTTCCCGGTATTAAACATTATATTTTTGTATAATTCCCATCATTTGGATATTTTCCTATCTCCGCAAAGCAGAATTTTGTTTTCGCTTCAAGAATCAAGGACTTGATATTTTGCTATACATACTATATAATTCTGATGTGTGCATCATTTGCATACTTATGTTTAAATTTAAGAAGCGAATGGTATTTAATGGTATCAAGTATTTCGGATTTTAATGGTATCAAGTATTTCGTTAGTCATCCAGATGTTTTTTTTTTTTATTCTTTGACAAAATGACTGTGGTATATTTATTAATTAAAATTGTTAAACTTTTAGCGAGAAGATCTACATTACTGATGGAATTAATATCAGGCCAGAATGAATCATTGCAAAGGGCATCATAGTTAAGAACGGTTTTAGTATCACTAAACTTTTCTATTATTGGCTGCACGTACGCGTTGATCATTAGCATATGATGATCTGACAAGGATGGATCAGTTACTGAGAGGTCATATTCGTAATGCAATATATCAGTAATAAAATGGTTTATCACCGTTTTTGATGTTTTACCTATTCTTGTTGCGAACTCTTCATTTATTTTGTTCCCTATTACAAATCCATTACTCATAATTGTATTTGAATAATTTATGACGTCATTATTTTATCTAATAGGTTTATATTAAAGTCACCAAGTATCAGTGAATGTTTGTAGGAGGACAGAATATTATCTATTTTTCCTATAAAAACATCTATTTTTGTTTGATGAGACCTATATATTAATACGATTTTAATACCTTCACGCAGGAGTTTCACTATTAATGCATGGGATTGATCGAATTCTTCTTCAAAAATTCGCGTAGAAGATAGGAAATTCGCCACGTAGATAGCAGCACCTCCATATGAATTTTCCCTATTTGAAAAATAAGCGGTAAAGCCTGCAATATTAAAAAATTTGTTTTCGCTCTTATTTATCCAAATTTCAGCACTATAATGGCGATTCTATTGTTGAGAGAATTAACAAAAGCTTCTAAATTATAAATTTTATTCCTAATACTTTGAATGTTAAGGTAAATAATATTTAATTTCTCCCTATTTTGTGTTCTAATACTTTCGGATAATACTGTAGAGTAATTTATTTTCACACTACTACTAATATCAATCATTTGTTTTCAAGATTATTAATACGGTAATTGCAATACATCATGTGAATGAAATTAAAATAATTAATATTAATAATGATGAAAAGTAGAGTATATTATTAGTAGTATCAGAACACGTGTGGGGAAAACTGACCAAATCAAAACAAGGATTATCAAATGTGTGATTGATTACCAGTAATATTAAGTTCATAAAATTTTGTAAAAATGTTTATATTATATAAAATATAATATGAAAATTTCAATTTAAAAATTTTAGTAAAAATTTTGTTGAATTAAAATGGAAAATAAATAAGTAAAAAACACAAAAAAAAAATAACAGTTATTAAATGTGAATATAATAACTAAATTTAAGATTTGGAATTTTATTAAAAAATATTTTAAAATTTGAAAGAAAATTAAACAAATAAAATTTGAAAAATTAGAATAAAAATTATGTAAAACAAAAAAGAACAAAAACAAGTAAATATAACAGTAAGTCGATGCAACCGACTTATTAATACCCTACACCTGAATAATTCGAATTAAATTAAAAATCCATAAGTGTTTTTGGCAGCTGCTTGAACTTCTTCCCTTTTCTGTCTTGTTCAACTCGAATTTCAAGAACGTAAAAGAGGCATCCGCTTGGGATATGCTTGACACCTTTGTATAAAATTTTAGGTTTCTATCTTAATTATTAGATTGGTAGTTCTTGGGAGGTTTGTGTCAGCTACCCGAATTGCCACTCCAATTCATAGAATCCATCTCAGGAACATAAAGAAAACTTGCCAGAACACCATTCTATTAAATTTAAAGGTTCTACTTTTGTTGGTTTTGGAGATAAGCTCGTTGCTCTTGTGCTCGTCCGGAAGTTTCCAAAATACGAACCCATGGTTCAAATTCTTTCAAATGTCAGTTTCCAATTTTACAGAAAAGGAAACATAACAGAACACCTTTGTACTAAAAATAAAAGTTCTATCTTTGTTGGTTGTGGAGATACACTCGTTTGCTCTGGGGCTCGTCCGAAAGCTTCCAAGATTTGAACCCATGGGCTGAATCCTCACAAATTTCAGAAACATAAATCAAACATGAAGGAACACCATTCTGCCTAATTTAAAGGTTATATCTTTGCTGCATTTGGAGATAATTACATTTGCTCTGAGGCTTGTTCGGAAGCTTTCAAATTCCGAACCCAAGGACCAAATCCTCTCAAATTTCAGAGACCTAAATCAAACATGAAAGAACACCACTCTGGCAAAAGTAAAGGTTATATCTTTATTGGTTTTGGAGATAATCTCATTTGCTCTGGGGCTCGTTCGGAAGCTTCCAAAACCAAACCCATGGACCAAATCCTCTTAAATATCAGAGACATAAATCAAACACGAAAGAACACCATTGTACCAAATTCAAAGGTTCTACCGTTGTTCGTATTGGATATAATCTCATTTGCTCTGCGGCTCGTTCGGAAGCTTCCAAAATCCGAATCCACGGTTCAAATCATTTTAAATTTAAACCCATGGCCAAATCCTCTCAAATTTCAGAGACCTAAATCAAACATGAAAGAACACCACTCTGCCAAAAGTAAAAGTTATATCTTTATTGGTTTTGGAGATAATATCATTTGCTCTGGTGCTCGTTCGGAAGCTTCCAAATCCAAACCCATGGACCAAATCCTCTTAAATTTCAGAGACATAAATCGAACGGGAAGGAACATCATTGTACAAAATTTAAAGGTTATATATTTGTTGGTTTTGGAGATAATCTCATTTGCTCTGGTGCTCGTTCGGAAGCTTCCAAATCCAAACCCATGGACCAAATCCTCTTAAATTTGATAGACATAAATCGAACGGGAAGGAACATCATTGTACAAAATTTAAAGGTTCTATCTTTGTTGGTTTTGGAGATAATCTCATTTGCTCTGGTGCGCGTTCGGAAGCTTCCAAAACCCAAACCCGTGGACCAAATCCTCTTAAATTTCAGAGACATAAATCGAAAGGGAAGGAACATCATTGTACAAATTTTAAAGGTTCTATCTTTGTTGGTTTTGGAGATAATCTCGTTTGCTCCGGAATCGTAGTTTTTGAGTTATCGTCCGTTTAGGACGGACGGACGGACATCGTTAAATCGACTCAGGAGGTGATCCTGATTCAGAATATATATACATCTCTATATCTAACTCGCTTCCTTTTGGTGGTTACAAACACCATACCAAAGTTAATATACCCTATACTTTAGGTGTAGGGTATAGAAAAACAAAAACTGTGAAATATGAAAGTATAAATAATTTTAAATTTTGGAATTTTAGAAAAATTTAAATGTAAAAGTAAAATTAGAATAAAAGTTACGTAGAATAATAAAAATTATGAAATGTGAAAATATAAATAAATTTAAGATTTGTAATTTTTGTAAAAGTTGTGTGAAATTTAAAAGAAAATAAAAGTAAATATTTAAAAAAAGAGAAAAGCTTTTGTAGTTATTCATAAAATAAATAAATAAAAGTTTTGAGAAAAATTTAAATTTATGATTAAACTTAAGTTGCTTAAAAAGAAAAAAATTAAAAATATAAGTTTAATATACCTAAAAATAGTTTTAATAGTTGTGTCTAGTTTTGAAATTGTTGAAATCAATGAGATTCTTGAATCGGAAAATTTCGGCACCATCACCTTTACGAAGATTAATAGAATTTAAATTATATTTTAAAAAGTTTTTTTTTTTCAACCATATAAAAGTTTATTTTATTTTATATATATTTTTTTTTGTTCACTTTTATTAAGAACAAAAATTATTTTTTTGTGTTTTTATTTTTTATTTATTTTATTTTATGGTTCGATCTAGATTGCATATAATTTGCAATACTACCGACTAGGCCAGTTATGTGTTGAATATAAGAAAATAAAAACACAATAAAAAACGTTCAACTTTCTTTCCAATTATAATTGATATATATTTTTATTCACTATATGTATTTAAATTATTACTATTTTCAGTTATGCGTGAATATAATAAAAATAAAACAAAACAAAAACGTTTTAGTTTATTTCTTATTAATTGATTTATATTTGTATTCACTATATTTAAATTATTACTTTTTTCAGTTAAAACTTTACAAGCAGACAACCTTGTCTGAGAACGTCCAGCAACAGAATCAATTTATTTATTTTAAAATTATCTTTTTAGTAATTATGCTTTCATTCAGTCACTTTGCAATGCACCGTGTGCTGAGAAAATTATTAATCAAGTCTGGAATGTACAGTTCATTCCATTTTTTAGTTGAAGAACAGTTAATTTAATTTGAAGTTATTTTTAAGATAAGATCATGTTACAATAATATGATAACGCGCGCAAAAGTAAGTTTGCGCGTGTAGAAAAAAATATTTAAAATATTGTTCTGTTACAGGGTGACATAACTTCCCCACCCTTTGACGGAAGCTCCGACGAAGTTATCTTGATTGTTTTGCTTTTGCAGCAATTATTTAATTTTACAATTTGAATTAATAGAACAATGATAATTATTATTATTATTGTTTTAGTTACATAGCTTACAATGTTTTCAATTTTATTAGCATACAAAATTTCTTTAATATCTTCTCTATTATTTTCAATGTATTTTACATGTTTCACATTTCAGTTTACATTTAATTTACTTTAAACACTTTTTAGAATTACATTTAAATTAGGTAGAATTATATGGTCTTTTATTTCAATTTCAAAATTTTTATATGTTAAGTTATTAATTTGAATTTGACATTTTTCGAATCTTATTAAACTAGTTCCTTCAATGAAGGTTTCAAAATTATTACAGTTATGAAAAATTTGTGTTCTTTTAATATTTTTTTAAAAACTAGCAGAGTACCCGGCGTTGCCCGGAGTATTAGATAGACTTTATGAAATAAAAATTATTAACTTTTGCTTTTGAGTTAATATAATTTAATTAATATAGTTAACTTATTACTATGCATTTACAGATGCTGGTAGTTAATATTCTATTTTTTATTACATTTAGTTAAATTGAATAAACAGAGCGAAGAATTAGAGACTATTCGTCTACAAAAAAATCTTTGAAGGAGTCAATAATCTATTGAGTACACAATTACGGCGAAATGAGTTTTCATAATATATTCGTTAATACCGAAACATAAAATCATATTTAAACGAGGAAGAGTGCAGTAGAGTAGACTGTGTCAACTCTGGGATACCCGTATGAACGTAATATATCCTGTTTCTATAAAACTTGATCATCTTTTAAAAACATTCAGATGTTTTAGTACCGAACTACAGAGATATATTTATGTAAATTGTGGAGTTGTATGACAGCTACCTGAATCTATTGCGCCTAGCTTCATTAAGTTCCAAGAGGTGCAAGAAGCCCGAACCGGCTGCTCTAGACCAACCAAATTTTACAAAAGTTGTTGGCCTATAACTCGACACCTCTTTACTAAATTTCAGGTTCCTAGCTTCAATAGCCACTGAGTTATTCTCATTTAAACGGATAAGTTGTTTGGCAGCTACCCGAACCCGTCGCACCACCACAACCAAATTTTGCAAAAGTGGTTGCCATAAAACTTGATCATCATTTGCAAGATTTCAGACGCCTAGCTTCATTAAGTTCCTAGAGGTGCAAGAAGCCTGAACCGGCTGCTCTAGACCAACCAAATTTTACAAAAGTTGTTGGCCTATAACTCGACACCTCTTTACTAAATTTCAGGTTCCTAGCTTCAATAGCCACTGAGTTATTCTCATTTAAACGGATAAGTTGTTTGGCAGCTACCCGAACCCGTCGCACCACCACAACCAAATTTTGCAAAAGTGGTTGCCATAAAACTTGATCATCATTTGCAAGATTTCAGACGCCTAGCTTCATTAAGTTCCAAGAGGTGCAAGAAGCCTGAACCGGCTGCTCTAGACCAACCAAATTTTACAAAAGTTGTTGGCCTATAACTCGACACCTCTTTACTAAATTTCAGGTTCCTAGCTTCAATAGCCACTGAGTTATTCTCATTTAAACGGATAAGTTGTTTGGCAGCTACCCGAACCCGTCGCACCACCACAACCAAATTTTGCAAAAGTGGTTGCCATAAAACTTGATCATCATTTGCAAGATTTCAGACGCCTAGCTTCATTAAGTTCCAAGAGGTGCAAGAAGCCTGAACCGGCTGCTCTAGACCAACCAAATTTTACAAAAGTTGTTGGCCTATAACTCGACACCTTTTTACTAAATTTCAGGTTCCTAACTTCAATAGACACTGAATTATTCTCATTTAAACGGATAAGTTGTATGGCAGCTACCCGAACCCGTCGCACCACCACAACCAAATTTTTCAAAAGTGGTTGCCATAAAATTTGATCATCATTTGCAAGATTTCAGACGCCTAGCTTTATTAAGTTCGAAGAGGTGCAAGAAGCCTGAACCGGCTGCTCTAGACCAACCAAATTTTACAAAAGTTGTTAGCCTATAACTCGACACCTCTTTACTAAATTTCAGGTTCCTAGCTTCAATAGACACTGAGTTATTCTCATTTAAACGGAGAAGTTGTATGGCAGCTACCCGAACCCGCCGCACCACCACAACCAAATTTTACAGAAGTTGTTGCCATAAAACTTAATCATCATTTGCAAAATTTCAGAAACCTAGCTTGAATAGATACTGAGTTATTTCTATATAAAGATAGAAGTTGTATGGCAGCTACTCGAACCCGCCGACCGAAAATGTTGGATTTAAATAGCAAAACTAACAATTTTACAAAAGTGCCGTAAAAAAAATTTCAGCCTCCTAGCTCCTTTATTTTTTGAGTTATCGTGCGGACGGAAGGACTGACGGACGGACGGACGTACATGGCTTAATCGACTCAGAATTCGATTCTGAGCCGATCCATACCTTTGACACTATATCTAGCTCGACTCCTTTAAGGTATCACAAACGTAATGGCAAATTTATTATACCCTTGAACATAGTTCATACGGGTATAATTATAAGAGGCCATAATGTAATCAATTTTTTTTTGTAAGTAATGTCACTTCATGTTTTGGTGAATTATCCTTTTAAGCACATTTTGAAAAATTTGTTATTAGGTTCGCTCTGTCCTTCCGTCTGTTAAAACTTATATACTGTTTAATAAAGAGCAATGAAATATTAAATATGCATAGGTCTCTTAAAAGAGGAATGTTATAGAACAACTTCTTTATGTACCCTCACCGTTGGAGATCCTAGAGCACCGACAGCTCTTCAAATTTTGAAAAAACTTCTTTATAAATGCGTACATTTCAGGTTCTTTTTAACATATAAATATAAAAAATACATGATTGTTTTTTACCTTTATAAATCAACCAGAATTTTTTTACGTTTAGTTTTGCTAATTATCTTTCCAAATTGATTGGCTAAAAATATGTGTAAAAATTGTATAAGGATAAGAATGTAAGGTTTTCTGTTCTTTAAATATGTATGTACTCATTTCTGATTAAATGCTGTACAGAAATGTGAATATGTTTTCTAATTTAATTGATTAAGTTTATAGTATTTTTAAATATACGGATATTATACATACTATATGTACATATTTCAATGATATTTTATGGGAAATATGTTATACACATGCATCTTATATAGGTAGAGCACATGTAAAGACCACATGTAAGTAATGCATTTCTGAATGATGACATGATCATTGTCTAATGTAGGAGATTGTTTCTGTTTTTTAACAACGGCCGAAAATGTTATGTTGTTAAGACTTAAACACAGTATTCTTAAGATACTGAATAAGGTTACTTTAATTACTGTTCTATATTACAAATTTGCATTAAAAGGTTTTTATCGAATATTAGAAACAGTATAGATAAAAGTAAAGAGTGTTGGAAATATCTTTTTTAATAATAATAATGATACACAAAATTAGACAAAATATTACTAATAAGTGCTCGTGCGCAAATGAGTTAACAAACGTTAACAAACATTTTGTTACAGCCTTTATTTAGAACCATAAATTCATCCTGCCAAATTAGACAGAAATTAGAAACAACATTTTTTTTTGACAGTCTGTCGTGTCGAAATGTGTTAATGTATTACAACAAAATTTATTGAATGAGTTTGTGTGCCAAAGTGCAATACTTGTACAAATTTTCAATTGGTCAAATCGCTTAAGCACAACAACAAAAAATGAGAATTTCATGGCCTGAAGTGTGATGGGTTAATCTATCGCAACCAAATCAACTCAGAAAGCTTTTGTTATAAAAAGACCTACACTTTTGTCAATTTTCAACTCAATTGGTAAAACCGTTTAAGTTCGACAACAAAGACATTAAAAAATTTTATTGAGCCCTGGTGCCGAAATAGCTTAACGAATCGTAACCAAATCACCTCAGTGAGCTCCTGTGGTAAAGAGCTACACTTTTGTAAATTTTCAATTCAATTGGCCAAACCGTTTAAGCGCGACAACAAAGAAATTGAAAAACTTCATTGAGTCCTGGTGTCGAAACGGGTTAATGGATCGTAACCAAATCAACGCAGTGAGCTCCTGTGGTAAAGAGCTACACTTTGATAAATTTTTAACTCAATTGGTCAAACAGTTTAAGTGCGACAACTAAGTAAATTACAAAACTTCACTGACCCCTGGTGCCGAAACGGGTTAATGGATCGTAACCAAATCAACTCAGTGAGCTCCTGTGGTAAAGAGCTACACTATTGTAAATTTTCAACTCAATTGGTCAAACCGTTTAAGCAGGACAACAGAAAAATTTAATGAACTTCGTTCGGCTCTCCTGCCCAAACGGGTTACCGGATCTTCATAAAAATTTGTCACAGCTTTTTTTCGGACCATAAAACCACTATACAAAATTGGACATAAATGGGAAACAAAAATTTTTTTGGAAGCCTGCCGGGCCGAATCCGGGTAAAATCTTGTATCCAAATTTCTTCGGCACCCGTCCAAAGCTTAGAAGAACATTTGTACAAATTTTAAACTCAATCGATCAAACCGTTTAGGCAGGACAACAAAAAACGAAACGGCTTTAAATGGCTCTCGGGCCGAAATGGGTTAATGAACCGAAACGTGATATAGCCTATAACACTTTCCGGGGTCGTAGGAACGTTCCTACAAAAATTGGTTGCAATCGGACTGGTGGTTTTTACGTGAAAAAGGCACAAACAAGCAAACAAACAAACAAACAGAATTTCTTCCTTATCTATTAGATACTATATATACAGTTATCATTTATACTTTTTAGGTTTTTCTTTAGGTTTTGAATTACATTTGAGTGGTAAACATTTTTATTTTCGTCAATCAGAATTTCCTTTTCTTCTATATATAAGATTTTGTTATCTTTAGTAGGTAGACGTTCGATTAAGATTTTAGAGTAGAGTTTATTTGTAAAATTTCGTATAAGTAAAATTATGACTATTTCGTTTCCGAATCTTATTATATTAATTTTGATATTTGTCAGAGTGTCCAAAACTTGTATCATGTCAAATTCTTCGTCTGTTAATGTATTTTTTGATAGTATTCCCAATCTGCTCATTAGTATTGTCTGTTCAATAATATCGTCGATGTGATTTCTGAGTAGAGTAATGTCATAGTTAATTTGGTACATGCACTCTATAAGTGCCATTTGGTGTTCTACTCTAGAGATTTTATTGTTAAGTTCATTAAATAAATTTGTTACGAAATTTCTTATTGTATGTTGTTGATTTCTGATGTGTTCTGTAATGTTATAGGTTTGTGCAATTAGGTCAGAGTTTATTTTACCTTGTTTATTGTTTTCTGTTATTAGCATTTTGTTGTTGTCTATTGAAGCTTGTAATTTGTTACGCATTTCAGTTTCGTCGTCGCTATCCATCGTGCCAATTATTTTTAGCCGTTTTCGTATTCCATTTATGAATCCTCTTTTATTTCTTATGTGAGGTACAATGTTTTTAATTTTTTTAGCTAGTGATTTGTTAGTTATGAGTTATTGTATTAAGTATTGGTCCGTTTGAGTTCGGTTCAATTGAAAATGGTTGTATATTAGTCCATATGTCTTGAAGGGTTTCCTCGTACTTTGTAATGTTTACTATGTGTAAAATTTTGTTTTAGTTGGTTATAAGTTTTATTTCTCCCAGTTTTAAATTAATATGTCGGTTTTATTATTGTTCAGGTCTTGAATATCTATTATCTGAGTGTTGATAGGTTGACCGATTGAAAGAGAATGTAGAAAATTAATATGCTGTACTTTTCTATGGTGTAATAGTCCTAAAAAGAGATTTTTTAAAGAAAATAAATGTTAGTAAATGGTGACTACGTGTTCTTCATCGGTTAATTCAGTATCTATTTTTCGGAATTTTGAATGATTTTTTCCTCCCCTTATTTCTTTGATGTAATTGATCCCTGGTTCTAGGAAAATATCGACTTTGTTTTCGTTTGCTTTCTCGATAACGAGGGTTTCCTTTTTTAAAATTTTGTTGTAGATTTGTTCATATTCGCTTTCTGTGATTTTACCTTGAATGAAGTCTATTGGTTTCTTGTTTGTTGAGGAGTGTATCGTATTGTTATAATACCCGTTTATTAAAATCATTTGCTCCTCTATTGCCAGGTTCTTCTTTGTATGTTTTAATAATCTTAGGTATTCGTTGATGGTGTTGTGCAGGCGCTCTATGTCTGCGTTACTATTGTGATTTAAATTGGAGATGTAGTGAATTGTGATATTTTTTTCTTCCAAAAATTTTCTTATTAAATGTGATTTCATCAATAGTTCGTTGTCAGTTACTATTTTAGTTATGTTACAATATGGCTAATATATTTCGCTATTGGTCTTCTGTATTCTGCTTCACTTCTATTTTGTATTTTAGTGAACATGGCAATTTTACTGAATTTACCAATCATGGTGACATATAATGACTTGTTTATAGAATAAAATACGTTCATATGGATTATTTGGTTGGGTTTATTAGGTGTTTCGGATATTTTTAACGGCATCTGTGGAGGCTTTCTTTCATATTTTTCCAGAATGCACACTTCGCAGTTGTTTATAAATTCTGGAATTTTAAGTTTTAAATTTGGATAATAAAGTTCGTTTTTCATTTCTTTGTTAATTTCGTTAATGCCACGGTGATTATTTTCTAGGTGCTTTGTTTGAATTAAATTTTCTAGTTCTTCGTCATTGGTAATATTTTTAAGTAATTTTTTACTCCTAATAATTTTGTACTTTATGAAATGGTCGTGGAAGATAAGATTTAGTTTTTCAAATATTTTGTCATTTACATATATTGCGTTAGTTCGTTTTGGGTCGAAGTGGTTCTTGATAATCAATTTTAATGTGATATCGTCTAGGACTTTTGCGGATATTATTTTAAGGGTTTTGATTTGCAAGGAGTCCGAATTAATTTTGTTGATTATGATTTGATTTTTGTATAAATTTAGAGGTGTAACTGTTTCTAGCGTATTAAATTGGAGTGGGATATTTTCATTTTGGTTTATATATATTCTACTTACGAAATAGACAACCTTGTTTTCACGGCCTTTTTTGTATGATATGTCATAGTAGTACTCTTGATTTTGCAACTTCCATCTTACTAATTTGACTCTTTAACACTGTGTAACCAAACTAAGGGATTGTGATCTGTGATGAGTTTAATTTTCCTACCGAAAACATATGGTCTAAATTGTTTAAGCGACCATACAATGCTGAGAAGCTGTTTCTCAATTGTAGAATAGTTAATTTCGTGTTCGTTTAGCGTACGAGACACGTATGAGATTGGTTTGCCTTCTTGGGATAATGCGCCACCTATGGCATAATGGCTCGAATTTGTGGTTATTTCGAAATTTTTTTCAAAATTGGGGTATATGAGATTTGGTGTTGATATTAATTTATTTTTTAGATCGTTGAAACTTTGGATATATTTATCTCTAACTTTGAAACTTTGGATATATTTATTCTACTTTATTAATTTTTTAAGAATAAGGATAAGAATAAGAATTGCTACTTTAGAACTTTAGAATTTAAGAATAAGGTCATGGGTTTTGCTATTTCGGCGAAATTCTTTATGAATTTCCTATAGTATCCCACGATACCTAGGAACCTTTTTATCTCTTTTGGAGTTTTTGGAATTTGGTAATTTTTAATTAGCTCTATTTTCTTTTGGTTGAGATGTATTCCCTATTCATTGATAACATGCTCTAAAAATTCGACTTCTTTTCTTAGAAAATCGCATTTGCACTCGAAGTCGAAGTCGAGCTGATTTTAGTTTTACGAAAATTCTTCTTAAATTTTTGATATGTTCTTCTAAACTGTTTGAGAAAACTACAATATTGTCCATGTACGTTAAGCATTCTTTGCCTATATTCTCCCTCATTATATTGTCCATCAGGCGTTGAAAAGTACTAGGGACATTTTTCAGCCCCTAAAGCCTTCTACGTAGTGCCCATTGTCCACAGAGAATGCAGTGTTTTGTGTCTTCTGGTTCCATTTCTATTTGATGGAAACCGGATTTTAAGTCTATTACAGAAAAATACGTACTTTTTCCTAATTTGTGCAATATTTCTTCTATATTGGGAATAGGATAAGAGTCGTCAATTGTCTTTTCGTTAAGTTTCCGGTTGTCTATGACGAGAAAATCTAATCGAGGTCGAGGAAAATCTAAATCGAGGTTGTCTATGACGAGGAATCTAATTTTTTGGGAACCACCCAAACTGGGCTGTTGTCCGGACTATTGCTATATTGCATAATTCCATTTTCCAACATTTCTTGAATTTGATTTTGTATCTCTATTTTGTGGATATATGGGTATCTGTAAATTTTACTTTTTATTATTGTCTGTAGTATTAATTTTGTGTCTGATTTTGTTAGTAAATGAGAGAAGTATTTTTTCTGAAAATATTTCGTTGAACTAAGATATAAGATGATTTAAATGAACCTTTTCCTCTACGTTTAAGGGATCGGTTATTATTTTTTCCAGAATAATTTTCTTGTCTTTGTATGTTAAGTATTCGTTTATTTCATAATTATTAAAGTCTAAGATTTCGTCTACTTCGACAAATGGGAATGGTTCGTTAAAATTTAATATTTTAGGTTGGCCACATACGTTGAGTATTTTGACTCTTGCTGAAAAGTCATTTACTTCATAGATACCTTCCAGAATTCGAACGTCGGCATTTAAATTAGTTTCTTCTATCATTACGTTGCCTTTTTGTTTTTTAACGGGGATTTTATAATAATATTCCCCAGGGTCGATTTGGTATATTGTATTTTCTGGTTGGTGACTAAAATATAATTTTCTTGGAGTATCGTTCATTATGAGAACTCTATTTTTGTAGTCGATAACAGCGTTACATTGTATTAATATGTTTTTACCTATAAGGCCGTGGTACGTTTCATGAAAATCATGAATCAAAAATACAAATTTTCCAATATGATTTGCTTGGAATTCCTCAAAAATATCTACAATTATTGCTTGATTTATTAGAAGATCCGTTTTCAATGTTCTCAAAATTTTTGCATTTTTTTTGTTGCGTGCTAGGTATTTCCTTAAGTGTCTTGGATATGTATTATTGTTGAAATATCTTGTTGAACGATTACCATTATTATTATTATTATTATTATTAGAGAGGTTTCGAATAAAATTCCGCTTATTATTACGATTTGAATTATTTTCAATGTTATTTGGACGATTTTGAGATGTATTATTACTAGTATAACGATTATTGTTATTTTGACGATTACAATTACTTTTGTAATTATTATAAGTATTGCTATAATTACCATTAATATTTGAAAAAGCGTAACCCGGTTCGTGCAAAATTTTCATTGTGTCTTCGAGCGTCTTAGGTTCTCTACAAGATAAGATTGATTTCAAAGATTCCGGTACTTTATTTTAGAAAATGTCCAAAGAACTTTTAACGTTAGCTTTTAAAATCGTTCTAGTTCGTTGTTATTATTTTGGTATTCCAATTGCGTTTTTGTATTTAGCTTTCACATTGTTATAAAATTCGACACCGTTCGTTTTAAAAGTTTGGCTTCTGAGCTGGTCAAAAAGTTGGTTAGCAGATAGTCTGTCGCCAAAATGGTTGTTAAATGCTTTCTTAATTTCGTTCCAGGTGGCAGCTTGATGATTGATTTCGATAACTTCTGTGGCGCTTCCAGTTAATTTTGATTTTATTATGTCGGAGAAGATTCCTCTTAAGAATTCGTCATATTGCAGTAGTATAGGTGTGACCCGATCTACTAAATCGATAAAAGTTTGTAAGGTACCAAATTTCCCATTAAATTCAGGTACACGTTCTAGATATTTAAGACGGTCAATTGTAAGATTTTTTGGTTCTATCGACATGATTCTATTTTCTATATTTACATTTAGATTTAGGTTTGATAATCCTTTTGTCAATATATAAACAACTTCGTTATTTGTGAAATGTTGTGACATAAAAGAGAAGATGAAGGTTTGGTAATATGAAAAGGAAATTCGATTTACCTATACGAAATTTATTTTTATTTTTATAACTATTGCTGAAATGTAAATATTTATTTATTTTATTTTTTTTCTATCAATTAATTCAAGTTGTAATTATTCTTTACCTTTTACTCAAAATTTAAATTTAAAATATAGATATTTTACTAGTTTCTCTTTTTAGCACATTTCAAAAAAAATTTTGAAAAAATGTGCCTATCAGTTTCACTCTGTCCGTCCGTCTGTCTGTTCGTCTGTTTACAAAACTTCTACACCGTTAAAGATAGAGAACAAAAATTTTATTACCATGGGTAGGTCTCATAAAAAAAATAATTTTGTGGAACAACTTTTTCATATAGCGCCATCCATCAGGGAGCTACAGCCCCTCAAACTTTGAAAAAGCCCTATTATTAAATGCTTATAACTCATATTCTGCTTAACATTTTTTCAATCCTAAAACGTCATTCAACAGGTGCTTTTTTTAACTTTGTAAATTAATATCAAACTTATACAATTATTTTAAATTTAGTATTTAAATTTACCGTTATGTGAAAACCAAATTTTGCATGATTTTTCTACTTTCATAACTCCGGCACACTTTTAGATAGAGGCTTGAAATTTTGAGGAAAGAAAGAACTTTTAGAACTAGTATAAGTTTGCTAAGAAGTTTGTTTATGAGCTATTAGAGCTCAAAAATTGAAAATTTGCTATTTTTAAACAGCTGTAACTTAAGCATTTTTAAACAGCTGTAATCTGTACACATTTTACTTCGACAAGATATAAAAATTAACGCTCCAGTAATATATTTCGTGTGTTAAAGGTTTCTTTAAGTTGTATAGGGTTTCAGAGTTACAGCCCCTCAAAATTCCATAAAGCTCCATTTTCAGATGTATATATCTCAGGCTCTCCGTAATAATTTTAGAATCTAAAACCACTAGAAAGACCGAAAATTTTATTATCTCCATAAAACAATATCAAAATTATGCAATATTTTGTAATTTGCTATTTAAATTTACCATTATGTGAAAACGACATTTTGCATGAAATTTCTTTTCTCATAACTTCGGCACGCCTTTAGATAGGCACGTACAATTTTTAAACAAGAAAGAACTTTTAGAATTAGTATAAGTTTCCTTAGAAATTTTTTTTGTACCACCCCCTGCTTAAGAGCAATTAGGGCTAAAAAATTGAAAATTTGCAATTTTTAGGCACCTATAACTTAAGTACCTGTACAAATTTTTCTTGACAAGACATAAAAATTAAAGCTCAAGTAATATGCTTTCACGCGTGTTAACGCTTTTTCTTAGTTATATAGGGTTACGGGCTTACAGCCCCTCAAAATTCCAAAAAAGTCCTATTTTCACATTTTTTCTTATTTACATTTTAAAATTTTTGTGCACAATTCTAAACAGTTTGTATTATCTTTTGGAAATGTGCGCTTTTAAAACCTGTTGGTTTACATTCTACCTTGTTTTTTTTATTAACTTCGTAAATCATAAAAATAAACGAATGGATGACAATGCAAAAATTGACTATAAATTGAAACAAAACTAAATATATGATAATTCATACAAGCTCGCCGTCATTATCAGTTTACATATCTCAAAAAAGATCGAGCAAGTAAAAGAGCTTAAATATCTAGGCTTTTGGATAGATAACAAACTCAGATGGGATAGATAACAAACTCAGTATCACAATTCATACCAGAAAGCGCTAAAAGATCAATCTACTATGCTCTATTCAACAGTCATCTCAGCTATGGAATTAAAATATGGGGAACAACCTCGCAAAAAATATCGATGTTTTACAGACTATCCAAAACAAAGCACTGAAAAACTTGTTTAATTACGATTGCCGTAAAAATACACTGAAGATTCACGAACTAAATAACGTATTATTAATAAAGGACGTAATAAAATTAAAGCTGATATTACACATTCATAGTATAGAGAAAAACCAAATACACACCACAACGAATCTATCAAAACGTGAAGATAAACACCAGGTCAATACAAGAAGTAAAAAATTATTACATATAGATTTCAAAAGAACATCTAACTACGGTACTTCAACAACACTTCATATAGGAATTCAACTGTATAATAATCTCAACAGCAACTTAAAACTTTTAGATGGCAAACTCAAGCAAGAATTAAGTAAAATATACCTGAATATGTACGAATAAAATAAAAATAAAAATAATATAGAATAGAATAAAAATATGTATCTGCAAATTAAAAACAAATATGTATATTAACTCAAATTTTGCATTGTATTATGATCAGTCAGTTGTTTATGCGATATAATATTTAACTTGATAAATATATTATATTTTTTCTTTTTTAAGTTTATTCTTTTACCACTTAAAGTGCATTTATAAATTATGAATGAAATTGAATTAGAAAACAAAACAAAACAGATTTAGAAAACAATTAATATAATAAATTTCATTTCTCTTTTTATTCTTTCAAAATTATGACTATGTTGTGTCTTTATTAATTATTACATATATTGGATTTTAATGGATTTTTTTTATTCACATTTATCAATGCTCTTGCAAATCATTAATTATTATTTTATTGCACATATTTTATAGTTAGGAATATTAATTGTTTTACTTTTTAATTTTTGAATTTTTAACAAAATTAAAAAAAAAAAAAAAGAAATGGAAAACAAATTGTAATGTATGTATGTAAAAAAGACTGTATAGAGCCTTATCATGAGAATAATCTCTTTAGGCATAATTGAAATATATAAATAAATAAATAAATTTTTCTTTTTTTTCTTTTACAATAACGGAGGAATTATTTAGTAAATATAAAAAAAAAAATTATTAAAATGTAGATATATAGAAGAATATTATTTAATAGAGAATAAAAATTATTAAGATTTATTGTATACTATTAATTTCTTTATTTCCTCCTCTTTTTTTCCTTTTTTTGTATGAAAATATTTTGCATTTTTACGATTTTTATATAAAAGGGCCCATGTACTACACATGTTTGCATGGGGAATATGTGATTGCACATGCAAAACGGACAGTATATGGTGCTGAATGACGGTTGCACATGCAAACTGCGTAAAGTGAAAAAGTTTTGATTTTTTTTTGTTTGCACATGTTTGCATGTATAGTGTATGGTAAATGCTCATTTATGGTTGAGATTTTATACAGCGAAGACGTGTTCATTTAAAAAAAAAAATGTGTTCAAAAAATTCAAATAAAAAGTTTTGCGGAAATTTATTGAATTATACGAAAGTCTTCCATGTTTATGGAAAATAAACTAAAACAGAATTTTAAAGAACAATGCATATGAAAAAATGGTGGAGAAACTTAAAGAAGTAGAGGAAGACGCGAACAGTGAAAAGGTTGTAAGAAAAATAAATACGTTTAGGAGTAACTACAGACGTGATTTAAAAAAAATTAAAAGCAGCAAACAGTCCGGAGCAGGTTCAGATGACGACGAAAATAAATCGGTATGAAACATTAATTTTTAAAAATATTTAATTCCTGCTTGAATTTATAATTTAAGTAGGTACAATAATTTTATATTGAGTTATTAATTGTTTTCTGATGAATTTGATCTTGCCATGGTACAGCTCCAACTCCATTAACATACTCGGAAAATGTATTTCGTAAATCTTTAGCAGTACTAGTTGAGTTTCGTGTCTGAGTGATACTAATACTTGTGAGGTTTTCAAAAAATTCATCAGAATATTGAGTTATTTCTTCCAAACCAAATCCATTTCTTAAATAATTTATATCTTTTTTTTGTCGTAACAAATTATGTAGGTGACAACAAGCCAACACTATTGTTGTAACCTTTTCAGGATGTAAATTTATTGTTTTCAATAAAATTCTGAAACGCGAAGCTAAAATGCCGAAAGCGGTTTCTACAATACGCCTTGCACGGGATAATCGATACTTAAAAATTATTCTTCCTTTTTCATAGTTGTATGGCTATAAGGTTTCATAATGTTTTCCATTAATGGAAAAGCATCGTCACAAACGAAGACGAATGGCATATATGTATTGAAATTAGGTAAAAGTTTGAGTTCTGGTATATTTAATAATTTTTTATTTAATTTTTCAAAGAACTTGGTTTGTGTATTACCCCTCCGTCCGAAACTCTTCCATTAGCGCCAATATCAACCATTAGAAATTCATACCTAGCATTTACCAATGACATTAGTATTATTGAAAAATTTCCTTAATAGTTAAAATAATATGATCCTGAACCTGAAGACTTTCTAATATTGATATGTTTTCCATCCATGGAACCGATACAGTGAGGAAAATTCCAATATTTCTCAAACAAATTAGATTCTGCTTTCCATAATTCTTCGTTATTAGGTAGCTAGAAAAAAGGATTACTATAAATATTCATAATTTAACTATAACAAATATATATAAATAATTATTAATTTATCTATTTTAATTTTCAGCCTGCAGAAACAAGAACACCAACGTCAACTCAAATGCCAAAACGAAAACAAATTAGTGAAGAGGATAATTTACTTAAAATGGCATGTGAATATTTGAAGGAAAGCTCGAATGATTCTACAGTGCTTGCGAAATCTTGGGCAACTTAATATGCCGAATTATCACGGGCAAAATAACTCTTGACCCGTAAAATTTTCCAAGATGTTTTGTTTCATGCGAGCTTAGGGCATTTGTCCGAAGATATGGTAATGAAGTTAAACAATATTATGAGTGGATCATCAAACTTCAAATCCACAAACTAATTCATGGACTGGTTCTTCTAATTCAACTTTTTTGTATGACAAGGAAACTTTACATATAGTTGAAGTTGAGAGAGTTGAAGTCCCACAAAGACAATCAGTTCAAGAATTTTTTAGTGATTTTTCTGCAGTTTTTGATAATGTTTCATAAAATAATATTTTGATAATGTTTTGATAGTACTAAGTACTAGTAATAAAACCAACAAATTTGTATAAAAAAGTTTTCTTACTTGTATCTTAGCCTTTAGTACGAAAATAATTGCTTCACACACTTCCATCACAATTTTTCCAATTGTTTGCGGTGCGAAAGCTATAAAAATTTTAAATCTTCAAAACTTTGTCCTGTTGCAAGAAAACGCAATGTTATAGTTAACAGTTCCCAAGCAGATATAGGTTCTTTCATCTGTGTAGTTTCTTTTTTAATCATTGGCTTAATTTTAACTAACAGTTCTTCAAAAATAAATTTATCCATTCTCAAAAAGTTATTGAAATCCAACACAGGAGGTCCAATTCTCTCAATTTAGAGTGTCCTAATGTACCTCGCTTTTTGTACCATTCTTTCATACAAATTTTTCTACATCTTTTACTTCGTTTTTTTTATAGCCAGAGCTATCAAAATCGATGCACACGTTAATTCAGACATTTTAGTACTTAAAAGAAAAATGTAATATACATGGGCATGTATGCATGAATAATTTATGGTGAAAAAATACATGCGCATGCAAAACTGAGCATGCATACATGTGTACTATATTGGCCCCTTAAGGCTTTTATTTATTATTTTTCATTTTCTTCATTCATTAAGAAAATGAAAAATAATAAATAATCAAAAAATTTTTTTTCATACGTAATATGGACAACATATAAATTGATCAATAATATAATGATGATATTTAAAAAAAAAGGCATTTTAATCACCCATTTTCCTTTAAAACTTTAAACTTAGTTATTTAATTTTCAATATTTTGGAAATTAAATTGCTTTTGTGGGTTCTTCTCTTTTTTTGTTTTTTATAACTTACATTAATACAGTTCTAAGTTAGGAAATTTAATATTCAGCAAAAAAAAAAAAAATTCGTAGTTATTGCAAAGGTTTGTATTACTTTCATTTAGATTTTTATAAAATATATATATATATATTTTTTTTTTTATTTAAGCCGTTTTTGTTTCTTGTTTGAAATTTTTTTTTTAATGATTTTTTCCTCCCCTTATTTCTTTGATGTAATTGATCCCTGGTTCTAGGAAAATGTCGACTTTGTTTTCGTTTGCTTTCTCGAGGGTTTCCGAGGGTTAACGAGGGTTTCCTTTTTTAAAATTTTGTTGTAGATTTGTTCATATTCGCTTTCTGTGATTTTACCTTGAATGAAGTCTATTGGTTTCTTGTTTGTTGAGGAGTGTATCGTATTCTTCTTTGTATGTTTTAATAATCTTAGGTATTCGTTGATGGTGTTGTGCAGGCGCTCTATGTCTGCGTTACTGTTGTTATTTGAATTGGAGATGTAGTGAATTGTGATATTTTTTTCTTCCAAAAATTTTCTTATTAAATGTGATTTCATCAATAGTTCGTTGTCAGTTACTATTTTAGTTATGTTACAATATGGCTAATATATTTCGCTATTGCTCTTCTGTATTCTGCTTCACTTCTATTTTGTATTTTAGTGAACATGGCAATTTTACTGAATTTACCAATCATGGTGACATATAATGACTTGTTTATAGAATAAAATACGTTCATATGGATTATTTGGTTGGGTTTATTAGATGTTTCGGATATTTTTAACGGCATCTGTGGAGGCTTTCTTTCATATTTTTCCAGAATGCACACTTCGCAGTTGTTTATAAATTCTGCAATTTTAAGTTTTAAATTTGGATAATAAAGTTCGTTTTCCATTTCTTCGTTAATTTCGTTAATGCCATGGTGATTGTTTTCTAGGTGCTTTGTTTGGATTAAATTTTCTAGTTCTTCGTCATTGGTAATATTTTTAAGTAATTTTTTACTCCTAATAATTTTGTACTTTATGAAATGGTCGTGGAAGATAAGATTTAGTTTTTCAAATATTTTGTCATTTACATATATTGCGTTAGTTCGTTTTGGGTCGAAGTGGTTCTTGATAATCAATTTTAATGTGATATCGTCTAGGACTTTTGCGGATATTATTTTAAGGGTTTTGATTTGCAAGGAGTCCGAATTAATTTTGTTGATTATGATTTGATTTTTGTATAAATTTAGAGGTGTAACTGTTTCTAGCGTATTAAATTGGAGTGGGATATTTTCATTTTGGTTTATATATATTCTACTTACGAAATAGGCTACCTTGTTTTCACGACCTCTTTTGTATGATATGTCATAGTCGTACTCTTGATTTTGTAACTTCCATCTTACTAATTTGGCTCTTTAACACTGTGTAACCAAACTAAGGGATTGTGATCTGTGATGAGTTTAATTTTCCTACCGAAAACATATGGTCTAAATTGTTTAAGCGACCATACAATGCTGAGAACCTGTTTCTCAATTGTAGAATAGTTAATTTCGTGTTCGTTTAGCGTACGAGACACGTATGAGATTGGTTTGCCTTCTTGGGATAATACGCCACCTACGGCATAATGGCTCGAATTTGTGGTTATTTCGAAATTTTTTTCAAAATTGGGATATATGAGAATTGGTGTTGATATTAATTTATTTTTTAGATCGTTGAAACTTTGGATATATTTATGGTTATTTATTTCTACTTTAGAATTTTTTAAGAATAAGGATAAGAATAAGAATTGCTACTTTAGAACTTTAGAATTTAAGAATAAGGTCATGGGTTTTGCTATTTCGGCGAAATTCTTTATGAATTTCCTATAGTATCCCGCGATACCTAGGAACCTTTTTATCTCTTTTGGAGTTTTTGGAATTTGGTAATTTTTAATTAGCTCTATTTTCTTTTGGTTGAGATGTATTCCCTATTCATTGATAACATGCTCTAAAAATTCGACTTCTTTTCTTAGAAAATCGCATTTGCACTCGAACTCGAAGTCGAGCTGATTTTAGTTTTACGAAAATTCTTCTTAAATTTTTGATATGTTCTTCTAAACCGTTTGAGAAAACTACAATATTGTCCATGTACGTTAAGCATTTTTTGCCTATATTCTCCCTCATTATATTGTCCATCAGGCGTTGAAAAGTACTAGGGACATTTTTCAGCCCCAAAAGCCTTCTACGTAGTGCCCACTGTCCACAGATAATGCAGTGTTTTGTGTCTTCTGGTTCCATTTCTATTTGATGGAAACCGGATTTTAAGTCTATTACAGAAAAATACGTACTTTTTCCTAATTTGTGCAATATTTCTTCTATATTGGGAATAGGATAAGAGTCGTCAATTGTCTTTTCGTTAAGTTTCCGGTTGTCTATGACGAGAAAATCTAATCGAGGTCGAGGAAAATCTAAATCGAGGTTGTCTATGACGAGGAATCTAATTTTTTGGGAACCACCCAAACTGGGCTGTTGTCCGGACTATTGCTATATTGCATAATTCCATTTTCCAACATTTCTTGAATTTGATTTTGTATCTCTATTTTGTGGATATATGGGTATCTGTAAATTTTACTTTTTATTATTGTCTGTAGTATTAATTTTGTGTCTGATTTTGTTAGTAAATGAGAGAATTATTTTTTCTGAAAATATTTGGTTGAACTCAGATATAAGATGATTTAACTGAACCTTTTCCTCTACGTTTAAGGGGTCGGTTATTATTTTTTCCGGAATAATTTTCTTGTCTTTGCATGTTAAGTATTCGTTTATTTCATAATTATTAAAGTCTAAGATTTCGTCTACTTCGACAAATGGGAATGGTTCGTTAAAATTTAATATTTTAGGTTGGCCACATACGTTGAGTATTTTGACTCTTGCTGAAAAGTCATTTACTTCATAGATACCTTCCAGAATTCGAACGTCGGCATTTAAATTAGTTTCTTCTATCATTACGTTGCCTTTTTGTTTTTTAACGGGGATTTTATAATAATATTCCCCAGGGTCGATTTGGTATATTGTATTTTCTGGTTGGTGACTAAAATATAATTTTCTTGGAGTATCGTTCATTAAGAGAACTCTATTTTTGTAGTCGATAACAGCGTTACATTGCATTAATATGTCTTTACCTATAAGGCCGTGGTACGTTTCATGAAAATCATGAATCAAAAATACAAATTTTCCAATATGGTTTGCTTGGAATTCCTCAAAAATATCTACAGTTATTGCTTGATTTATTAGAACATCCGTTTTCAATGTTCTCAAAATTTTTGCATTTTTTTGTTGCGTTCTAGGTATTTCCTTAAGTGTCTTGGATATGTATTATTGTTGAAATATCTTGTTGAACGATTACCATTATTATTATTATTATTATTAGAGGGGTTTCGAATAAAATTCCGCTTATTATTACGATTTGAATTATTTTCAATGTTATTTGGACGATTTTGAGATGTATTATTACTAGTATAACGATTATTGTTATTTTGACGATTACAATTACTTTTGTAATTATTATAAGTATTGCTATAATTACCATTAATATTTGAAAAAGCGTAATCCGGTTCGTGCAAAATTTTCATTGTGTCTTCGAGCGTCTTAGGGTCTCTACAAGATAAGATTGATTTCAAAGGTTCCGGTATTATTTTATTTTAGAAAATGTCCAAAGAACTTTTAACGTTAGCTTTTAAAATCGTTCTAGTTCGTTGTTATTATTTTGGTATTCCAGTTGCGTTTTTGTATTTAGCTTTCACATTGTTGTAAAATTTGACACCGTTCGTTTTAAAAGTTTGGCTTCTGAGCTGGTCAAAAAGTTGGTCAGCAGATAGTCTGTCGCCAAAATTGTTGTTAAGTGCTTTCTTAATTTCGTCCCAGGTGGCAGCTTGATGATTGATTTCGATAACTTCTGTGGCGCTTCCAGTTAATTTTGATTTTATTATGTCGGAGAAGATTCCTCTTAAGAATTCGTCATATTGCAGTAGTAAAGGTGTGACTCGATCTACTAAATCGATAAAAGTTTGTAAGGTACCAAATTTCCCATTAAATTCAGGTACACGTTCTAGATATTTAAGACGGTCAATTGTAAGATTTTTTGGTTCTATCGACATGATTCTATTTTCTATATTTACATTTAGATTTAGGTTTGATAATCCTTTTGTAAATATATAAACAACTTCGTTATTTGTGAAATTTTGTGACATAAAAGAGAAGATGAAGGTTTGGAATTATGAAAAGGAAATTCGATTTACCTATACGAAATTTATTTTTATAACTATTGCTGAAATGTAAATATTTATTTATTTTATTTTTTTTCTATCAATTAATTCAAGTTGTAATTATTCTTTACCTTTTACTCAAAGTTTAAATTTAAAATATAGATATTTTACTATTTTCTCTTTTTAGCACATTTCAAAAAAAAATTTTAAAAAATGTGCCTATTAGTTTCACTCTGTCCGTCCGTCTGTCTTTCCGTCTGTTTACAAAACTTCTACACCGTTAAAGATAGAGAACAAAAATTTTATTACCATGGGTAGGTCTCATAAAAAAAATAATTTTGTGGAACAACTTTTTCATATAGCCCCATTCATCAGGGAACTTCAGCCCCTCAAACTTTGAAAAAGCCCTATTATTAAATGCTTATATCCCATATTCTGCTTAACATTTTTTCAATCCTAACACGTCACTCAACAGGTGCTTTTTTTAACTTTGTAAATTAATATCAAACTTATACAATTATTTTAAATTTAGTATTTAAATTTACCGTTATGTGAAAACCAAATTTTGCATGATTTTTCTACTTTCATAACTCCGGCACTCTTTTAGATAGAGGCTTGAAATTTTGAAGCAAGAAAGAACTTTTAGAATTAGTATAAGTTTGCTAAGAAGTTTGTTTTGGACACCCTGTTTATGAGCTATTAGAGCTCAAAAATTGAAAATTTGCTATTTTTAAACAGCTGTAACTTAGGCATTTTTAAACAGCTGTAATCTGTACACATTTTACTGCGACAAGATATAAAAATTAACGCTCCAGTAATATATTTCGTGTGTTAAAGGTTTCTTTAAGTTGTATAGGGTTTCAGAGTTACAGCCCCTCAAAATTCCATAAAGCTCCATTTTCAGATGTATATATCTCAGGCTCTCCGTAATAATTTTAGAATCTAAAACCACTAGAAAGACCGAAAATTTTATTATCCCCATAAAACAATATCAAAATTATGCAATATTTTGTAATTTGCTATTTAAATTTACCATTATGTGAAAACGACATTTTGCATGAAATTTCTTTTAACTTCTCATAACTTCGGCACGCCTGTAGATAGGCACGTACAATTTTTAAACAAGAAAGAACTTTTAGAATTAGTATAAGTTTCCTTAGAAATTTTTTTTGTACCACCCCCTGCTTAAGAGCAATTAGGGCTAAAAAATTGAAAATTTGCAATTTTTAGACACCTATAACTTAAGTACCTGTACAAATTTTTCTTGACAAGACATAAAAATTAAAGCTCAAGTAATATGCTTTCACGTGTGTTAACGCTTTTTCTTAGTTATATAGGGTTACGGGCTTACAGCCCCTCAAAATTCCAGAAAAGTCCTATTTTCACATTTTTTCTTATTTACATTTTAAAATTTTTGTGCACAATTCTAAACAGTTTGTATTATCTTTTGGAAATGTGCGCTTTTAAAACCCGTTTGTTTACATTCTACCTTGTTTTTTTTATTAACTTCGTAAATCATAAAAATAAACGAATGGATGACATTGCAAAAATTGACTATAAATTGAAACAAAACTAAATATATGATAATTCATACAAGCTCGCCGTCACTATCAGTTTACATATCTCAAAAAAGATCGAGCAAGTAAAAGAGCTTAAATATCTAGGCTTTTGGATAGATTACAAACTCAGATGGAATAGATAACAAACTCAGTATCACAATTCATACCAGAAAGCGCTAAAAGATCAATCTACTATGCTCTATTCAACAGTTATCTCAGCTATGGAATTAAAATATGGGGAACAACCTCGCAAAAAATATCGATGTTTTACAGACTATCCAAAACAAAGCACTGAAAAACTTGTTTAATTACGATTGCCGTAAAAATACACTGAAGATTCACGAACTAAATAACGTATTATTAATAAAGGACGTAATAAAATTAAAGCTGATATTACACATTCATAGTATAGAGAAAAACCAAATACACACCACAACGAATCTATCAAAACGTGAAGATAAACATTTTCCAACATTTTTTGAATTTGATTTTATATCTCTATTTTGTGGATATATGGGTATCTGTAAATTTTACTTTTTATTATTGTCTGTAGGCATATTGTCTGTAGTATTAATTTTGTGTCTGATTTTGCTAGATGAGAGAAATAAATGAGAGACATATTTGTTCTGAAAATATTTCGTTGAACTCAGATATAAGATGATTTAACTGAACCTTTTCCTCTACGTTTAAGGGATCGGTTATTATTTTTTCCGGAATAATTTTCTTGTCTTTGTATGTTAAGTATTCGTTTATTTCATAATTATTAAAGTCTAAGATTTCGTCTACTTCGACAGATGGGAATGGTTCGTTAAAATTTAATATTTTAGGTTGGCCACATACGTCGAATATTTTGACTCTTGCTTAAAAGTCATTTACTTCATAGATACCTTCCAGAATTCGAACGTCGGCATTTAAATTAGTTTCTTCTATCATTACGTTGCCTTTTTGTTTTTTAACGGGGATTTTATAATAATATTCCCCAGGGTCGATTTGGTATATTGTATTTTCTGGTTGGTGACTAAAATATAATTTTCTTGGAGTATCGTTCATTATGAGAACTCTATTTTTGTAGTCGATAACAGCGTTACATTGCATTAATATGTCTTTACCTATAAGATCGTGGTACGTTTCATGAAAATCATGAATCAAAAATACAAATTTTCCAATATGGTTTGCTTGGAATTTCTCAAAAATATCTACAGTTATTGCTTGATTTATTAGAACATCCGTTTTTCAATGTTCTCAAAATTTTTGCATTTTTCTGTTGCGTTCTTGGTATTTCCTTAAGTGTCTGGTCGGATTTAACAGCTTGGGGCACCACTGTCGGCCAAAAACTTGTATTTCTTTGTTTTTAAGTAGGTGAGTCGGTTGCCCCGTTTCCCGAAAATTTCCTATATCGATGGTTTGCTGATTATTAACATCCATGGGTTGTATTTGTGAGTTCTTATTATTTTGCGAGTTAAAGTTGGACTAAAAACTTCTCTACAACTCTGGTTTGGTTCCCAGTTATTATAGGATGGTCGTTGATTATTTAGATTGTTGTAAACGACTGGTTGGCTTCTATTATTATTGTGAAAGATGTTGGGGTTAGAACTACTATTCTGGTACGTTGTATTATTTGGATATGTATTATTGTTGAAATATCTTATTGAACGATTACCATTATTATTATTATTATTATTAGAGGGGGTTCGAATAAAATTCCGCTTATTATTACGATTTGAATTATTTTGAATGTCATTTGGACGATTTTGAGATGTATTATTACTAGTATAACGATTATTGTTATTTTGACGATTACAATTACTTTTGTAATTATTATAAGTATTGCTATAATTACCATTAATATTTGAAAAAGCGTAATCCGGTTCGTGCAAAATTTTCATTGTGTCTTCGAGCGTCTTAGGGTCTCTACAAGATAAGATTGATTTCAAAGGTTCCGGTATTATTTTATTTTAGAAAATGTCCAAAGAACTTTTAACGTTAGCTTTTAAAATCGTTCTAGTTCGTTGTTATTATTTTGGTATTCCAGTTGCGTTTTTGTATTTAGCTTTCACATTGTTGTAAAATTTGACACCGTTCGTTTTAAAAGTTTGGCTTCTGAGCTGGTCAAAAAGTTGGTCAGCAGATAGTCTGTCGCCAAAATTGTTGTTAAGTGCTTTCTTAATTTCGTCCCAGGTGGCAGCTTGATGATTGATTTCGATAACTTCTGTGGCGCTTCCAGTTAATTTTGATTTTATTATGTCGGAGAAGATTCCTCTTAAGAATTCGTCATATTGCAGTAGTATAGGTGTGACCCGATCTACTAAATCGATAAAAGTTTGTAAGGTACCAAATTTCCCATTAAATTCAGGTGCACGTTCTAGATATTTAAGACGGTCAATTGTAAGATTTTTTGGTTCTATCGACATGATTCTATTTTCTATATTTACATTTAGATTTAGGTTTGATAATCCTTTTGTCAATATATAAACAACTTCGTTATTTGTGAAATGTTGTGACATAAAAGAGAAGATGAAGGTTTGGTAATATGAAAAGGAAATTCGATTTACCTATACGAAATTTATTTTTATTTTTATAACTATTGCTGAAATGTAAATATTTATTTATTTTATTTTTGTTCTATCAATTAATTCTATTCTTTACCTTTTCCTCAAAATTTAAATTTAAAATATAGATATTTTACTAGTTTCTCTTTTTAGCACATTTCAAAAAAAATTTTGAAAAAATGTGCCTATCAGTTTCACTCTGTCCGTCCGTCTGTCTGTTCGTCTGTTTACAAAACTTCTACACCGTTAAAGATAGAGAACAAAAATTTTATTACCATGGGTAGGTCTCATAAAAAAATAATTTTGTGGAACAACTTTTTCATATAGCGCCATCCATCAGGGAGCTACAGCCCCTCAAACTTTGAAAAAGCCCTATTATTAAATGCTTATAACTCATATTCTGCTTAACATTTTTTCAATCCTAAAACGTCATTCAACAGGTGCTTTTTTTAACTTTGTAAATTAATATCAAACTTATACAATTATTTTAAATTTAGTATTTAAATTTACCGTTATGTGAAAACCAAATTTTGCATGATTTTTCTACTTTCATAACTCCGGTACTCTTTTAGATAGAGGCTTGAAATTTTGAGGCAAGAAAGAACTTTTAGAATTAGTATAAGTTTGCTAAGAAGTTTGTTTTGGACACCCTGTTTATGAGCTATTAGAGCTCAAAAATTGAAAATTTGCTATTTTTAAACAGCTGTAACTTAAGCATTTTTAAACAGCTGTAATCTGTACACATTTTACTTCGACAAGATATTAACGCTCCAGTAATATTTATTATATAATATATAATAAATTAATTATTTATTATATATTATATAAATTAATATTTATTAAGATAAATTAACGCTCCAGTAATATATTTCGTGTGTTAAAGGTTTCTTTAAGTTGTATAGGGTTTCAGAGTTACAGCCCCTCAAAATTCCATAAACCTCCATTTTCAGATGTATATATCTCAGGCTCTCCGTAATAATTTTAGAATCTAAAACCACTAGAAAGACCGAAAATTTTATTCTCTCCATAAAACAATATCAAAATTATGCAATATTTTGTAATTTGCTATTTAAATTTACCATTATGTGAAAACGACATTTTGCATGAAATTTCTTTTTTCATAACTTCGGCACGCCTTTAGATAGGCACGTACAATTTTTAAATAAGAAAGAACTTTTAGAATTAGTATAAGTTTCCTTAGAAAATTTTTTTGTACCACCCCCTGCTTAAGAGCAATTAGGGCTAAAAAATTGAAAATTTGCAATTTTTAGGCACCTATAACTTAAGTACCTGTACAAATTTTTCTTGACAAGACATAAAAATTAAAGCTCAAGTAATATGCTTTCACGCGTGTTAACGCTTTTTCTTAGTTATATAGGGTTACGGGCTTACAGCCCCTCAAAATTCCAAAAAAGTCCTATTTTCACAAATTTTTTTTATTTACATTTTAAAATTTTTGTGCACAATTCTAAACAGTTTGTATTATCTTTTGGAAATGTGCGCTTTTAAGACCCGTTGGTTTACATTCTACCTTGTTTTTTTTATTAACTTCGTAAATCATAAAAATAAACGAATGGATGACAATGCAAAAATTGACTATAAATTGAAACAAAACTAAATATATGATAATTCATACAAGCTCGCCGTCACTATCAGTTTACATATCTCAAAAAAGATCGAGCAAGTAAAAGAGCTTAAATATCTAGGCTTTTGGATAGATAACAAACTCAGATGGGATAGATAACAAACTCAGTATCACAATTCATACCAGAAAGCGCTAAAAGATCAATCTACTATGCTCTATTCAACAGTCATCTCAGCTATGGAATTAAAATATGGGGAACAACCTCGCAAAAAATATCGATGTTTTACAGACTATCCAAAACAAAGCACTGAAAAACTTGTTTAATTACGATTGCCGTAAAAATACACTGAAGATTCACGAACTAAATAACGTATAATTAATAAAGGACGTAATAAAATTAAAGCTGATATTACACATTCATAGTATAGAGAAAAACCAAATACACACCACAACGAATCTATCAAAACGTGAAGATAAATACCAGGTCAATACAAGAAGTAAAAAATTATTACATATAGATTTCAAAAGAACATCTAACTACGGTACTTCAACAACACTTCATATAGGAATTCAACTGTATAATAATCTCAACAGCAACTTAAAACTTTTAGATGGCAAACTCAAGCAAGAATTAAGTAAAATATACCTGAATATGTACGAATAAAATAAAAATAATATAGAATAAAAATATGTATCTGCAAATTAAAAACAAATATGTATATTAACTCAAATTTTGCATTGTATTATGATCAGTCAGTTGTTTATGCGATATAATATTTAACTTCATAAATATATTATATTTTTTCTTTTTTAAGTTTATTCTTTTACCACTTAAAGTGCATTTATAAATTATGAATGAAATTGAATTAGAAAACAAAACAAAACAGATTTAGAAAACAATTAATATAATAAATTTCATTTCTCTTTTTATTCTTTCAAAATTATGACTATGTTGTGTCTTTATTAATTATTACATATATTGGATTTTAATGGATTTTAATGGATATTGGATTTTTATTCACATTTATCAATGCTCTTGCAAATTATTAATTAACTGCACTTATTTTATAGTTAGGAATGTTAATTGTTTTACTTTTTAATTTTTGTAATGTATGTATGTAAAAAAGACTGTATAGAGCCTTATCATGAGAATAATCTCTTTAGGCATAATTGAAATATATAAATAAATAAATAAATTTTTCTTTTTTTTCTTTTACAATAACGGAGGAATTATTTAGTAAATATAAAAAAAAAAATTATTAAAATGTACAGATATATAGAAGAATATTATTTAATAGAGAATAAAAATTATTAAGATTTATTGTATGCTATTAATTTCTTTATTTCCTCCTCTTTTTTTCCTTTTTTTGTATGACAATATATTTTTTTTTTACGATTTTTACATAAAAGGGCCCATGTACTACACATGTTTGCATGGACAATATGTGATTGCACATGCAAAACGGACAGTATATGGTGCTGAATGACGGTTGCACATGCAAACTGAGTAAAATGAAAAAGTTTTGATTTTTTTTTGTTTGCACATGTTTGGTTGAGATTTTATACAGCGAAGACGTGTTCATTTAAAAAAAAAAAAATGTGTTCAAAAAATTCAAATAAAAAGTTTTGGCGGAAATTTATTGAATTATACGAAAGCCTTCCATGTTTATGGAAAATAAAAAGCGAAGAATACTCAAACAGAATTTTAAAGAACAATGCATATGAAAAAATGGTGGAGAAACTTAAAGAAGTAGAGGAAGACGCGAACAGTGAAAAGGTTGTAAGAAAAATAAATACGTTTAGGAGTAACTACAGACGTGATTTAAAAAAAATTAAAAGCAGCAAACAGTCCGGAGCAGGTTCAGATGACGACGAAAATAAATCGGTAGGAAATATTAATTTTTAAAAATATTTAATTCCTGCTTGAATTTATAATTTAAGTAGGTACAATAATTTTATATTGAGTTATTAATTGTTTTCTGATGAATTTGATCTTGCCATGGTACAGCTCCAACTCCATTAACATACTCGGAAAATGTAATTCGTAAATCTTTAGCAGTACTAGTTGAGTTTCGTGCCTGAGTGATACTAATACTTGTGAGGTTTTCAAAAAATTTATCAGAATATTGAGTTATTTCTTCCAAACCAAATCCATTTCTTAAATAATTTATATCTTTTTTTTGTCGTAACAAATTATGTAGGTGACAACAAGCCAACACTATTGTTGTAACCTTTTCAGGATGTAAATTTATTGTTTTCAATAAAATTCTGAAACGCGAAGCTAAAATGCCGAAAGCGGTTTCTACAATACGCCTTGCACGGGATAATCGATACTTAAAAATTATTCTTCCTTTTTCATAGTTGTATGGCTATAAGGTTTCATAATGTTTTCCATTAATGGAAAAGCATCGTCACAAACGAAGACGAATGGCATATATGTATTGAAATTAGGTAAAAGTTTGAGTTCTGGTATATTTAATAATTTTTTATTTAATTTTTCAAAGAACTTGGTTTGTGTATTACCCCTCCGTCCGAAACTCTTCCATTAGCGCCAATATCAACCATTAGAAATTCATACCTAGCATTTACCAATGCCATTAGTATTATTGAAAAATTTCCTTAATAGTTAAAATAATATGATCCTGAACCTGAAGACTTTCTAATATTGATATGTTTTCCATCCATGGAACCGATACAGTGAGGAAAATTCCAATATTTCTCAAACAAATTAGATTCTGCTTTCCATAATTCTTCGTTATTAGGTAGCTAGAAAAAAGGATTACTATAAATATTCATAATTTAACTATAAACAAATATATATAAATAATTATTAATTTATCTATTTTAATTTTCAGCCTGCAGAAACAAGAACACCAACGTCAACTCAAATGCCAAAACGAAAACAAATTAGTGAAGAGGATAATTTACTTAAAATGGCATGTGAACATTTGAAGGAAAGCTCGAATGATTCTACAGTGATTGCGAAATCTTGGGCAACTTAATATGCCGAAATAACTAATTATAATAATATCACGGGCAAAATAACTCTTGACCCGTAAAATTTTCCAAGATGTTTTGTTTCATGCGAGCTTAGGGCATTTGTCCGAAGATATGGTAATGAAGTTAAACAATATTATGAGTGGATCATCAAACTTCAAATCCACAAACTAATTCATGGACTGGTTCTTCTAATTTAACTTTTTTGTATGACAAGGAAACTTTACATATAGTTGAAGTTGAGAGAGTTGAAGTCCCACAAAGACAATCAGTTCAAGAATTTTTTAGTGATTTTTCTGCAGTTTTTGATAATGTTTCATAAAATAATATTTTGATAATGTTTTGATAGTACTAAGTACTAGTAATAAAAACAACAAATTTGTATAAAAAAGTTTTCTTACTTGTATATTATCCTTTAGTACGAAAATAATTGCTTCACACACTTCCATCACAATTTTTCCAATTGTTTGCGGTGCGACAGCTATAAAAATTTTAAATCTTCAAAACTTTGTCCTGTTGCAAGAAAACGCAATGTTATAGTTAACAGTTCCCAAGCAGATATAGGTTCTTTCATCTGTGTAGTTTCTTTTTTAATCATTGGCGTAATTTTAACTAACAGTTCTTCAAAAATAAATTTATCCATTCTCAAAAAGTTATTGAAATCCAACACAGGAGGTCCAATCCTCTCAATAATTTAGAGTGTCCTAATGTACCTCGCTTTTTGTACCATTCTTTCATACAAATTTTTCTACATCTTCAGAGCTATCAAAATCGATGCACACGTTAATTCAGACATTTTAGTACTTAAAAGAAAAAGGTAATATACATGGGCATGTATGCATGAATAATTTATGGTGAAAAAATACATGCGCATGCAAAACTGAGCATGCATACATGTGTACTATATTGGCCCCTTAAGGCTTTTATTTATTATTTTTCATTTTTTTCATTTATTTCCTATTTAAAAAAAAAATTTTTTTTCATACGTATTATGGACAACATATAAATTGATCAATAATATAATGATGATATTTAAAAAAAAAGCATTTTAATCACCCATTTTCCTTTAAAACTTTAAACTTAGTTATTTAATTTTCAATATTTTGGAAATTAAATTGCTTTTGTGGGTTCTTCTCTTTTTTTTTTTTATAACTTACATTAATACAATTCTAAGTTAGGAAATTTAATATTCAGCAAAAAAAAAAAAAATCGTAGTTATTGCAAAGGTTTGTATTACTTTCATTTAGATTTTTATAAAATATATATATATATATTTTTTTTTTATTTAAGCCGTTTTTGCTTCTTGTAATTTTAATTTCTTAAAATTTTATTAAGAAAAATAACTAAACATTGATATATATATATAATATATTTTCTTTATTAATAAAATTTTACTTAACTAATAGTAATTTAGAAAAAAATTTTACCTGTTATTTGCAAAGATGTATGTTTACTTGGTTCTTGAATGGCTTGTAAAGAAGTATGTTGTTGTAGATGTAGTTATGAATACTGCTGTGGATTTTGTTATTATAGATGGTCCTGAGATGTTGTCTGCTGTAAATGTTGTTCTTATCCTATTTTTTTTTTTTAGTATAGTTGCTTTGAATGTTGAATTATTTATTTGTTGGTTTGTTTATTAATTAAATTTAAATTATATTTTAAAAAGTTTTTTTTTTCAATCATATAATAGTTTATTTTATTTTATTTTATATTTTTGTTTTTGTTCACTTTTATTAAGAACAAAAATTGTTTTTTTATTTATTTTATTTTATTTTATTGTTTAATCTAGATTGCATTTAATTTGCAATCCTACTGACTGCGCCAGTTATGTGTTGAATATAATAAAATAAAAAACGTTGAACTTTCATTTTTATTATAATTGATTTATATTTTTATTCACTATATGTATTTAAATTATTACTATTTTCAGTTATGCGTTGAATATAATAAAAATAAAACAAAACAAAAACGTTTATATTTCTTTCTTATTAATTGATTTATATTTTTATTCACTATATTTAAATTATTACTATTTTCAGTTAAAACTTTACAAGCAGACAACCTTGTTTGAGAACGTCCAGCAACAGGATCAATTAATTTATCATTTTAAATTATCATTTTAGTAATTATGCTTTTATTCAGTCACGTTGCAATGCAACTTGCTGAGAAAATTATTATTGAAGTCTGTAATGTACAGTTGATTCCATTTTTTAGTTAAAGAACAGTTAATTTAATTTGAAGTTATTTTTAAAATAAGATCATGTTACAATAATATACATACTTTTGCGCGTGTAGAAAATAATATTTAAAATATTGTTCTGTTACAGGGTGACATAACTTTTAATCGAGGTAGAAAATTTTCATACAAATTTTTGGCAAAACAAGTAAAGGAAAGGCTCATAAATATTTCGCAAAAAAAATTTTAAACTTTTTTTTAAAAAGAAGCCGTAAAAGTTATATGAAGAAATATATTCTACAAATGTACATGTCATTTTTTTGAAAATAAATCGTCGAAATTGTATCAAGAAATATATACAAATGCACATACATCGATTGACATACAAACAAAAAAACAAGAAAAAGAAAAACTAAAATAAATATAAACTAAAATACAATCCACTTGATTTTACGAAATAAAAAAAACTTTTTTCTTCCACGGAATACTCTATTTATTGTTATACATACTTATGTTCTTTGTTTATACATTAATGTATGAGGTCCGTAAAAATAAAATATGCACAAGTGTTCCGATAAAATTTTCTTATATGTAATTATAAGTTCTTTGACACAATTTATTAATAAATAGAAAAAATATTTTTTATTATTTTAAGTGAATTTGATTTGTTGAGAACAAAAACAAAGTCATAAAAAAAAAAATATTGTGTGGGTTCATCATATCACCAATCACGACCCTCATATGAAAAAAAAAATATTTTCAAAATTTGTATGAAATGAAATTTTTGTTATATTGCATGTTCTGGTATGACGTATTTTCATCTATAATATAAAAAAAAATGATTTAGGCTTTTGAGTCCTTTTCATAAAGCATTTAACTGTTACATATTTTTAATTGTATTTTTTTCTATATGCGGCTTTTACGAATAATCTTTTACTTGCGTCTACTTCATCAAACTAAAAATCTCGTCGACATATTCATAATGAGTTATTATATATTTTTCGCTTTAATTTTCAATCTCAATTGTATTTTTCTCAATTTATTGTTTAAGGACTTCACTTTTATTTCTGAAGCTAATATTTTCATTGAGTGTGTGTCAAGTCAACTACTTCATTCAGTTTTGTCAGTTTATCTTCAATATTATGAAATGAATTAAATTCTTTCATTTTAATTTAAATTTGTCAAATTTGATTGTTTTATTGGTTTTGATTCATGTTTTAACTGAAAAATAAAAAAGCGAAATAAAAATAAACCAATTGTATTTGACCTAGATATATTTATTATTTTTATCTGTCATAAACAGAAAATGTTGTTTGTCTGACATTTTTATGTTTCTTTTCCAATTTAGCGTTACAAAATACATTACTACTGTAATGCTACCAAAAACATTTTGTTACACTGATATTTTGTTTCAGCAAAAAGGGGTTGTAATAAATTACATGCTACAATTATTTGCAAAAAATACATATTTCTGAATAAGGCTCCAAAATAGAAAATTTATTGCTTTTAGTAATAATGAAATCATATAAAGTATACATAAGTGAAGGGTGATTATTCAAGTAAGTTTTTTAGTACAAAAAAAAAATAAAATTTAAATTTTAGGAAAATCAAATCTATCTATCAAATTGTCAATATTAGGAAAACAAGATTGTGAACAACTTATATGAATAGCTAAAATAAATGTAGATATTTACAAAGTGATATCGATATTGTTGCAAATACAAAATTTAAAATATTTCCCGAATGTGATAATATAGTTTTATACACTATTAATTATACAGATTTATTTTTTATATTTTTATTTATACATAGATATTTTTCAAGTGATTTATTTTGTTTTAAATACACTTGCTAAATACACTAAAAAAAATCGTATGGAAGGGGGTCTATTTTTAGTCGTTTTCGAGATATTGTGACTCTTATGCTTTTTTGCTGTAGATATATTAGCAATTGCCATATAACTTTATATTCACTTGCACTACAGAGACTAACTTAGTGCTGTTTATTATTCACCTACTGTTTATTTACCTGCACCATTTCACTTTCAATTTCAATTGCAAATGCAATCAAATGTATTGCAGTTTTATCACATTTTATCAATTAATAAACAAATTTATTACTGTATAAATTCAGTATTGCTAATCCATGTAGCCGATGTTTAGCAATATTGAATTATCCTAAGTGATTTATAATATTATAAATAAATAAATAGAATTCGTATGAAAAATGTTCTTAAATTTTGATTTATATATGGTAAACGGTAAGACTTAGGGAAAAATGAACTTAGTAAAAAATTATGGTAGCCTCTCAAGATTCTTATATTTTAGAAAATACCGGTACCTCAATAAGACATTTTTAAAGAAAATCCGTTATAAAAAACATATTATAAAAATTATAAAATAATCATGTATTTAGCACTAATTTAAAAAGTAAAAGCTGGGAAACCAAATATTTTTACATATGAAACCTTGAATAATAGGTTTTTAAACAGCGCATTAGTAGTGTATGGAAATCCGGAGTTATATGGCAATTTCTAATATACAACAAAAAAACATGGAAAAGTCCCAATATCTCGAAAACGACTGAAAATATTCCGCCACTCCCATACGATTTTTTATTAGTTTTAGTGTCAAGAATTACTCCCTAAAATAATTGCGGACACTGTGTATAAACATAAAAAATAAATGTAATTACAAATTTAAGGTTTCGATTTTTTTTGTGGTGGCTCGTCTATGGATCTGTTATCTTTAGTATCACTCAACCCATTTTCGTTGTTATTGAAATTATACCGGCCATGCATTCTGTCATCACTAGAAGTCTTTAAAGTGTCATTTTCATCAATAATTGATTCCTTTTCTTTTCTTAATTCTGAAGCTGTATATTTTGGTAGCCACTTTCGTAGTTGTTCATCAAAAAAGCTTTCCAGATAACGTGCCTTAGTATATGTTTTAGAATCCTCCTAAAAATAGTTTTATAAATTTTTTTCAGATTAGAAATTTTTTAATTTAAGATGAATTAAATTTACATTCTACATATTAAGTTAAAAAAAAGAAAACTAATTCATTCAACCGTTGGATTATTCAGTGAGTTCCGATCTCTAATTCCCAGTAAAAGCGAATACGTTTTTTATCTACTTTTCGATTTGATTCAGCAACCATTCGTCATTAGTTACAAATTAATGACAAATAGTAAAGATAATATATAATATATACATTTATATCATCTTCACCACAAATCACACAACAAGATTTCCCATCAATAATTGAACAGCGTTTTGTCGTATAAATAAGTATACATATATCAAAATAGATTGTAGGGTAACCTATACTATTTTAATTTATTTATTTATCTCCTCTAGTGAGCCCAATCGCTCGTACAGAGTATATATTAAATTTATTTTAACAAATATAAACAATTTGGTGTTAAAAAAAATTTCAATCAGAGCAAATTAACAAATTGTAAAGACTACAATTGTTTCAGTATAATTACCTTAAGCATAAAGAAATTACAAAATCAAACAAAATAAGAAAACAAAATAAGCAAAAAGAAAAAAAGCAAAACAAAAAAAAAAATAAAATTAAGGCGGCAGTTATAGCTTTCATTGAAATGCTTCCGGAAAATATTTTTTTTTTAAGTTTTTTGCAGCAAAGACATTCAAATTTAACAAAAGTGTTGATGTAATAATTAAATAATAATGAATAAATAAATTAAAAATAAAACTTCATTTTCCAAACATAGAAATAATGTTGACAACAATTTAAATTACATACTTTCATTTTTAATTTGGCTTCAGTATTGTCATTTGCCATTTGACAGATAATTTTACTAACAGTTTTCTCTGATTGCTATAATCGCCTATACGGAAAAAAATTTAAGTTTTTGATGAAACGGTTTTTTCCGCATGCATTTTAATGAAAGCTATAACTGGCGCCAAGAAAAAAAACAAAAAAACAAGAAATTCAAATAACAAGATTCATAAAACAAATTAACTTTTTTACCTATTATTGGAAACACTATTTTTGAATTATATTTGGCTCAAAATGCTTATTGACTTCCTTTTAAATTTATTCATACTTTTTAATTCTTTTAATTGAGCAGATAGGTTCATTATAAGTTTTATATCGAATATTATAAATTATAATATGACCGTCGAATCTTTTGTTGGTAGAAATAATTCTTATGTTTTCAGATGTCCTTGTTTTATACGTATTTGTATTGATATTATTTGTTATAACTGAATGAATTTCTACAGCGAGTTTATTTTTTATCAGTAAGTTTAATGGAAAAATATTATTTAGTTTGTTTATTTCAGTAGATAAGCTATGTGCTTTCTGCGACAGGAAATGGAAAAGAAAAAACTGTTGCATACACTTATTATTTATTTATTTATTTAATTCTAATATTATATAATAAAATTATGATAATATTATTATAGCCCTCGGCTGCTAGGGCCATTATGGGCTCGCCTATCTTAAATATATTTATTTACAAGAAAATTAAAAGTAAAAAAAAGAAAATTGAATTAAAAAATGTGGAACGCTTCACGATTTTGCGTGTCATCCTTGCGCAGGGGCCATGCTAATCTTCTCTATATCGTTCCAATTTTAGTATATGTTCTGCCGAAGCAAGAACATATACACTTAGTATGGAGTAAAATTTTGGTAAAGAAAAAACATTACATACTTTTAGGATGAAAATAAGAGTATTGGAAAAATCTTGCATACATTAGGGTGAAAAAGACTAGCTTGAAAATTTGTTGTATACGCCCACACAGACTTTAGCACACCCCCATATAAACCAAAAATATATATATATGGATATGTATAAACCAAAAAGTAGATCAGGGAATTCCTTTGATTAAATTAATTTAAAGAAAAAGCAACGAAAAGTATACTACAAAATTTTTTTATTTAAATGCTTTTCGATATTTACATTTTTTTGCTTGAAATTTCTTTACAATTTTACCTAATCGTAATAGGCATGTCTTAGGAAATTTGATTGAGCTCTGAGTAAGTAAGTCCGTCTATTTATCATCTTTATCTTTTCTCAATGAATTGAATTGGATCAGGGTTGACTCAGCATAATTTCTCAAAAATTTTATATGATATTATATAATTTTATATTATATGATAGGCCTGTGTTTTAAAAATTAGAAATGGTGAGTCAATAAATAAAAAATTATTTTTATCTCCATCGGATTGGCAACATATTAAAATAGAAGTATATGGCGGCGATATTTCCATTATTGGTACAATCAGAGAATCATCAATCAAAAATCAAGTAACCAACAGTTTTGGAGGTGATTGTCCTTTTGCTGAAGAAGATGATTGGGAGTTGATTGAGAAAAATATTTCATGTATTATCAAAAGATAAGAATAAAAGAATTTCAGAACATATTCAATCATTTTCCATGAAAACAAATGAATATGAAGAAAATCAAAATGAAATGAAAAAATCTATGATAAGGAAACGAATTGATGATGGAATTATATTTATATCATCAATAGAGAATACATATAATGAACAAAATAATAAATCAAAAATTGGGGATATGTTAACTAATTTAAGAAAATTACTTGAAAGTTTAAAAGAGGAGTATTTAGATTATATGGAAGCTTTTTCAGATGGGAGAGATCGTTATTTACCACTTTTTATGTATGTTTGTTCTATTATAAGTCAAGTAAAGTTTGTACATAAAAAAGAAATTTCGAGAAAATAAAAAGTATACAAAAAAATTTATAAAACTTTTGCATTGCTTCTGTAACGTTCTCTGAAGTTTTTGTTTTTATGGGGATTACCCATGCATACTTAGAAAAGGTATCAATGACAGTTAATAAAAATTTAAAACCTTTGTTCTCTTTAGCATATAAACCCATTTCTACTAAATCAACTTGCCAAAGATCATCAAATCAAACTCTACGTCGTTCAAAATTTCTCCGTGCAGGCTTATGAAGCTCTTCAACAACCTCTCTTTTACTCATTTTTAAATAAAATAAAATAAAATGTATGTAATTAATTATTATATAACTAATTAGAAAATCTTTGATTGAAAATGATTTCCCGATGATTACTATGTAGAATCTGAGAAATAATAATATCACTATTTTGAATTCTTTGATTAAATCTATAGCGATCCAGTGCTATAACTTCCCAATATTTTTGCCGAGCTAACTTATATGCTGTATTCCATTTGTATAATATATGTATTTGAGGCTTTAACATAAATTTGACTCTCTTTTTTACTTCTATTTCATCATCATAATCATCTTCCTCATGGCTATCCTCAGATGAAATATCATTTTCCTTTTCTTCACTCTCATCAGGTGAATCTGAAGCATCAAGCCAATCAAATAAATCTACAACTTCATCCTTACTCATCTTGAAAATAACTAATTAAAATTCACTCATTTATAAATATAATAAATAAAACAAACAATAAATTGTAAAATTTATATTTTATATATTTAATAAAACAAATTCAAATTGTAATATTTATATTATTTATTTTATATAATAGTTTACAAGTATTTTTACTTTTATTATAACCTATTTTCTATTCTTTTATATAATTCCATTAGTTTGGTGCAGTGTAACATATATTGTTCTGCTGAATGGCATGGGCAAGTATCTGGAAAACTTTCAATATTATCTGATGTATAGGGGCATATATCCCAATGATATCCATACGTTTCAATTTGTAGAGAATTTTTAAATAATTTTAAGAATTTGAAATGATCTTTTAACTGTTCATAATGTTCCTCCAATAAAATATCTTCATATTTATTTAAAAAAATATTTAAAGAATATTCTATTTGATGTATATCCATTTTGAAAACTCAATGAAAACTAATCTCAATTATTTTTTAAGTATTAAATTATTAATTATATCTAATGCCGACTGAGCTTTGGCTTCAGCTTTTTCTAATCTTTCATTAATAAATCTAATTGGTTTTTTAATTTGAAATTCAATAAAATCATTCATTCCCGAAAATTTTTCATTTAACCAGAGACAACATAGAGATGTCCAAATGGCAACAAAAAAGTTTAGATGTCGCTACAATATCGATTTTGAAATTTAGTCTCATTTTTCAACTTTTTTTTTTAAAGTTTCTTAAAGCGAGTTTTGGTCTCGGATATTTTTTTTTTTCATATATGTACATAAATGAACTTTCGTATGATTGGTATGGATGATAGAAATAACAAGTAACATACATATATGAATATGATCATATGATATCAGATGACATATTATGATATACATGATCTGATCAGTATCTAATATAATTTTTATATTATATATGCATTATGCCATATTATGCATTTATATTACTTGAACCAGCTTGCCTATATGCTTATTAAATTGTGAAAGTGTGTGTGAATCAAAATTAAATATAAATAGAAATACACATAAATACTATCGGCACTTTTTATATATGTATTTCAATATGATTCAAAAATCAATACATATTTATATTTATATTTTGTTTTGTGTAAATGTAATTATGTTCCAATTTGATATGATTTGATAATTTTTATGAATATGTACAGTATCCAGCATGTAAAATACAGTAAAGTCATGCCACTTTTCTAATTGGAATAATTTTTAATTAAAAAAATGTTTAGAAGAATTTTAAAGCATTATTTTTTATTTCAGTTATTTTTATTTGATAGGTATATTATATTATCTTCAAAAAATACCCACATATATATGTAGGTATACTGTTACCAATATAACAATATGAGTCATGAGATCAAAAAATAAAATAAAATCATAATACAAAAATTTTGTTACTTTGTTTGTTTGTTTTTCCCTGAAGTTATAAAGTTAAAAATATTATTAGAAAAAATTCGAACGCCTATATTATTTTATTGCTTTTCTATATATATTTTTTAAAATTACCATTACTTTTGCTGGATACTGTATATTAAATCAGTTAAATTTAGTTAAATAAATAATGCAGTTAAATCAGATGATTTTCATAAAATAGATAACATTCATACCATCTGATACCATATAATATACGATATACCATTTCATACATTCAAAAAATTCTGCTTGTAGTAGTGAAATACTGAATGCATATGAATGATAACCTTGAAATGTTTTTTCTTGTTGTTTTTACAAAAGTCAACATTATAAAATAATCTATTTTTATTTAATTTTTTTCTATATGAAATATTTAGCTAAATGTTCCATATTTTTTGGAAAGTGATATTTAGAATGTCTTTTATCATATTGAAAATTTACGTTTCTACTCGACATATTAAATATATATTTTCCCATTTTTGCCTTATTTTTCTATTTTAAAAGTTATTTTGTCATCGCTTTGCTTTAAAAAGTTTAATAATCACAAGGATAAAAAAATTTTGTAAATGCATAAAATATATGAATGATCATTTTACACCAGATTTTACAGAAGATTCTAGTTTTCGCTAAATTCTTTTAGCTATGACACAAACTAAATATTTCTGTGCTTTAAGATTTTTAAAACTAGCCAGTTTTAGCTGGCCCGTTTGAAAAAAAATTAGTACAAATTTTTGTATGAATTTGTACATCTCTATGTAGTCTCTGATTTAACATTGTAGAAAATTGGTGATGAACTACATATAAACTATCTTGTACTTGTACTTCTAATATTTTTAAATTTTCTTCTGTTAATTTAAGTTCGCTAGTCAAATTAATAAACATTTCTGCTATGTAGTTTTTTATTAGTTCTTTGTGAAAGAAAATTTGGTTATTCACAAATGTTTGTGTTGCTGCATCATTTCCGTTAACTGGATCTTGAACATTTGATAAAATTTTGTTATCTAAATCATAATATCCTTCAGAAGTTAGTTTGAAACCTATACCTGGAGGATCTTGAGTATGGAGTTTTCTAGAAGAATCTGTACTACGTCCAAACTTATCAAGTGACATTTTGATTTTTACTGATTGCTAATGTAAAATACTATTGAATTATATTTGCTTCTCTCAATTCTTCAATTATAGATACAATTTCATTATGATGATTATTGTTACCAGCTGATTGTGATGCAATTAGAAGTCTTAATCTATCAACTAACTCATTAGGATCATCCCAATAAACATATTGATTTGATTGATTTGTATAATTTAATTGGGTTTCTGGTGTTAAAGATTTATGAAAAAACTGAGTACATTTTTTTTTCGTATAACTTGATCCAGTTTTTTTATGCCTAGTGTTATAATCATGTTCATATAATTTTCTTAATATATTCTTGAATTTAAACCTTTGTTTCCTTTTATTTGTTCTAAAGGATTATAATTTCTTCTATGTGCATTCGTTTTGTTAAGAATTTTATGATACGTACTTAAATCACTGTCAGTATATTTTAGAGGTTGTTTTTTTTAATATTAATTCATATAGACCATCAGTACCTTCAAAAACTTCCTTATCAATCAAAATATTTTTATTAATTTCATCTATTTCAAAATTCGCATTGCCAAGTTTTCGCACATTTAATGATTCATCAAAATAAGGTCCATATGTCTTATCGAGTTCTGACTTGTTTAGAAACAAAAATTGTGAAATTGATGGTGATTCATCATTATCAAATTTTATAGTATTTGGTGTTGAAGTTTTAAATTCATTGTAAGTATTACTTCTGTTGCTAGGTGTTTTACTTCCGGCCTATATCTGAAATTCGTTGTTGTTTAACAATATTTGTTAATTCTTTTAATGGCTTTGTAATTGGAGTAAATTTTTCTTCCCGATTATGATCTTCTGAAAGCTTCTTAATTTTTAAAGATTGAAATTTTCTTTTTAAATTTTTACGAGTTTTAATTAAATCTTTCAATTGGAATTTTGTTTTTAAACTTTTACGAGTTTTAGTTAAATCTTTCATAAGTGGTTCATCCATTTTTTTAAATGGAAACTAATCTGTTCAGTTATTAACTATAAATTAACGAGCGTACTGTTCTATTACTAACTACTAACTAGTAACCGCTAAGTGTTAACTGCTAACTGGTAACAGCTAGCAGCTAGCAGATAGCAGTTAACAATTCTATCTGCTAAATGACCCGTTCGGTTAGTAATAAACTGCTAACCAATTTCTTCTTAACTAAAATTTAGCAAATGCATCAAAATTTTTTCTATAACGACCATTATTTAAATTGCTGTCTTTATCAATTAATAGAAAACCATATTTATCATTCCAGCAGCATGCACTCAACTTTTTTAAATCATTATAAGACATATCAGAATTTACATGATCATTATATATATGTTTTAAATTTAAATCATCTTGTTTGAATATAATCAAAAAGTTGGCATTATCTCTAATTAAATGCTTTGGAATTCTTGTATAAGACTGACACAAATAAAAGCTATCAACTTCTTCATGTCGCCCCATGCAAAAATAATTTCGTATGCTATCTTGCTTATCGCAAGTTACATCATCGAAAATAAATATTGAGTTCGGTTGTGAGGCTGAAGGTTCAATTACATCCATGTTATTTGAAAATTCGTTATATCCCATTCCTTTGATTGGTTTTATTAATTTTTTTAAGTATTCATATTTAGGTTGATGTAATGATTTCGAGTAAATATATATGTTTTGAAATTTAAGCCCTTTAGGATCTAGAAGCATACTTATCATAGCATTCGTTTTACCACAATTTGACGGCCCAACTATTAATCCTCTTATACTATCTGGAAAGCATTCACCATGTTTTTTATTTTTTTTCTTTAAATTTTGATCAAAATTTTTAACTTTAACTGAGTTATCTACTTTTACAAATTTCATTTCTTTAACTTAGTGAAATATGTTTTCTTTTAAATGATTATGATGAGTTTTAAAAGGTGATTAGTGTTTGATTGACTTTCTTAAACTAAACTGCATATTATGCTTTTTCGCAATAAATATTTAAACAGTAATAAAAAAACTGTTAAAGGAAGAGGAGTTATTAATTCATTAATTAATAAATTACCAATTGAAGCACATTTACCTGGCTATAATTATTGCGGACCAGGAATAAAATTAGCAAAACGATTAGCTCGTGGTGATAAAGGGATTAATGGTTTAGATGAAGCTTGTCGAGAGCATGATATAGCATATTCCAAAAGTTCTGATCAAAATCAGCGCCATATAGCTGACAATATACTAGCAGAAAACACTTGGCAAAGAGTTAAAGCTAAAGGCTCAAGTTTTAGTGAAAGATTAAATTCGTATCTAGTTACAAACGCAATGAAAGCTGAAGTTAAACTCGGTATGGGTTTAAAAAAGAAAACAAAAAAAATTGAAAGAAAAAAACCTTTGAAAAATGTTATAAAAGAAGTTAAATTAGCTATTAAAACTACAAAGAAACCAATGAAAGATAAAAATATTATACAAATAGCTTTACATGCAGCTCGAAAGTTTTCTAAGGGCCAGAAAAAAAAATTTATATCCCTCGAATAATTCTGGTACCAAAAATTGGAGGAGTTTTACCTTTAATTCCTATATTTGCTGGTTTGTCAGCTGTCGGAGCACTTTCTGGCGGTGCTGCAGGTATAGCAAAAGCTGTAAATGATGCAAAATGTGCTCGTAAACAATTGTATGATATAGAACAATTGTATGAGATAGAAGAATTTGGAAGAAAATATTTAAAATATTTCCGCGGAGTTTATCTCTCATAAATATTTTTATCTCTCATAATTTACCGGCACATAAACCTCAAAAATATGAAACTGGTATAATAAATTTGGATAATTGTATTGGAAATGGAACACATTGGGTAGCTTATTACAAGAAACCGCAAATTGTACAATATTTTGACAGTTTTGGAAATTTAAAACCTCCATTAGAAGTAATTCAATATTTAGGATATAATCTTGTGTATAATTACAAAAAATATCAAAACTTTAATTCATATAATTGTGGTCATCTATGTTTAGAATTTTTATTTAATATTGTTAACAAAAACAAAAATATTATCAATAAATAAAACATGAAAAAAAGAAAAAAAAATGTCTTTATTATTAGTCTGAATTAATTAAAAAACTAACCTACATTAATAATTTAGTTCAAGTTCAAGGTTATTTCTTTGCAAAAAAAAAAAAAACAATAACAAAAAGTAGTGATAAAGAATAATTCAAATTTATTCCAAAAGAAATTTAAAGAAAAATTGAATTGAATTGAAACATGTATATATGCATATACATATTTTAATTGCGATGAATTAACGTTGAATATACCTATTGAATTACCTATACCTGGAGGATCTTGAGTATGGAGTTTTCTAGAAGAATCTGTACTACGTCCAAACTTATCAAGTGACATTTTGATTTTTACTGATTGCTAATGTAAAATACTATTGAATTATATTTGCTTCTCTCAATTCTTCAATTATAGATACAATTTCATTATGATGATTATTGTTACCAGCTGATTGTGATGCAATTAGAAGTCTTAATCTATCAACTAACTCATTAGGATCATCCCAATAAACATATTGATTTGATTGATTTGTATAATTTAATTGGGTTTCTGGTGTTAAAGATTTATGAAAAAACTGAGTACATTTTTTTTTCGTATAACTTGATCCAGTTTTTTTATGCCTAGTGTTATAATCATGTTCATATAATTTTCTTAATATATTCTTGAATTTAAACCTTTGTTTCCTTTTATTTGTTCTAAAGGATTATAATTTCTTCTATGTGCATTCGTTTTGTTAAGAATTTTATGATACGTACTTAAATCACTGTCAGTATATTTTAGAGGTTGTTTTTTTTAATATTAATTCATATAGACCATCAGTACCTTCAAAAACTTCCTTATCAATCAAAATATTTTTATTAATTTCATCTATTTCAAAATTCGCATTGCCAAGTTTTCGCACATTTAATGATTCATCAAAATAAGGTCCATATGTCTTATCGAGTTCTGACTTGTTTAGAAACAAAAATTGTGAAATTGATGGTGATTCATCATTATCAAATTTTATAGTATTTGGTGTTGAAGTTTTAAATTCATTGTAAGTATTACTTCTGTTGCTAGGTGTTTTACTTCCGGCCTATATCTGAAATTCGTTGTTGTTTAACAATATTTGTTAATTCTTTTAATGGCTTTGTAATTGGAGTAAATTTTTCTTCCCGATTATGATCTTCTGAAAGCTTCTTAATTTTTAAAGATTGAAATTTTCTTTTTAAATTTTTACGAGTTTTAATTAAATCTTTCAATTGGAATTTTGTTTTTAAACTTTTACGAGTTTTAGTTAAATCTTTCATAAGTGGTTCATCCATTTTTTTAAATGGAAACTAATCTGTTCAGTTATTAACTATAAATTAACGAGCGTACTGTTCTATTACTAACTACTAACTAGTAACCGCTAAGTGTTTACTGCTAACTGGTAACAGCTAGCAGCTAGCAGATAGCAGTTAACAATTCTATCTGCTAAATGACCCGTTCGGTTAGTAATAAACTGCTAACCAATTTCTTCTTAACTAAAATTTAGCAAATGCATCAAAATTTTTTCTATAACGACCATTATTTAAATTGCTGTCTTTATCAATTAATAGAAAACCATATTTATCATTCCAGCAGCATGCACTCAACTTTTTTAAATCATTATAAGACATATCAGAATTTACATGATCATTATATATATGTTTTAAATTTAAATCATCTTGTTTGAATATAATCAAAAAGTTGGCATTATCTCTAATTAAATGCTTTGGAATTCTTGTATAAGACTGACACAAATAAAAGCTATCAACTTCTTCATGTCGCCCCATGCAAAAATAATTTCGTATGCTATCTTGCTTATCGCAAGTTACATCATCGAAAATAAATATTGAGTTCGGTTGTGAGGCTGAAGGTTCAATTACATCCATGTTATTTGAAAATTCGTTATATCCCATTCCTTTGATTGGTTTTATTAATTTTTTTAAGTATTCATGTTTAGGTTGATGTAATGATTTCGAGTAAATATATATGTTTTGAAATTTAAGCCCTTTAGGATCTAGAAGCATACTTATCATAGCATTCGTTTTACCACAATTTGACGGCCCAACTATTAATCCTCTTATACTATCTGGAAAGCATTCACCATGTTTTTTTTTTTTTTCTTTAAATTTTGATCAAAATTTTTAACTTTAACTGAGTTATCTACTTTTACAAATTTCATTTCTTTAACTTAGTGAAATATGTTTTCTTTTAAATGATTATGATGAGTTTTAAAAGGTGATTAGTGTTTGATTGACTTTCTTAAACTAAACTGCATATTATGCTTTTTCGCAATAAATATTTAAACAGTAATAAAAAAACTGTTAAAGGGAGAGGAGTTATTAATTCATTAATTAATAAATTACCAATTGAAGCACATTTACCTGGCTATAATTATTGCGGACCAGGAACAAAATTAGCAAAACGATTAGCTCGTGGTGATAAAGGGATTAATGGTTTAGATGAAGCTTGTCGAGAGCATGATATAGCATATTCCAAAAGTTCTGATCAAAATCAGCGCCATATAGCTGACAATATACTAGCAGAAAACGCTTGGCAAAGAGTTAAAGCTAAAGGCTCAAGTTTTAGTGAAAGATTAAATTCGTATCTAGTTACAAACGCAATGAAAGCTGAAGTTAAACTCGGTATGGGTTTAAAAAAGAAAACAAAAAAAATTGAAAGAAAAAAACCTTTGAAAAATGTTATAAAAGAAGTTAAATTAGCTATTAAAACTACAAAGAAACCAATGAAAGATAAAAATATTATACAAATAGCTTTACATGCAGCTCGAAAGTTTTCTAAGGGCCAGAAAAAAAAATTTATATCCCTCGAATAATTCTGGTACCAAAAATTGGAGGAGTTTTACCTTTAATTCCTATATTTGCTGGTTTGTCAGCTGTCGGAGCACTTTCTGGCGGTGCTGCAGGTATAGCAAAAGCTGTAAATGATGCAAAATGTGCTCGTAAACAATTGTATGATATAGAACAATTGTATGAGATAGAAGAATTTGGAAGAAAATATTTAAAATATTTCCGCGGAGTTTATCTCTCATAAATATTTTTATCTCTCATAAAAATATTTATGAGAGATAAATTACCGGCACATAAACCTCAAAAATATGAAACTGGTATAATAAATTTGGATAATTGTATTGGAAATGGAACACATTGGGTAGCTTATTACAAGAAACCGCAAATTGTACAATATTTTGACAGTTTTGGAAATTTAAAACCTCCATTAGAAGTAATTCAATATTTAGGATATAATCTTGTGTATAATTACAAAAAATATCAAAACTTTAATTCATATAATTGCGGTCATCTATGTTTAGAATTTTTATTTAATATTGTTAACAAAAACAAAAATATTATCAATAAATAAAACATGAAAAAAAGAAAAAAAAATGTCTTTATTATTAGTCTGAATTAATTAAAAAACTAACCTACATTAATAATTTAGTTCAAGTTCAAGGTTATTTCTTTGCAAAAAAAAAAAAAACAATAACAAAAAGTAGTGATAAAGAATAATTCAAATTTATTCCAAAAGAAATTTAAAGAAAAATTGAATTGAATTGAAACATGTATATATGCATATACATATTTTAATTGCGATGAATTAACGTTGAATATCTATAAAAGCAGAATGCATTTCTGAAATATCTTATTATTTCAATTAAAGATATGTCAATAACATTAACTTTAAACGGAAACTCTTCTATATTGACAACTAATTATTTTCCTCCTATAGACCTAAAGGGGAAAGAATATACGTGCGGTTTAGCAGATTTTCAAACATATAATTCAATACCGAATATAGACGAGGAGAATAATAGATTTATTATTGATGAAAAACCTATTATAATTCCAACAGGTTCATATGAAATTGAAGATATTGAAACATTTCTCAGAAGAACGTTAAATATAACTAAAACAGATAAGTAAAAATTAATTTTAAGAGTAAATAATAATACATTAAAGTGTGGAATTTTTGCTGATAAAGAAATTGATTTTGCAAGAGAAGATAATATTGGAGGATTATTAGGCTTCAGCAAAAAGAAATTATCAGCTAATAAATGGCATACTTCAGATCTTTTTGTTGATATTAACAAAGTAAGAATAGAATGTAATATTATCTCCGGGATGTATATTAATGAAGAGGAAGCATGCATTTTACATGAATTTTCTATAAGTGTCAGTCCTGGCTATAAAATAATTGAAGTTCCTAAAAGTGTAATCTACCAGTAACTGTTGATCAGATAAGATCTCTCACTATTAAATTACTTGATCAGAACGGAAATTTAATTAATTTTCGAAGAGAAACAATAACAATTAGATTGCATTTAAAAGTTTAAAATGCTAGTGTTTAATCAAAATCAAGATTCTTATATATATTCTCAGTGTCGATCTTCACATTTCAATGTATTAAAGTCAGCAGAAGGTGAAGGAAGGCAACACTACAAATCAAAAATAAAAATTACTCTCGAAAATCAGCAATATCTAAAATTACTTGGATACCAATTAAAATGAACCTAAAGAATCTTTTTGGTGAACCTGTTTTTGATGAAACTATAATTAGTGCTCACTGGCATACATATTATCCATTCAACATTACCAATACGAACACTAATAGTAATATAAGAATAGTAATACAAAATCAGAATTTAAATATATTACCTTCAACAAGTCTTATTTATATAGAAGGATATCTATCAAATCACGATAGAACGACTCTTAAAAATACTAAACTAGTTATAATGCCGCACCATTTCTATGTGAGAGAATTGCCTATACACTTAATGGCAAGGAAATTGATCATAATAATAAGGTTGGTATAACTTCAACGCTAAAAAATTATATTTCACTTAATGAAAACGAAAGCAGTGCTTTATTCAATGCGAATTGGTCCCCAAAAACATCAATTCAGTTGGAAGAGCATTATTTCAGTTTTTACGTTCCTTTAAAGAGATTATTAGGATTTGCAGAAGATTATAAAAACTACATTCCTAATGCACAACATGAATTAATATTAACATGCGCTGGAAGCAACAACAATTCATTAATATGTTCAAATGCTACTAAGAAGCCGGATATTACTATTACAAAACTAGGCTGGAGAGTTCAACATGTTAATTTGATAGATGGACCAAAAGACGTATTATATAAAAGTATTGGTAATGGTTCTGTTATGAAAATGGGTTTTAGAAGTTGGGACTTAAATGAGAATCCTTCATTACCGCCAGCAAATCACTTCATTTGGAATGTTAAATCATCTTCACAATTAGAAAAACCTCGATTTATTATTTTCGCTCTACAAACTGATCAACAAAATATTGAAGAAAATCTTTCAAAAGACCCTTCAAAATTTAATCATTGTGATGTTTCTAATTTAAAAGTATATTTAAATATATAAGTATATTCAAGTATATCCATATGAAGATATGAATTTAGAGTTTTCAAAAAATCGTTATGATTTAGCATATGAAGCATACTCGAATTTTCGAAGTGCTTACTACAATCATCAAACATCAGAACCTTCAGTTTCATGGGAGAATTTTAAAAATTCATCTCCAATTTTTATAATTGACACCCGCTACCAAAATGAAGATCCTAAAATGGGTGCAGTTGATATAAAAATTGAACTGAAAACTATGAAAAGAATTCCAGAAAAAACTACCGCTTTCTGTCTCATTATTCATGATCGCTTAGTGGAGTTTAAACCGTTAACAGGTGACGTAAATAAAATTATTTAAATTTCTAAAAAAAAAAAAAAAAAAACGAAACATTAAAAAACCTGAAATCTTGGTGTATTTTTGAAACTCCTCATTTATTGTTGGGATATTTTTTATGATTGCATTACACTGTATAAGTTTTTTAATTTACAACTTTATAAATATATTAAATTTTATCTTTTGAAACATAAAAATGGAATATGTAATTATTGATATTCAAGGTTTTCGAGATAATCAAAATAAGTTTATTATAAAAGAAATTGCGTGCTTATCATCAAACTGTGAAATTCAACATTTTATTATAAAAGCTCCTTATGGATATCATATTATAAATAATAATACAAAAATAACAAATAAATGGTTAACAAAAAATCATCATGGATTTGCTTGGAATGATGGATCATCTCATTTTTGTAATGTAATTAATTTTTTAAAAAGATATATAGATTATCAAACTATAGTTTACGTTAAAGGGTTTGAAAAACAAAAATTATTCAAAGTTTTTTCAAGCGAAATAACGTTATACACTTAGATGAACAAGAATCAACAAGTTTGAAAACATTAAAAAAACTTTATGAAACTCAATGCAAAAAATGTCAATTCAATCATATGGGATATTGTGCTCTTCAAAATGTTTATTTAATAAAAAAGCTGATATAAGCAATTTAATCATATATAAACTCTTTCAAATATTGAAGTTAGTATTAATCAAAAACTTAAAATCAAATAGTAAACATCAATATGCCTACATATTTGAAATAAAAAACAATGGAAAACAAAGAGCAGAAAAAAAATAATAATTTTCAAGTATATAAAAGTCCATCAAAATCAACAACATCACTATCATGCACCTTATCGTGCGTGAAATCAGCATCATCAGCAAGTATGTACAATATAAGGAAAAAAGAAAAGGATCGAAAAGACAATTGTTGTCCATTGTCATAGTTTTAATTATCAAATATGTAAAATAATTTTCTGAAATTAATAAAAAAAAAAAAAAGTGAAAGAAAAAAACATTAAAATAGGTTTTTAAAATTAAACAAAAATTTATTAAATTTCTTCCATTACAAATTTCAGTTTTACTGAATTGTTTTCTTTAGATAAAATAATGAATTTATATAAAATTTCATTATTTTTAATTTTTTTATTAATTTTTTTTATTATATTTGCTGTATAATTTTTCAGCATAATTTAAAGGTAAATATGTATAAGAATCTTTCATCGTTATACATATACTTTTTAAAATTTCTCCATCAGGCTTCACAAATTTGGAGTCCTTTTCTTCAATGTTTGTAATTATGAACTCTTTGTTCATTGGTAAGTTCGTCATCGCAAAATACTTGCGATAAACGGGAATGTTGTTGACCTGCTCAATAAAATTAAATAAATCCTCATTGGATTCATCGTCTTCTACATCGCTTTCATCATCTACAATTATGTTGTTGAATTCCATCTCCAAATTCCTTTTTGCTCGTTTTTTCCTTTCGTCTTCTGATGAAATGGTGGTACCAGATGATCTCCTCATTTTATTTTAATATTTATAATAATTTATTTAAGAAAAACTTAAAGCTGTTTTGAGATGTTTATTGTTTAATTTTTTATTTTAAACAACTTGTAAAATATATTTAAGCTTCTGTTTTTATACGATTTTAACGGAAACTTAATATAAAAAATATTTTCTATTCTTAATAAAAAGATTACAATGCTAAGGTGGCTAAGGGTAGATAAATTTATTATGAGGAATATCCAAAAAAAAAAAAATTTTTTTTTCTTATTTAACTTGTATGTATGTGGTTTTATAGTACCAACATTTAGTTCAAACATTATACTTACAATATGGTTGGTTCTAAATGAAAGAATTACTGGAAACTAATAGTGTTTGCGGTTTATGTTAAGTTTAAAAATAAAAAGAAAAAAAAGTTTTGTGGTTTATAATATTTCTCCTATATGTGTACTAGTAAAAAAAATTATTTAGGCTTTATCTTTCTATTGCAAACAGTTATTCTAAATTTATAAGAATTTTTTTTTTTTCTAATTTAATTAGGATGTATGTGGTTTTATAGTACCAACATTTATTTTAAACATTTAGTTTATTCCTCCTATATGTGTACTAATAAGATCTTGAAAACTAATAAGATCTTTATTCCTCCTATTTGTGTACTAATAAGATCTTGTGAAATAAGATCTTTCCATTGCAAACAGTTATTCTAAATTTATAAGAAATTTTTTTTTTTAAAACATTTTAAAAAATTGTGTCATGCTTTTTATTTTATCTTAATTATACTACCCTAGCAAATTATTAGAAGAAAAGTTTAACAAGTTTAAGTTAAAACGTTGGATTGATAATTAATATACAAAAGGTTTTGTTTTTAAAGTTAATGGAAAATAATAATCAAGTACCATCTTTAAGATTGCTATCTGCATGCAGTTTTATAAACTCACCACTAGATTCAGAGGTGCATTATTTCCAATCAAGGTTGAATGAGATTTATGAAATTGATTATTTTGTTGATTGGGAATATTTTTTAATGCAACTTTGCTATGGGCTTAAATTTAGATTGATAAAAAAAAGATCAAATGATGTTACCATCACTCAATATGATCGGATAAATTATTTATTTTCTGGATATAGTAAATACTGGAAATTTGCAGTCAAATGGAAATAAATTGTACAGTTATAATTTTGTTAAAGTAAAAACTTGAAGGAAACTTAAAATAAAAAGAAGTATATTCAATTTTAAGAATTTTGTTTTGTTTTATTTTTTTTATTTTTTTACTTTTTTTTTTATAAATTTTCTGCAGCTTCTTCTCTAAATTCAACGGGAATTTCATGCTGACCCCAAGGTAAAGTATTGTAACTATTTCGAAGTAAATACCTTTTCTTATCAAATGGACTTAAAGTAATTTTTTCTGAGATGTAGTGAAAAGTAAATGTTTGCGAGAGGTTATAGTACTTTGTTCATGAATATATTCCAGATTGTTGTCAACACAATTTTTATAGTCTTCAAATGTGATTTCCTTATTTAAAACACAGCTTTTGACACCCTTTGCTTTTTTAGTTCTTTTAGCTTGCAAATTTTCCGCAAGCACTTGAACAGCATACATCTTAGCACGAAGTCCAACAAACTTTTGCATTAATTTACCACAATTTTCGTCCTTCATCAATCCAGGAATTTTTTTATTTGTTTGAGGTATTCCATACGAATTGTTTTGAAGGTAATCGGATGTATCAAAACGATTAAGATCTTCTTTAATATCTTTGTATACATCATCTGTATGTATTTCGTAAATTAACGAATCAGTATCAGTATAACATAGTTGACAATTGTTTTTATATTTTTCTTGCATATAATTGTAGTGAAATTCATACAGTTTCGTTTTAGATATATCCAAAATTGCCATTCCTATATATATAGGCTTATTGAATATTACTTCGGATTTTAATAATTCTATTGCAATTAAAATTTCATTAAAAATTGTTTGAGAATAAAAATTAGGTTTAGATATCAAAGATTCAGCTCCGTATCGACCTTCCCAATGTGTGAGTAATTTAATAATTGTGCTAAGGCGTACATTCTCCATCGTTTTTCCAAATATTGCGTTACAAATTAATTTGAATAAAACTTTTTCAAATTCGTTTGACGCATTTTTTCTTAAGTCAGCGCATAATTCAATAAATGTTTTTATCCAACTACTTTGCGAAAACTGTAAAGCACGATGAATTTTTGTTAATTTCAACCCTTGATTTAAATATTCCTTTAAATTTCTATAATGAAGAACATAATTCTTTTTATTATTCAATGTAGCTAACATTTTTGGTTCTTTAAAACCAGGTGGGGCGCATTTTCCAGGTGCCATTGGTAAATCCATTTGCTTATCATGAATTTCTAATGGATATTCGAGATCTACTTCCAGAATAAATCCCATTTCATTATCATCCGCAACATTGAAATCTAAATTAGCTGCATCTTCAACCCACTTAAGATTTTTATAAGGTAAATTTTGTGTCATAGCCCACGAATACATTGCATTTATATCGTAATACATCAGATAAGTAGATTCTTCTTTTTCATTATAATCGGATATGTACTTGTTATTAGCTTTTGCATAACGTTTAGTGTATTGCGTTAATCCTCCTCTAATACCTTTTTCTATAAACATTAGCATATCCACATCATCTAATAATTCAATTTCTATTTCAGTATGTTTTAGCATTGCATCCCATGAAAAACCTGGTACTGTAAAATAATATGCTGCATCTAAACCGAAATTTTTTATACAACCTTCTCGAAAATTTTCGAAAACATCTGCTAGCAAAAGTACATCTGTTTTTAAATATAAATCACTATATTGTCCAATATTTTTTATGTTAAATTCTGTCCAAATTCTTTTTGCATGCTCGTAATCAGCATCACTTACATGAGTTTTGTTTAATGAATTAAAAAAATCATCTTTTCGTGGTAGTTGTTTATCATTCAAATTCGACCAGTTTTTAACATATTCATACGGAAAGATTCCTTTTCTTGTTAGAACACTAATTTTTTCATCATTCAGGTTAAGGAATTGTGAGTGTACAATTTTTTTTTCTGTTAAATATGATGCTAATTTATCTAATGATAATGGCATAAAACGAAATGAATCTATGAATCGAAATACAATTTCACATCCGTTTAAGTATTTAATTACTGATATATAATTTTCTGTAGTATTTGGTATTATTCTAACGGGACCAGAAATACTATTAGATATATCAGTGATAAGTAAATGTACATCATATTTACTTAAATTATGAAATACAACTGGAATCATTTTGACGCACTGATAGTTTAAATTACAATCTTTATGAGCTGGTCTTCTGTATTGACCTGTTATGTGACAATGATCTCTTACTTTAACATCAGCTTCATTAAATTCTTTTTCACATATATGACATGTTTTGCTCAAATTAAATTCATTGTATTGTAGTTGACTAAATTCTTTCATTGGTTTTGAATTACGAAAAATTGTTTCAACATCGTGAGCAATAGATTCTAATTGTTTAGCAAACCATTCAGCACATTTTATACCCCTATGACTTTCATAAAAGGATAAAGATTCTTTGTAAAACACCTTAAAGTAATAGCCTACACTATGAGCTACATGCTGATGATAAAGGTGTGTTTTGGAGCTTATTTCAGAAGAAATTGGTTTGAGAATACTTTCGAAATCTGCGTATATAATAAATGGATTTCGTTGTTGATTTTTAAAATTTTTAAATTTAATAAATTTTTCGATTGGAAATGTAATCTTATATTCATTAAATTTTTCGCAATCTTTAATATGTTGTTGAAATTTATTATTATTATAAAAAAAGTGAAGACAACGATCACAAATAAATTTTGTTGCATGGTGCTCTGTAATACTTCCTGCTAAGAGTCTGGACAAGTTTTTAATCCAAATATAATGAGAAATATTTGAATTTTGGTTTTCTGCAGTTTGCTCTACGTATTCCTTTTGCAATAATAATAAATTTACATGCTTTTTATGCTTGTTTTCAGTTAACCTTGTGGGAAGTACTTTAAAATTTCTTTCATTTTTTCTTTTTTTTTTTCTAGCTCATATACATTTACACTTATTTCATTGATTTTTTCAAATCTTTTTATATTTGGTCTGCTTACTGGAAACGATATTCCATCTAATTTTAAAACTGTGGTGTTGTAGTGTGGATAACTACTTACGCGGGAGCAATTTTTTCTATTATCAGTTAATGGATAAAGAGCAGAAACTACAGCCCATGCAAAGCATGCGTTGTCAGAATTTTTAATATTAACACACGCCTTCTTGTTCTAAATTTCTTTTGGCAGCTCAATATATGAAGATCCAATTAAAGGTGTATAAGAATTTACATTTATTACCAGATTTATAACACTTTTTAGTGCCCAACCTGAATTACGTTCTTGAAATTCTTCCAGGTCCTTAAGAACTATATTCTTTAAATAATTGTCATACCATTCGTTCAAGTTAGTATCCCTGGATATAACTTGATTTTTTGTATTCATGTATTTATACTCTTCTACTGTAGTATCAGAAAGAGCTTTTATAAAATTTCCACAGAATCTTGCATTACCTTTAATAAAAGGTTCATTTTTTAAAATCTTATTTATTCTAACACAAAATATTTTTCTGCAAGCGATCAGAAATTTAATTGCATCTTTAAAAATTACATTATTAATTAAAAAAGTTTGTATACGATTATTGAATGCACAATTTATTTTTTCGCATTTTTTTTTTTTTTTTTTCCTTTCCTTTCCTTTAATTTTATATCCAATTCTTTTAAATTTATTACCAAATGGTTTCCTTATTTTTTCACGTTTCGAACGATAACCTTTTACTAGACTTATAACATGCTCCAGCATAACAAAAATGCTCCAGCTACTTTCCAACGTATGATCAAATGAAACTAGCAAACTTAATTAATAAAGTTTGTGTCGTTTATCTGGACGACATATTTATATTCTCCACGTCGTTACAAGAACATCTTCAAACTATAAAAATATTTTTCAAAAAACTTAGAGAATTTAACCTAAAAATACAAATAGATAAATGCAATTTTTTTTCAGAAAATACTGAATATTTGGGCCACATATTCACGTCTGAAGGAATTAAACCTAATGAAAAAATAATAATATTGTAATAACCTAATGATATTATTAAAGAATTAAAATTACCAACTACAAGAAAACAAATTAAAAGCTTTTTAGGCATAACCGACTATTATATGAAATTTATAAAAGATTATGCCTCAGTCGCAAAATCAATGACTTACTATTTAAAAAAGGATAAAAAAAATTAATTTAAATGACCAAAACTACATTCAATCTTTCCTGTTTTAAAACTACAAAAGCTACCCTGTTTTAAAATATCGAAACTTATCTAAGCATAATAAAAAATTTATGCTTACAACTGACGCTTCAAATTTTGCTATAGGAAGTGTCCTCTCACAAGAAGGACTAAGGGTGTTTTGCTAGTCGAACCCTTAATGAATTTGACTTAAAGTATTCAGCAATTGAGAAGGAGCTTTTAGCCATTGTATGAGCAACGAAATATTTTCGCCCATACTTATATGGTGTAAAATTTAAAATTAACATCGATCATTAACCACTAGTATGTTTAACCTCTTTAAAAGAACCTAATTCTAAGCAACGTTGGAAGATAAGGCTAAATGAATTCAACTTTGACATTGTATATGTCAAAGGAAAGCAAAATAAGGTGGCTGACTTCTTGAACCGCATAAATGTTGACAAAAAAACAAATTAATTTGTTTGAAATTAATGAAACCGAAATAAATATTGTAGAATTAATTTCAAATGAACATCTCCGTAAAACTATATTTAGCAAACAAATTAAATATACCAATTGTAGAAGAAGTAGTAAATAAATATTATACAAAAATATACCTTGTTAAAAATAAAGAAAGGGAAATAAATATAGTATAGGAAAAATACAGACACATTTACTTACATCGAAGAAAACGAGCTTGAAAATCAAAGCTATCTTAATGATTTATTTCGTCGATTAATAAAAATATACCTATAAAAGAAATATAGGTATTTATTCAGAACTCAGTGATGATAAATACAATATCTTACACCAAAAACTCATCGAATTATTTAGTAATGAAAGACGAATTAAACTATACAAATGTACTATAACAGCAAATAATTTGAATGAAAAAAAAATGAAGCCGTTGCCGTTATTTCAAAAATACATTTGGAAATAAATCATAGAAGAATTGTAGAAAATTACAATGAAATAAGGCAATTTTTAGGTTTTGGTTTGCAATTTTTGAAAATAGGTATTTCTACCCTAGGTTAAAAAAATTCTTCACAAATATATAAATAACTAGGGACCCTATACTGTAGCTGGTTTGTAAGTATATTTCACCGTGACATCTAAATTACAAAAAATTCGTATGGTGTATACATATACGTATGTTAGATATATGTTAATGTAGATTTTGTAATAGAAAAATCGTATCCAAATAAATACTTGTATTCAAAATTTAGTGGAATGTTACAGAACGTAGTGTGTGACTGAAAGCTACTAAATTATAATTATAGATTGTGAAACTTGCAATTTAGCCAAATATGACAGAAATCCTTTACAATATAAATTTGAAATAAGAGCGAGACCCCTAACGAACCGAATGAAATAAGCGAGACCCCTAACGAACCGAATGAAATAGTTCACGGTGATGTATTTTATTTCCATAATTTAAAATTTTTGACAACACAATATTATAATAAATAAAATCAATTATAATTTCTATCTGATAAAAATTTAAAAAATAAAGTGAATGCAATAATTTACAAAAAACTAAACCAATTCTAAATTTAAAACAAAAACTCGTTCATATGGCACTGATACAGCTTATCAGGTCATATGAAATAAACAGAATATTTCAATATGATGGAGCACTTCCCCATTACAGCAGACACGTAAAAACATGGCTAGATCAAGGTTATGAAAGTAGATGTAGAGGAAGGAACGATCCTATTTTGAGGTCAACCAAGTCATCAGATTTGACTCCGTTAGATTTCTATTTTTAGGAGCGAATAATGTAAATTTTCTTAAACTTTCAACTCAATTGGTAAAAGCGTTTAAGCGCGACAACAAAGAAATTAAAAGATTTTATTGGGCGCTGGTGCCAAAACAGATTAAGGGATCGTAACCAAATCAACTGAATGATGTTCTGGGGTGAAGCGCTACACTTTTGTAAATTTTCAACTCAATTGGTAAAACCGTTTAAGCGCGACAACAAAGAATTTGAAAACTTCATTGAGCCCTGGTGCCGAAACGGGTTAATAGATCGTAACCAAATCAACTTAGTGAGCTCCTGTGGTAAAGAACTACACTTTTGTAAATTTGCAACTCAATTTGTAAAACCGTTTAAGCGCGACAACAAAGAAATTGAATAACTTCATTTAGCCCTGGTGCCGAAACGGGTTAATGAATCGTAACGAAAACAACTCATTGAGCTCCTGTGGTAAAAAGCTACACTTTGATAAATTTTTAACTCAATTGGTCAAACAGTTTAAGCGCGACAACTAAGTAAATTACAAAACTTCACTGACCCCTGGTGCCGAAACGGGTTAATGGATCGTAACCCAATTAACCTAGTCAGCTTTTTTTCTAAAGAGCAATAATTTTGCGAATTTTCAAATTAATTGATTAAACCGTTTAAGCAAGACAACAGAAAAATTCAATGAACTTCGTTCGGCTCTCGTGCCCAAACGGGTTACCAGAACTTCATAAAAATTTGTGACACCTTCCTTTTCTGTCAACTCAGTTATTTGGGGCTTGTATTCTTTAATCATGATGTTGGATTGCTTCATTAAACATCTATTAGCACCAACAAAGTTAGTGCCGTTGTCACAGTAGATATTTTGACATAATCCTCGTCGCGCACAAAATCGACGGAATGCCGCGATGAAGTCGTCTGATGACATGTCGGTAACTAACTCCAAGTGAATGGCCTTAGTGGACATACAAATAAATAATGAAACGTATGCCTTATATTTCTTTGCACCTCTACCTTTATGCGCCTTTAATTCGAATGACTCGCAATAATCTAACCCTGTATGCGTAAATGATCTTGCAATTTGTGTTCTTACACTTTTGTACACACTTACACAAACACAACTAATGGGCAAATTCCCCATTAGTTGTGTTTGTGTTTCAGCTTTTTGCTTAAAACAGGGTATGTATTTATGTATCATCATGCGTATACTATTCCTTGCATTGATGATCCAATATATAGTGCGAAGCACAGACATCATCAGTTGAAAGCCGCCATGTAATGTTTGCTTGTGTACTTTTTCTATTAGCAACTTAGTGAGATGATCGTTATCTGAGAGTATAATAGGATACTTTTGGTCAAATGGTATACTGGAATTTCTTAACCTTCCACCAACACGTAATAGTCCATCCTTGTCTAAGAAGGGATTAAGTTTTGATATTCGACCTTTATTATCAATTGGCTGGTTACCTTTCAATGCAGTTATTTCCTTTTGAAAATTTCTAGCTTGCGCTCTTCTAATTAATATGTTAATAGCATCTTCCGTTTCCGAGTTTGTGAGATGATCTACGTGGTCGGATTTTGTTTTGCATTTTAATTTGGTAAAAAATCGACGACAATATGAAGTTACTCTTATTAATCTATGTAATGATGAGAAATTAACTTCGAAAATGTCCACCTTTGCGCTTGTTGAATGGCAAATTACAATTTTCCTTTTTCCAATTTCGGTTGTTGTTAGTTTTTGTATAGGCCAAAAGTCTGGTGATTTGGAAAGCCATTCTGGACCGTTCCACCAAATTTTATGTTTTGCCAATTCTGATGGGCATAGCCCTCGTGTTGCACAATCGACTGGATTTTGCTTCGTTGGTACATATGACCATACATTTCCCTTTAAAATGTTATGAATATCTGAAACTCTGTTTGCGACAAAGGTAGTCCACTTACTGGGATGTCCTTTCAACCAAGCTAGTACGATTTCTGAGTCACTCCATCCGTAAAATTTGATAGTTTCATTCAGTTTTAGTGATTTACGTACCACTTGCATCAACCTTGCCGCCAAACTTGTAGCACACAGTTCTAATCGTGGTAATGATAACGTTTTAATCGGAGCAACTCTACTTTTTGCTAAGACCAGGCGTATAGTTCTGTGGCCGTTTTGGTCAATAGTACATAGGTAAACTACTGCCGCGTACGCTTTGTTTGAAGCATCTGCAAATGCATGGAGTTCAACCCCTGAGTTCTGTGTTGAATAGTGAAGCCATCTTGGAACTCGAATTTGTGTTATATCCGATAAATAATGTGAGTCAACTCATGACTCACATTATCATCCCAAGTAAGACCCTCCAACCATAATTTCTGCATAATTATTTTACCCGTTATGATTGTTGGAGGTAGCCAACCTAACGTATCAAACAACTTGGCGATTTGTGATAAAATTGTTCGTTTTGAACAAATTTGTGATATCGGTGAAAAATTCACAGAAAAATAGCATACATCTTCTCTGGGATTCCAAATAGTTCCCAAAGTACGTACTTCATCTTTATGATCTGAAAATAACGGCAACATTTTCTCTTGTTCAATCTTCGGCATCTCTGATATTAACTCCTTGGCATTCGACATCCATTTTCTTAATGGAAAACCACCACGATTCATTAGTTCTATCATATCTTGTTGAATTTGTAAAGCTCTTATATCTTCTGCTCCTGATAGCAGATCATCTACATAAAAATCTGACATAGTGATTTCTGAAGCTAGTGGAAAGTTTTGCGCTTCATCCCTGGCTAATTGTTGAATTGTTCGTGTCGCTAAATATGGTGCACTTTTCGTTCCAAACGTGACAGTTAACAATTTGTAATCTTTCACATTTTCGTTGGTGTTTTCACGCCACACTATGCGTTGGTAATTAGCATGTTTCTTGTCAATTAAGACTTGCCGATACATTTTTTCGATATCTGCTATGAAAGCAATTCTATGTTTGCGCCATCGGATGAATAGTTGCACTAATTCGTCTTGAATAACCGGACCCTTTAACATCATGTCGTTTAAGGATGTTCCACTTTCTGTTGATCGTGACGCATCGAAGACCACTCTCAGTTTTGTAGTGGTACTGGATTCCTTTACGACTCCATGATGCGACAGATAACATGTTGTGTGTTTGAGTTGATCATCTTTCATAGCTTCGTAATGTGTGATGGGTATCATGTGACCTAATTTTAGATACTCGTTAATTACTTCACAGTATTCAGTTTTGAACTTCTTGTCTCGTTCGAATCTAGTTTCTAGTTGATGAAGTCGGCGGATTGCAATGTTTCTTGACGCTCCCAAATGGCGTCCGAGCGTGGATTCTCGTAATGGCAGTGACACTTGATACCTTCCTATTGGTAGTCTAATGGTTGTTTCTTTGTAAATCTCTTCACATTTAAGTTCTTCTTCTGTTAAGGTATTAGCATTCTGGATTTCTTCTATTTCCCAAAACATTCTTACTTGTTCTTCTAGCTTGTGAGTTAAATGGTAGTTGGCTATGGTGATGTTTTGTGTTATAGCCTGGTGAATTTCGCCCGATAGAATCCAGCCAAATATTGTGTTTTGAGCTAATGGGGTACCCTCTGTGCCCCTTTTGACACCAGGTAATATAATTTTATTGAAAACTTCGGCTCCCAGTAATAGATCAATAACTCCAGGTTGATTGAAATGAGGGTCCGCTAATTTTAAATCCACTATATGCTCCCACTTCTCATAATTGATTCTTGACGATGGTAATATTTGAGTTAGTTTTTTCATAATAAATCCTTCCACGTTAATAAATTGTTCATCAATGAGTGATTTTATGGTGAAAGTGGTTTTATTATTAATTGTATGATTGTTGTCTTTTCCAATGCCTTGAATTGTCGCACTGACAATTTCTTTATTTAAGTTTACTCTTTGCACTATTTTCTCGGTAATGAAAGATGCTTGAGATCCCTGGTCAAGCAACGCACGCACTGTGATTTCCTTTCCAGAAGAATTTATTATTTTGACCAAAACAGTGGCGAGTAAAACTTGTTTGTTGCATTTGCTGAACGCTGTAGTTCTTACATCCTTGTCAGGACACTGGAGATACTCCGTAGAACTACTATTGTTTGAATGTGTGAAACTGGGACTGTTGATGTTCAAAATATGATTGCTTGCTCGCACATGTGACATATATGGCGCTCCCAATGGCTGCGTGTGACCAGCTCCTCTAGTTAAGTGCAGCAACGTATGATGTGGCTTCTGGAACTCATGCCATTTGTGTTTGCTGGAACACTGCGGTACTTTGTGACTTTCTCCTAAACAATTCCAGCATAACGCTTTTGTTCTTACAAAGTCCAATCGTTTAATAGGAGCCAGTTCTAAAAATTTTTTACATTTTCTTAAGATATGCGACTCTTTACACATGGTACAAATAACTCCAGTTACTGACGCGATGTGGAAAATTTTGGTAGGTGTTTGCTTAACGTCCTTTGATTTAATGTGATTTGGATGATTACGTTGAACAGATTCCAAAGTCCGAAATCTGTTAAATTCTTTGAACACTGTGAATTCCGGTATTGTTCTAGAGTTGCCAATCTTTTCCTCCCATAATTGTTGAGTTCGAAATGATAATTTCTGAACCAATAAGAAAATCAAAATACTATTCCAGCTTTCCACGAGTATATTTAAATTTTTTAAGGAATGATAGGGTGCAGTAGTGGTGTCCAGCATGTTTTTGATTGCTGTTGCTGACTCAGCTGTAATTTGTGGTTGACTTACTAGAACCCTTAGCTGTGTGTTTACCAGCACTCTTTTGTTTTCATAACGATGAGTCAGAATAGTTATGGCTGACTTAAACCCTGATTCTTCTAAATGCAAATGTTGAATTAGTGTTGCTGCATCTCCCACCACCTTGGTCTTGAGCACGTTCAATTTCTGTATATTCGGCATTTGCGAGTATTGCAGGAAATAGGCGTCTAGAGTATTCTTAAAGGCCGGCCAACTTTCATACGTGCCATCAAACGGGGGTAAACTCAAGCGTGGTAAACTCAAGCAAAATCTTGTTGAGTTGGAATGAATGAAGAACTCAAATCTGGGGTTTCTTTTGCTAGCTGGTCATAAGTATCCTTCAACTCAGTTTGCAGATCCATATACACTTCTAAAATTTTTGTCCATGTTTCACTCTTTAAATATTCTTCGACGTCATCCATGCCAACAACAGCCATGTGCAATTTCTCCGACTCCTTGAATCTGTTTTCTACTAATGTCAGCCTTGTTTCCAATTGAGTCGCACGTAACTTCGACCCTAGTTCCTTAAACCCAGCTTGAAAGGTTAGCATATCCTTTAAATTGGTTTCCAATTGCGCGATAATTGTTGCTTTCGTTTTTGCCTTTGACATCTTAACGCGATATAGAACTACTTACAACTTATATAACTCAAATTAGTCAATCCTTAAATATTTTTAACAAAATTTTAGCATATAAAAAATGTTGCAAAAATATTTTTAAAACTTTTATATATGTTGTTAATGTTGAATGTTTTTATAAAACTTCTATTATAAATGTTTTTGTTGTTAAATGTTTATATTTAATATTGTGTGAATTTTGTTAGTATAATAATAATTGGAACGGACTTACTTTTGATTTATGTATTCCTATTTTATATCCAGAAACCGTACCGAACGCGCGCGTGCCAAACCGTTAGGGATTCTGTACCCTAATATTTTGTTCACTATATAGATGCTTACAATGTCACTGGTTTTTTTTTATATATTTTTTTATTTTTTTTTTTTCCGTTTTTACAAATTTTGAAAATTAACTCTTTTTAATTATAATTTATCTTAGAAAATTTCAATAGTCACTGTTTTTAACTAGCTCAAATATTATAAATTATAATACTTTAATTTTAATTTTTCTCATAAAAGTCACTGTTATCTTTCTTGCAAATTTGTCACCAAAATACAATTTCTTTTTTCACACTCTTTTTTTTTTTTTTTTAATTTATAATTTATCAATATAAGTACATTTTTTTTTTTTTACAACACAAATTTTCTAATTTTTCCTTGTTACACTTCATACAATAAAATCAAATTTGTTTGCCGCTTAATATCCGGCTCGAAGGACCAAAAAATGTTTGCTTAAAACACAAATACAAAAAAAAACAAAATGTTTAATTCAAATGTTCAATTCAATTCAATTTAATTGAGTTGTCACTATTTTTTAAAAAATTAATAACGCACTGTTATTTTTTTATTATAATAAAACGCACTGTTTTATTTTCAATTTAAATTATTTTAACAGCCTTTCTTTTACGAGTAATTAATTAATAACGCACTGTTATTTTTTTTATTATAATAAAACGCACTGTTTTATTTTCAATTTAAGTTATTTCAACAATCTTTCTTTTACGACTCTACGATAACGATTGATTAAAATTCATAAAATTTGGGTTTATATAAACTTGAGTTAAACGGTTCAGGACTAACGTTTAACTCAAGTTCAGTAACCTTGAATTTAAAGTACATAATAAAAATGAAAAAAAAAACCAAAGTATATAAAAAACATATGTAGTGTATATAAAAAGTTAAAATCATTGAATATATAAAAAGTATAAAATTATTGTGAATTAAATTAATTTTAGTGAATGTAACTGACATCTTGTGTCCCAAAATTAAGACAATTATATTTTGACAATTTCTATCTAATATTGTAAATTTGTTTGGTTTTGACAATTAATGTAAGTATCAATAATACTTTAAAATAAATATACATAAACTTTTTATTTTTAGGTATATCAACAGAAAAAAACAAAGACGAAGATGCTGGATGCAAGATGCTGGATGCTGATCGGTACCAGGATTCAACCATCACTCAGGAAGCAGGATACTCAGATAAGTACAAAAATAATTTTAATTTGAAATTGATTCTTTGTTTCTCCTTTTTTTATTTTTAGATGAACAAGAAACCAGCAAAACATAATAGCTGCAGAAACACTCACCGTTAGAGATCCTACAGCACCGACAGCTCTTCAAATTTTGAAGTGGATCGTAACCAAATTAACCTAGTCCGCTTTTCTGCTAAAGAGCAATAATTTTGCGAATTTTCAAATCAATTGATTAAACCATTTCAGCAGGACAACAGAAAAATTTAATGAACTTCGTTCGGCTCTCGTGCCCGACCGGGTTACCGTAATTTCATAAAAATTTGTGACAGGCTTTTTTTCAGAGCATAAAACCACCATAGAAAATTGGACATAAATCGGAAACAAAAAATTTTTTGGAAGCCCACCCGGGTCGAAACCTGGTAACATATTGCAACCACATTTCGTCAGTTTATGCAGGAAAACAAGAAATCAAAACAGCTTTCAAACGCTCTCTGGCCGCAATGGGTTAATGAACCGAAACGCGATATAGCCTATATCTTCTTCCGGGGTCGTAGAAATGTTCCTGCAAAATTTGGTTGCAATTGGACTGGTGGTTTTTACGGGAAAAGGGCACAAACAAACAAAAAAACAGAATTTCTTCCGTATTTATTAGATTGTATTAGAACATATCTTCTTATTACCAAATTATTTAAGTATCGAAAACATTGAAATTAAACCAAATCTAAATGATTTACATTTAAAACAAATTGAAAATCTGCACGACATAAAAGAAATTAAATTGATAATGTAAATAATAAATATATCTTTCTAATAATTTGAACAATTTTAATTTTATTAATCATTTTAAATATTTTCTACTTTGTAAAACAAAAACAATCAAAACGTTTAAATTTATCTTTTTCAAAAAAAAAAAAAACACTTCTTTTTCAAAAAAAAATTAAGGTATCCAGGAGAGTATCGAACTTGAGGAGGGGGGAGTCATATATCAATTACCTTAGTAAACATATTAAAACATATGGAACTTAAATAATGACACCCAAATTCATTAAAACTAATTTAAGTTCATTCATTCAAAATTTATGTTATATTATTTATTTTGCATCAGCAAAATTACGTATTTTACTAATGATATTAACCAGAATTGTTTTTATAATTTTAATTACATATGATTGTCTTTGTTATTAAACATTAGTTAAGTTGAAATAAAAATTATGCAAAATTGTACAATGAAATTTGGCATAAGCAAATTAAATTTTTTTGTAAATTTAAAATAAAATTTTGTAATCAAATTTAGCATTAGCAAATTCAAATATATAAATAATAAGTATTTTTCCAATATTTTTGTCAGATATCTTAAGTCAGAACTAAGAATAAAATATTAATTGATAAAATATTAGTTTTGTTGTTTTTTATTAATTTTTATTTGTTTCGCGTGTCGCAAATATCATATTCTCTTTTTTTTTTTATTAAAATACTGTTTTGCAATTAAATTCGCATAAAATTACAAAGATAATTATTCAAATATTGGCTAATACAACTTCCGTTCCCACGAATTAGCCAATATTATAATAAAATATCGCAGACGCAAAGTCAGCGATAATATAAAGGGTCTTTCAAATTGAGTTTTCAAAAGTAGGCGCCTGCGTAATACACTTCAAACATTGAACGCACCCATACTATATGTCATTTTGACAGTTGAAGGTTTGCCTTTTATAAAAATGAAGTCGTATACATTACAACAACGTGTTGGAATTATTGAATTATTTTATGAAAATGGTCGTTCTGTAAGAAATGTATTTCGCAAATTACGCGATATTTATGGTCGACATAATCGTCCAACTGAGCAACAAATTGGTAATATTGTGCGAAAATTTCAAGAAACTGGGGCAGTACAAGATCGAGAAAGACATCAGTATGCTCGTGAAAAAAAAAATCATCTTTTCATCCACATTAATAAACAAAACTGCTGTATTTGGGGAGAAAAGCCCTCACGTGATCTAAGAGAAGCCAACGCATACACAAAGGATCACTGTTTAGTGTGTATTGTGGTCTGGTGGTGTGATTGGTTCGTAGTTTTTCGAAAATGATGATGGAAGATCAATAATCGTTAACGGTACCAGATATCGCGACATGGTCACAACTTTTTTATGGCCAAAACTGGAAAATATAGTGAAATAGTGAGACATGTGGTTTCAAAAAGTTGGGGATACGTGTCATACAGTCAGAGAAACATTGCAATTACTGCATACAAAGTTTCCAGACCGTGTTATTTCCAGATTCGGTGGCGTGAATTGGCCTTCAAGATGCTGCGATTTGACACCGTTAGATTTCTTTCTCTGGGGCTATGTGAAAGGACAGGTCTGCAAGGATAATCCTCAAAACGTTGAAGCATTGAAAGCAGAAATTATTCGAGTTATTGATGAGATAGAGCCGCAACTATGCGAGAATGTAACCGAAAATTTTGATAAAAGATTCAGGTACTGTAGAGACGCAAGAGGTGGTCACATGGGAGATATCATTTTCAGAGTATAAATTGCAAATATCGTACTTTAAAAACAAATAAAAACTTTTCCAGTTTCAATTAAAATTCGATGTCTTTTAATTATTTACTTTTGAAAACTCAATTTGAAAGACCCTTTGATATAAAACACCCATAAACTGGTTGGTGATCGTCAGTCAGTTTAGTAAATTCAGTTAAATGCTGGAAGAAGGTTTTAAATAAATTAATAATAAGAAGTTATATATGTCAAAAATAATAATAATAAATAAATAACAATAAATTGTGTTTAAATTTAAAAAGAAGGTTTTAAATAACTAAATAATAAAAAGTTATATGCCCAAACAATAATAATAAATAAATAACAATAAATTGTGTCCAAATTTAAATTTGTATATATATTTGTTAAAATATATATTTGTTAAAAATTATATTATATATATATAATTAAAATTGAATTAAAATAAACCACTTTAATAATAATAATAATAATAAATTCAAAATTATTAATTGCGGAAAACTACTTAAAGACATAACGGACGAAACCGAATTGGCACAACTTATCGAAAATGAACACCTCCGAAACAATCACCGAGGTATAAATGAAAATTATATGCAACTTAGAGAAAAAATCTACCATTCCAAATTAAAGAAAGAATTGCAATATTCGTCAATAATTAATCAATATGCAATATTGAAAAATATGACAGGAAACCTGTCAAACAAAAATACAAGCTTACTGAGACTCCTAGCAACCTATCCCTAATACATGCGAATGTCTTTTATACCCTCAATAAAAACATGTTCTTCACAAAGATCGACGAGTTTACGAAATACGCACAAACTAGAAAAAATTGAGAATCGCAGTTGGGTTGAATTTAAAAGAGCCCTTACTCAATATCTCATTATAGTTGGAAATTTTCAAAATTTAGTTGTTGACAACGAACTTTGTTTAAAAACTCTTTCTTTGCGAAAATTCTCAGAGGACGAAAATATCAATATACTATTTTTTTTTTTTTCTTTTACTTTTATTTGAAATTTATAAATTCTCACATTTTTTATCCTAAAAAAGTTTACAAAATAGATATTTTTTCTTTTTTTTTTATTAATATAAAAATTAACATGTAAAATATATAGTATTTAGTATTTTTTTATTATATTTTTATTTTTATGATGACATATTAAGCATATATATATATCTAAGTTTTAAATATTGGGGGAAAATTTGAAAAAAACTATTATTACATCTAACTTATACTTTAACTTAAAACTTATTCTAAATACCTTAACAAAATTCTAACCTAATTCCTAAAACTAATTTGTATATTGTTAATGCAATATACTATGCTCTATCTAACCACCAAACATTTATTTTTTCTATAATATCCTTGTAGGGGATATGCGTGTCAAATAGCAGGTCTTGGGGATTAATATTAGTAGGATTAAATTCAATTTTCGCATGTAGCCCGTCTATTATAATGAAATAATAGGGGGACATGGTTGTGATCTTGCAAATACCCTTCTTTATCCAAATAAATAAAATGTTCGGGTGCAATGTAACCCGTTATTTAATGTTATGTACTCCCCGTTATGGTAATATAGGTGGGATATTTCAGGAGTTTTCAATGTTCTGTCAAAATAATTTCTGATCAATTTTATAATAAAATTGTCAATTCGTGTCATGTTTGACTCTTTATATATGTATTTATTTGAATAAAAATGTTTATAATTAGTCTCGGGTTTACGGTATTTATTAATGCATGTTCTTATGCACTTTCTTTCGAATTTGCGAAGTTTTTCCATTGAGCTGGCACTAATATTGTACCAGATTGGAGATGCATACGTGATAATTGGTCTTATGAGTATTTTATAACATATGATCTTGACTTTATGAGTTATTGTTTGATTATAAAATAAATTTTTGCAGGCCATGAAGGCTTTGCTTGCTTTATCTAATGCATTATTTATGTGTTCGGTATAATTTAGGGTTTTGTGTAGGTGAACTCCTAAATATTTAACCATTTTTTTGTTTTTTAGTAGTACATTATTGTGTTGTTTGATAAAGTAATTCTTCCAATTTTTTCTCATGTTTGTGTTAAGCTTATTTACAGTATTGCGAAAAAGAATCGTTTCGCATTTGTTGTAATTTATTTTTAATAACCATATTTTACAGTAGTCTGCCACTATATTGAACATTTTTTGTTGAAACATAGTTATCGCCTTTTATTGAATTAAGTAAATTTAACAGTTATATTATCTAAATAGAAAAAAGAATTGGGGAGTTTACTGTCCCTTGTTGCAATCCATTTTCTATTACGTAATTTTTCGTTGCAATAATTTTGTCGAACAAATCGCTTTGACAAGTAAACTAAACATTCTATCAAAAAACATCTTAACAGAAGACGAACTAAGATTTATACATGACGTAGAAACTTTCCAACATATCAAAGCAATAGTGATATGCTACTATTGCTTTGCTACTAATGACTAAATTATAATTATCTTTTTTATCCCAAACTGCTCAAACTCAAAATATTCCAAAATTTTAATTAAACCTATGCCAAACATTGATAATAAATCCGTATCACTTAAAGAAAACAATATTCTAATAAATAATATGAAAATGATATATAATGATATAAAAGATAAACAAAAAAATAAGACAATTGAATTAAATGAAGATTGTTTAAACCATATATTAAATTTTAAGGAAGGTTAATGTGAAATGCAAAATTTAAAAGAAGAAATAATTAAAGAAATAATGCCAGAACTTGTAATAATAAAAATGTTAACGATACTATTTATTTCTCTTTTTTTTTTAACTTTTATTTGAAATTTATAAATTCTTACATTTTTTATCTTAAAAAAGTTTAGAAAATAGATATTTTTTCTTTTTGTTTTTATTAATATAAAAATTAACATGTAAAATATATTGTATTTTGTTTGCTAAATTTAATCTATGTTTTAATTTTTTTATAATATTTTTATTTTTACAATGAAATATTAAGCATATATATATATATATAAGCTTTAAATATTAGGGGAAAATTTGAAAAAAACCATTATTATATCTAACTTATAGTTTAACTTAAAACTTATTCTTAAACTTAAATTAACATAAAATTAATTGTTCTCCTAAACTTAACCCCAAATTCTATAAAAACAGAAATGGCTAACGAGCAGAACAGAAACAGATTAACAATATACTATAAAATAAAATACTTAATATACTTAAAATATTTGGGTAACCTTGTGGAATTCAACGGTAGTTCAAGCAATCTCCAAAACTTTTGTAATATAGTTGATAGAATTATCGTCAATATTGATGATATGGTAGAAATACCATTATTCGAAGAGTAAGGAGATTTTTCGGATAAAATACAATTATTCCTTTGTAAATTCCACGACGAATACGACGGCCTACCAGGAAATAATATTTTAAGTAAATTAAATGTTAAAATTGATTATAGTAATAGTTGCTTAGAAATTAAGGACAGAAAACTACCAATTCACTTTAAAAATTGTAAAACTTGCTCTCTTGATACTCAAGAAGAATATTTTCTTGATATACTAGTAGAACATAAATCTGGCTTGGTATATACACCCGGAAAATCGTCCGATGATAACAAAATTATAATTAAAGAAGGCATATATAATGCAGAAAATTTTATAATTAATGCACTTGTCAAAATCACAGATAAGAACCCTAAAAATGTCACCTTTAGTATTTTAGATACTGAACCCGTCACTACTGAAAATTTCTATTTTTCAAACGACGTTAAAAACAAAACACCGCTATTAGAACAAATCCGAACAAACCATTTGAACCCCGAAAAAAACCAAAATTTATATAGAATTATTAAAAGATTTTCGGGCATATTTTATAATGAGAAGTCGGATCTCACCTTTATAAATGCAATGAAACATGTAATTCGAACGAGCGATTATGTTTCCATTGCTGTTAAGACCTATTGCTATCCATATGTTCATAGAGAAGAAGTGAAAAAACAAGTTTCCGAGATGTTGGAAAAGGAATTATAAGACCAAGTCAATCTCCATATTCTGCACCAGTTTGGGTAGTGCTCAAGAAACAGGACACAAGCGGTAGACGCAAGTGGAGACTCCATATCGAATAGAGAAAGTTGAACGAAGTGACAATCGACGATAGATATCCTATTCCAAACATAGACGAAATTCTGGAAAAACACGGTAGATGCCAATATTTTACAACGTTGGATCTTTTTTCGAAAACTAAAGGGTACAAATTTTCAAAAACTAAAGGATACAAATCTAAAAGTCCAATATACAAATCCGAGTTCCTAAAAAGGGAGACCGAATTCCTCGGTCACGTAAGGTCAAACGAAGATATAAAACCGAACCCTCATAAAATATCTTGTGTTCAATAATTTCCAATTCCTAAAAATCTTAAGGAGATCAAACAATTCCTTGGTCTCACAGAATACTATAGGAAATTTATAAAGGATTACTTAATGATTTCAAAACCTATAACGAAATATCTTAAGAAAGATATGAAGGTTAACATGGAAGACCGCGAATACATAAGAAGCATTGACACTGAAATTAATGCTCATAAATATCCTAAACTTTAATATCCGGATTTTTCCAAAACTCTTACTTTGCAAACCGATGCAAGTAATTACCCTCTAAGTGCGATATTTTCACAAAATGATCATCCCATTTGTTACGCTAATCGTACGTTCAACAACCATCAGCGAAACTACAGTACCAACGAAAAAGAGCTTCTAGCAATTGTATGGGCAACAATTTTTCCGTTCATACCTTTTCGGTAGAAAATTTCTAATCGAAACAGACCACCGCTGTCTAACATGGCTCTCTTCCATCCAAGAATGAAATTAACGGAATATGACTGCCAAATAACATATAAAATAGGAGTTCAAAATGGGACGCTGACGCGCTCTCAAGAGTTATATTTAACCTTAACGAAGCCGAAAATCCTATAAATATTTATAAAAAAGAAATCATCATAAGAAAAACTGATTCTGATTCATTAAAAATCCAAAATCTAAAATATTTCAAACCCGATAGAAAATGATCTATATAAAATCACTAGACAATGATACTATAATTACAATAGTAAAAAACCATTTTGTCATGAATAAAACTAAGGCAATCATAATTGAAGATGCGAAATTTATTAACAACTTTACCAATACTGTAAAAAACCACTTTAATAATAATAATAATAATAATAATAATAATAATAAATTCAAAATTATTAATTGCGGAAAACTACTTAAAGATATAACGGACGAAAACGAATTGGCACAACTTATCGAAAATGAACACCTCGGAAACAATCACCGAGGTATAAATGAAAATTATATGCAACTTAGAGAAAAAATCTACCATTCCAAATTAAAGAAAGAATTGCAATATTCGTCAATAATTAATCAATATGCAATATTGAAAAATATGACAGGAAACCTGTCAAACAAAAATACAAGCTTACTGCGACCCCTAGCAAACCTAGGGATATAATACACGCGGATGTCTTTTATACCCTCAATAAAAACATAATCTTAACAACGATCGACGAGTTTACGAAATACGCACAAGCTAGAAAAATTGAGAATTGCAGTTGGGTTGAATTTAAAAGAGCCCTTACCCAATATCTCGGTATAGTGGGAAATTTCCAAAACTTAGTCGTTGACAACGAACTTTGTTTAAAAACTCCTCCTTTGCGAAAATTAAAATAATTTCTGATCAATTTTATAATAAAATTGTCAATTCGTGTCATGTTTGACTCTTTATATATGTATTTATTTGAATAAAAATGTTTATAATTAGTCTCGGGTTTACGGTATTTATTAATGCATGTTCTTATGCACTTTCTTTCGAATTTGCGAAGTTTTTCCATTGAGCTGGCACTAATATTGTACCAGATTGGAGATGCATACGTGATAATTGGTCTTATGAGTATTTTATAACATATGATCTTGACTTTATGAGTTATTGTTTGATTATAAAATAAATTTTTGCAGGCCATGAAGGCTTTGCTTGCTTTATCTAATGCATTATTTATGTGTTCGGTATAATTTAGGGTTTTGTGTAGGTGAACTCCTAAATATTTAACCATTTTTTTGTTTTTTAGTAGTACATTATTATGTTGTTTGATAAAGTAATTCTTCCAATTTTTTCTCATGTTTGTGTTAAGCTTATTTACAGTATTGCGAAAAAGAATCGTTTCGCATTTGTTGTAATTTATTTTTAAGAACCATATTTTACAGTAGTCTGCCACTATATTGAACATTTTTTGTTGAAACATAGTTATCGCCTTTTATTGAATTAAGTAAATTTAACAGTTATATTATCTAAATAGAAAAAAGAATTGGGGAGTTTACTGTCCCTTGTTGCAATCCATTTTCTATTACGTAATTTTTCGTCGCAATAATTTTGTCGAACAAATCGCTTTGACAAGTAAACTAAACATTCTATCAAAAAACATCTTAACAGAAGACGAACTAAGATTTATACATGACGTAGAAACTTTCCAACATATCAAAGCAATAGTGATATGCTACTATTGCTTTGCTACTAATGACTAAATTATAATTATCTTTTTTATCCCAAACTGCTCAAACTCAAAATATTCCAAAATTTTAATTAAACCTATGCCAAACATTGATAATAAATCCGTATCACTTAAAGAAAACAATATTCTAATAAATAATATGAAAATGATATATAATGATATAAAAGATAAACAAAAAAATAAGACAATTGAATTAAATGAAGATTGTTTAAACCATATATTAAATTTTAAGGAAGGTTAATGTGAAATGCAAAATTTAAAAGAAGAAATAATTAAAGAAATAATGCCAGAACTTGTAATAATAAAAATGTTAACGATACTATTTATTTCCCTTTTTTTTTTAACTTTTATTTGAAATTTATAAATTCTTACATTTTTTATCTTAAAAAAGTTTAGAAAATAGATATTTTTTCTTTTTGTTTTTATTAATATAAAAATTAACATGTAAAATATATTGTATTTTGTTTGCTAAATTTAATCTATGTTTTAATTTTTTTATAATATTTTTATTTTTACAATGAAATATTAAGCATATATATATATAAGCTTTAAATATTAGGGGAAAATTTGAAAAAAACCATTATTATATCTAACTTATAGTTTAACTTAAAACTTATTCTTAAACTTAAATTAACATAAAATTAATTGTTCTCCTAAACTTAACCCCAAATTCTATAAAAACAGAAATGGCTAACGAGCAGAACAGAAACAGATTAACAATATACTATAAAATAAAATACTTAATATACTTAAAATATTTGGGTAACCTTGTGGAATTCAACGGTAGTTCAAGCAATCTCCAAAACTTTTGTAATATAGTTGATAAAATTATCGTCAATATTGATGATATGGTAGAAATACCATTATTCGAAGAGTAAGGAGATTTTTCGGATAAAATACAATTATTCCTTTGTAAATTCCACGACGAATACGACGGCCTACCAGGAAATAATATTTTAAGTAAATTAAATGTTAAAATTGATTATAGTAATAGTTGCTTAGAAATTAAGGACAGAAAACTACCAATTCACTTTGAAAATTGTAAAACTTGCTCTCTTGATACTCAAGAAGAATATTTTCTTGATATACTAGTAGAACATAAATCTGGCTTGGTATATACACCCGGAAAATCGTCCGATGATAACAAAATTATAATTAAAGAAGGCATATATAATGCAGAAAATTTTATAATTAATGCACTTGTCAAAATCACAGATAAGAACCCTAAAAATGTCACCTTTAGTATTTTAGATACTGAACCCGTCACTACTGAAAATTTCTATTTTTCAAACGACGTTAAAAACAAAACACCGCTATTAGAACAAATCCGAACAAACCATTTGAACCCCGAAAAAAACCAAAATTTATATAGAATTATTAAAAGATTTTCGGGCATATTTTATAATGAGAAGTCGGATCTCACCTTTATAAATGCAATGAAACATGTAATTCGAACGAGCGATTATGTTTCCATTGCTGTTAAGACCTATTGCTATCCATATGTTCATAGAGAAGAAGTGAAAAAACAAGTTTCCGAGATGTTGGAAAAGGAATTATAAGACCAAGTCAATCTCCATATTCTCCACCAGTTTGGGTAGTGCTCAAGAAACAGGACACAAGCGGTAGACGCAAGTGGAGACTCCATATCGAATAGAGAAAGTTGAACGAAGTGACAATCGACGATAGATATCCTATTCCAAACATAGACGAAATTCTGGAAAAACACGGTAGATGCCAATATTTTACAACGTTGGATCTTTTTTCGAAAACTAAAGGGTACAAATTTTCAAAAACTAAAGGATACAAATCTAAAAGTCCAATATACAAATCCGAGTTCCTAAAAAGGGAGACCGAATTCCTCGGTCACGTAAGGTCAAACGAAGATATAAAACCGAACCCTCATAAAATATCTTGTGTTCAATAATTTCCAATTCCTAAAAATCTTAAGGAGATCAAACAATTCCTTGGTCTCACAGAATACTATAGGAAATTTATAAAGGATTACTTAATGATTTCAAAACCTATAACGAAATATCTTAAGAAAGATATGAAGGTTAACATGGAAGACCGCGAATACATAAGAAGCATTGACACTGAAATTAATGCTCATAAATATCCTAAACTTTAATATCCGGATTTTTCCAAAACTCTTACTTTGCAAACCGATGCAAGTAATTACCCTCTAAGTGCGATATTTTCACAAAATGATCATCCCATTTGTTACGCTAATCGTACGTTCAACAACCATCAGCGAAACTACAGTACCAACGAAAAAGAGCTTCTAGCAATTGTATGGGCAACAATTTTTCCGTTCATACCTTTTCGGTAGAAAATTTCTAATCGAAACAGACCACCGCTGTCTAACATGGCTCTCTTCCATCCAAGAATGAAATTAGCGGAATATGACTGCCAAATAACATATAAAATAGGAGTTCAAAATGGGACGCTGACGCGCTCTCAAGAGTTATATTTAACCTTAACGAAGCCGAAAATCCTATAAATATTTATAAAAAAGAAATCATCATAAGAAAAACTGATTCTGATTCATTAAAAATCCAAAATCTAAAATATTTCAAACCCGATAGAAAATGATCTATATAAAATCACTAGACAATGATACTATAATTACAATAGTAAAAAACCATTTTGTCATGAATAAAACTAAGGCAATCATAATTGAAGATGCGAAATTTATTAACAACTTTACCAATACTGTAAAAAACCACTTTAATAATAATAATAATAATAATAATAATAATAAATTCAAAATTATTAATTGCGGAAAACTACTTAAAGATATAACGGACGAAAACGAATTGGCACAACTTATCGAAAATGAACACCTCGGAAACAATCACCGAGGTATAAATGAAAATTATATGCAACTTAGAGAAAAAATCTACCATTCCAAATTAAAGAAAGAATTGCAATATTCGTCAATAATTAATCAATATGCAATATTGAAAAATATGACAGGAAACCTGTCAAACAAAAATACAAGCTTACTGCGACCCCTAGCAAACCTAGGGATATAATACACGCGGATGTCTTTTATACCCTCAATAAAAACATAATCTTAACAACGATCGACGAGTTTACGAAATACGCACAAGCTAGAAAAATTGAGAATTGCAGTTGGGTTGAATTTAAAAGAGCCCTTACCCAATATCTCGGTATAGTGGGAAATTTCCAAAACTTAGTCGTTGACAACGAACTTTGTTTAAAAACTCCTCCTTTGCGAAAATTAAAATAATTTCTGATCAATTTTATAATAAAATTGTCAATTCGTGTCATGTTTGACTCTTTATATATGTATTTATTTGAATAAAAATGTTTATAATTAGTCTCGGGTTTACGGTATTTATTAATGCATGTTCTTATGCACTTTCTTTCGAATTTGCGAAGTTTTTCCATTGAGCTGGCACTAATATTGTACCAGATTGGAGATGCATACGTGATAATTGGTCTTATGAGTATTTTATAACATATGATCTTGACTTTATGAGTTATTGTTTGATTATAAAATAAATTTTTGCAGGCCATGAAGGCTTTGCTTGCTTTATCTAATGCATTATTTATGTGTTCGGTATAATTTAGGGTTTTGTGTAGGTGAACTCCTAAATATTTAACCATTTTTTTGTTTTTTAGTAGTACATTATTATGTTGTTTGATAAAGTAATTCTTCCAATTTTTTCTCATGTTTGTGTTAAGCTTATTTACAGTATTGCGAAAAAGAATCGTTTCGCATTTGTTGTAATTTATTTTTAATAACCATATTTTACAGTAGTCTGCCACTATATTGAACATTTTTTGTTGAAACATAGTTATCGCCTTTTATTGAATTAAGTAAATTTAACAGTTATATTATCTAAATAGAAAAAAGAATTGGGGAGTTTACTGTCCCTTGTTGCAATCCATTTTCTATTACGTAATTTTTCGTCGCAATAATTTTGTCGAACAAATCGCTTTGACAAGTAAACTAAACATTCTATCAAAAAACATCTTAACAGAAGACGAACTAAGATTTATACATGACGTAGAAACTTTCCAACATATCAAAGCAATAGTGATATGCTACTATTGCTTTGCTACTAATGACTAAATTATAATTATCTTTTTTATCCCAAACTGCTCAAACTCAAAATATTCCAAAATTTTAATTAAACCTATGCCAAACATTGATAATAAATCCGTATCACTTAAAGAAAACAATATTCTAATAAATAATATGAAAATGATATATAATGATATAAAAGATAAACAAAAAAATAAGACAATTGAATTAAATGAAGATTGTTTAAACCATATATTAAATTTTAAGGAAGGTTAATGTGAAATGCAAAATTTAAAAGAAGAAATAATTAAAGAAATAATGCCAGAACTTGTAATAATAAAAATGTTAACGATACTATTTATTTCTCTTTTTTTTTTAACTTTTATTTGAAATTTATAAATTCTTACATTTTTTATCTTAAAAAAGTTTAGAAAATAGATATTTTTTCTTTTTGTTTTTATTAATATAAAAATTAACATGTAAAATATATTGTATTTTGTTTGCTAAATTTAATCTATGTTTTAATTTTTTTATAATATTTTTATTTTTACAATGAAATATTAAGCATATATATATATAAGCTTTAAATATTAGGGGAAAATTTGAAAAAAACCATTATTATATCTAACTTATAGTTTAACTTAAAACTTATTCTTAAACTTAAATTAACATAAAATTAATTGTTCTCCTAAACTTAACCCCAAATTCTATAAAAACAGAAATGGCTAACGAGCAGAACAGAAACAGATTAACAATATACTATAAAATAAAATACTTAATATACTTAAAATATTTGGGTAACCTTGTGGAATTCAACGGTAGTTCAAGCAATCTCCAAAACTTTTGTAATATAGTTGATAAAATTATCGTCAATATTGATGATATGGTAGAAATACCATTATTCGAAGAGTAAGGAGATTTTTCGGATAAAATACAATTATTCCTTTGTAAATTCCACGACGAATACGACGGCCTACCAGGAAATAATATTTTAAGTAAATTAAATGTTAAAATTGATTATAGTAATAGTTGCTTAGAAATTAAGGACAGAAAACTACCAATTCACTTTGAAAATTGTACAACTTGCTCTCTTGATACTCAAGAAGAATATTTTCTTGATATACTAGTAGAACATAAATCTGGCTTGGTATATACACCCGGAAAATCGTCCGATGATAACAAAATTATAATTAAAGAAGGCATATATAATGCAGAAAATTTTATAATTAATGCACTTGTCAAAATCACAGATAAGAACCCTAAAAATGTCACCTTTAGTATTTTAGATACTGAACCCGTCACTACTGAAAATTTCTATTTTTCAAACGACGTTAAAAACAAAACACCGCTATTAGAACAAATCCGAACAAACCATTTGAACCCCGAAAAAAACCAAAATTTATATAGAATTATTAAAAGATTTTCGGGCATATTTTATAATGAGAAGTCGGATCTCACCTTTATAAATGCAATGAAACATGTAATTCGAACGAGCGATTATGTTTCCATTGCTGTTAAGACCTATTGCTATCCATATGTTCATAGAGAAGAAGTGAAAAAACAAGTTTCCGAGATGTTGGAAAAGGAATTATAAGACCAAGTCAATCTCCATATTCTGCACCAGTTTGGGTAGTGCTCAAGAAACAGGACACAAGCGGTAGACGCAAGTGGAGACTCCATATCGAATAGAGAAAGTTGAACGAAGTGACAATCGACGATAGATATCCTATTCCAAACATAGACGAAATTCTGGAAAAACACGGTAGATGCCAATATTTTACAACGTTGGATCTTTTTTCGAAAACTAAAGGGTACAAATTTTCAAAAACTAAAGGATACAAATCTAAAAGTCCAATATACAAATCCGAGTTCCTAAAAAGGGAGACCGAATTCCTCGGTCACGTAAGGTCAAACGAAGATATAAAACCGAACCCTCATAAAATATCTTGTGTTCAATAATTTCCAATTCCTAAAAATCTTAAGGAGATCAAACAATTCCTTGGTCTCACAGAATACTATAGGAAATTTATAAAGGATTACTTAATGATTTCAAAACCTATAACGAAATATCTTAAGAAAGATATGAAGGTTAACATGGAAGACCGCGAATACATAAGAAGCATTGACACTGAAATTAATGCTCATAAATATCCTAAACTTTAATATCCGGATTTTTCCAAAACTCTTACTTTGCAAACCGATGCAAGTAATTACCCTCTAAGTGCGATATTTTCACAAAATGATCATCCCATTTGTTACGCTAATCGTACGTTCAACAACCATCAGCGAAACTACAGTACCAACGAAAAAGAGCTTCTAGCAATTGTATGGGCAACAATTTTTCCGTTCATACCTTTTCGGTAGAAAATTTCTAATCGAAACAGACCACCGCTGTCTAACATGGCTCTCTTCCATCCAAGAATGAAATTAACGGAATATGACTGCCAAATAACATATAAAATAGGAGTTCAAAATGGGACGCTGACGCGCTCTCAAGAGTTATATTTAACCTTAACGAAGCCGAAAATCCTATAAATATTTATAAAAAAGAAATCATCATAAGAAAAACTGATTCTGATTCATTAAAAATCCAAAATCTAAAATATTTCAAACCCGATAGAAAATGATCTATATAAAATCACTAGACAATGATACTATAATTACAATAGTAAAAAACCATTTTGTCATGAATAAAACTAAGGCAATCATAATTGAAGATGCGAAATTTATTAACAACTTTACCAATACTGTAAAAAACCACTTTAATAATAATAATAATAATAATAATAATAATAAATTCAAAATTATTAATTGCGGAAAACTACTTAAAGATATAACGGACGAAAACGAATTGGCACAACTTATCGAAAATGAACACCTCGGAAACAATCACCGAGGTATAAATGAAAATTATATGCAACTTAGAGAAAAAATCTACCATTCCAAATTAAAGAAAGAATTGCAATATTCGTCAATAATTAATCAATATGCAATATTGGAAAATATGACAGGAAACCTGTCAAACAAAAATACAAGCTTACTGCGACCCCTAGCAAACCTAGGGATATAATACACGCGGATGTCTTTTATACCCTCAATAAAAACATAATCTTAACAACGATCGACGAGTTTACGAAATACGCACAAGCTAGAAAAATTGAGAATTGCAGTTGGGTTGAATTTAAAAGAGCCCTTACCCAATATCTCGGTATAGTGGGAAATTTCCAAAACTTAGTCGTTGACAACGAACTTTGTTTAAAAACTCCTCCTTTGCGAAAATTAAAATAATTTCTGATCAATTTTATAATAAAATTGTCAATTCGTGTCATGTTTGACTCTTTATATATTTATTTATTTGAATAAAACTGTTTATAATTAGTTTCGGGTTTACGGTATTTATTAATGCATGTTCTTATGCACTTTCTTTCGAATTTACGAAGTTTTTCCATTGAGCTGGCACTAATATTGTACCAGATTGGAGATGCATACGTGGTAATTGGTCTTATGAGTATTTTATAACATATGATCTTGACTTTATGAGTTATTGTTTGATTATAAAATAAATTTTTGCATAAATTTTTGCATGAAGGCTTTGCTTGCTTTATTCAATGCATTATTTATGTGTTCGGTATAATTTAGGGTTTGGTGTAGAGAACTCCTAAATATTTAACCATTTTATTGTTTTTTTGTATTACATAAAGTAATTATGTTTTTGATAAAGTAATTCTTCCAATTTGTTCTGATGTTTGTGTTAAGCTTATTTACAGTATTGCGAAAAAGAATCGTTTTGCATTTGTTGTAATTTATTTTTAATAACCATATGTTACAGTAGTCTGCCACTATATTGAATATTTTTTGTTGAGAACTTTGTATACTTTCTATATTATCATTTGCTGAGTAAGCTACAAGGTCGTCTGCGAAAGCAAGAACATAGTTATCGCCTTTTATTGAATTAAGTAAATTTAACAGTTATATTATCTAAATAGAGAAAATAATTGGGGAGTTTACTGTCCCTTGTTGCAATCTATTTTCTATTAGGTAATTTTTTGTCGCAATAATTTTGTCGAACAAATCGCTTTGACAAGTAAACTAAACATCGTATCAAAAAACATCTTAACAGAAGACGAACTAAGACTTATACATGACCTAGAAACTTTCCAACATATCAAAGCAATAGATTAAATGAAGATTGTTTAAACCATATATTAAATTTTAAGGAACGTAAATGTTAAATGCAAAATTTAAAAGAAGAAATAATTAAAGAAATAATGCCAGAATTTGTAATAATAAAAATGTTAACGATACTAATAACTTTCACAAAAGTGTAATAAAAATTTGAAATTATTTAGAAATAGCTTAATAAAATTCGAAAATTGTAAAGTCAGTATTTAAAGCAAAGTATTTACGAATGTATTTATATATCTTATGCCAATAGTCATTGAAAAAGAAACAGTTAATTTAACTAATTTTGAAGAATTGTATTTAAAAGAAATAGAAAATAATAGAGAGAAATTAAAATTAAAAATTCTACTTATAATTTACTATTAAATATATTTATATCAATTAATGCTTTTGTTCTAATAATTATTGTAATCTTAATTTTTTGTAAAATGAAAAATAAATCTAAACTTGTAATAACCAAATCAAAACCTTCGTCGGAGACTTATACAAACGGTATGGGAGTTGTTGTTACTACACCCCTGTATACTATAACATAAATGTTAAGATATTAAATCACTGTAACACATAAATGTTATATACATAAATGCACGCATTTTTTTTTTTTTTATAATTTTTAATAATTATAGAAATATTAATATTAAGAAATATTGAGATAATTATATGAATTATTTTTTAATAATTTTATGTGAAGGTAATTATTTGTAAATTCTCTTAACGATAAAATATCCAATAAATTCACATGAAATTCATAAAACAATAAAATTCCTAATTAATTATTACGCATGTTGCGAATATCATATTTTCATGTGAAAACAATTATTTCCAAATTCACAAAAATATCATATTTCATAAAAAATCAAATAATTAGTTTTCGAATAATATTTGCAAAATTCAACTTCCGTTCCCACGAATTAGCCAATTAGCCAATCCCACGAATTAGCCAAATTAAATTAAGTGCTAAAAGGTTTTAAATAAATTAATAATAAAAAGTTATATATGTCAAAAATAATAAAAAATAAATAATTATAAATAAATAAGAATAACTTATGTTTAAATTTAAAGAGAAGGCTTTAAATAAATTAATAATAAAAAGTTATATGTCAAAATAATAATAAATATATTACAATAATTTGTGTCCCAATTCAAATTTTTTTTTTTTTTTTTAAATAAATTATTAAATATAATATTTAATTATTAATCCCTACCAGATATCTATAAAACAAGGTCAGTGATCCAACTGTACATTGAAGGCTTAGGGGAGTGAGCATTGAAGTTACACTGGGGCGGTTCAATAAGACGAATAGCTCTGTTTTGCACATTATCTAAATAACCCAGCGCTGTTTGAGGGCCTGCAGCCCAAATGTGTGCATTATACTCCATTTTCGGCCTATTGCAGAAAATTTAACATTTCTGTTACCGAAACAGAATCAAAGGCTCTAAAAAAATTGTTAAGGGCTTAAGCATTGCTGTAAAGTCAAAATAATTTTTTGGGAGGGGACCTCTGGTTGGAGATTGAGCTTACCCGGAAACTTGTATTAATCAAACAATGGTCGGAATGACCCAGGAGGCAACCAACTAAAGCCACATATTTTCCAGGGTGTGTGGTGAGAAACAGATCCAAGAGGCGACCTTCTTGACCAACATGGTCCGGGATCCTAGTGGGATTTTTAACAAGTCGAGAAAGGTAGAACAGTCAGGAGAATAGTTCAACTTGTTCCCCAATTTAGTTTTGACTCGGAGAAGTGTTGCTAGAGAAATGAAGCCATGAATGTTGAAATCTCCAGCCAGAACAATTTCACTTTCTGGAAAAGCGTCAAAAATTTCATTGATCTGGTTCGATAGATTTTCAACTTCCATAGCAATTTCTTATTCATTTGAATTGGGCGATCTATATAGGAAACATGTTTGACTTACTTTTCAAAGAGAATTTTGACCCAAACATAGTGGAAGGTTGTGCTAGAACATTTATATTTTTGAATTGTGTTTAACGCGATGTCATTTTATGTAGATTGCGATACTTCTTTTGAGTACGAAGTGTGAGATAAATGAGTAGCCGGCAACATTAATGTTATCATTGTGGCTACTGACTTGTGTTTCACATAGGCCTAATATTCCTGATTTAATTGAATCAAGAGAGAAATGAAAATTCGATTGTAACCCGCGAATTTTAGAGAAATTAACTTTAAAATTGGTAATTTTGTTAGAAAACAATTAATATAAACGAACAATTAATACAACCAAAACTAAAATCAAAATTAAAATAAAATCAGAGTTGAAATTGTAATTAAAATCAAAATTGAACTCAAAGTCAACTTTAAAATTAATCAAGATCAAAATCTGAATTAAAATTAAATTAAAATATTTAAAAAAAAAAAGTAAAAATTAAAATTAATACAAAATTAAAATTTAATTGTACGATTTAAATAACTTGAGCTTAACAACACTATAAAATAAAAAAAAATTATTATTAATATTAATATTTTGTTTTGAGCGACCAAATGGTTTATAACGACGTTCAACAGATTTTTTTTTTTTTTTTTAATTAAATTATTGAATTTTATGTATTACAAAAAATAATTAACTTATATCTAAATTTTACGTTAATTCGAAAAAGATAAAAGATAAGCAAATATAAAGAAAGTTTTTAAATTAGATATATAGTTACATTATTATATATATATTTATTTAATTAGATTTGTCCAGACCTTAGCCTAAGCTGTATGGTCGTATTGGTTAATATTATTGTTAAGCAGTTTTAAGTGTTTAATATCAGTGATGTCCAACCGAAGTTGGTTACTGGGCCAAAATAAAAAAATAAAAATATACTGTGGGCCGCATATATTTATTTATTATAAAACATTACAAAATACATTATTTTATACATATACATTACTTAATGTGAAACTTGTTTTTCAATTTTTTCAGTTAATTTTTTGATGTCCACATGTATTTTCGACGTTGCACACCGTAATTGGTTTTTTAAATTTTCATCAGTTAATCTATTACGACTTTTACATTTAACAATCTTTAGTTTTGAAAAGAAAGACTCGCAAAGATAGGTGGTTCCCATTGCAGCTGTAACGCTCATTGCTAGTTTTCTTAGGTTAGGAAATTTATTATTACAGACGTATTTTTTATAAAACTGAACTTTATCATTGGCTTCAAACATATATTTCAATTCAGATGATGCCTGGAGATCTATTAACTCCATCTGCAAATTTGTTGGAGCTTATTCTACAACAGTGTCAAATGGACATAAGAAAATATTAAATATATTTTCATAATTCTTCAAATATGAAAATCTCTCCTGAAATTCTCGTAGCAAATTAGTAATTTCTTGTGCATATTTAGAAAATTTTTTATTGTCACTATCAAATTTATGTAATAATGGAAAGTGGACCGAATTTTTTGATATTAATTAATTATAGTTTCAGTTTTGTTATGAATGCTTTTATATTTTGATAACAGTCTGTGATTAATTTAATTTCACCTTGAAGTTGCTTACTAAGTTCGTTTAATTTCATAGTTATATCTGTAAGGAAACATAAATCCAAGAGCCACTGTTCATCATATAATTCAGCAACATTCTGGTCATTTTCATTCATAAAAATTTTGATTTCTTCCCTCAGGTTCCAAAATCCGTCTAAGCATTTACCACGACTTACCCATCGAATTTTCGCATAAAAAAGCAAATTGCTGTACTCAGATTCCAGTTCTTGAAGATACTCTTGGAACTGACGATGTTTCAAGGAATTATTTTTTATTGCGTTAACTGTTTTAATAACGACTGACATCACATGATTCATATCAAATACTTGTGCACATAAATTTTCAAGATGTAAAAAACAGTGATAAATAAAAAGCTCCGAAGATTTTGAACTTTTTTTCATGACATCTCTATGATCAAGAATTAATTTAACGGCTCCAATATTTTTACCGATCATTGATGCTGCACCATCTGATCCCAATTAGGTTTGCTAAGCTCAGACCATGATCATGTGTACATTTTAGGACAGCTTCTTTTATATTTTTTCCGGTAGTTGTATCTTTCAAACTCATAACATCGAGAAATTCTTCAGTTATATTCATTTCACTATCCACACCTCGAATAAAAATAGCAAGTTGAGCAGTGTCCTTAATATCTGTAGTTTCATCCAAAGCCAGTGAGAAATAAAAAAAACTCTTTAGAAACCATGTCCAGCGAAGAACAAATTTCATTTGAAATGTTATTAATTCTGCGTGCTACAGTTTGATGTGACAGGCTAATTTGACTAAAAATCTTAACCTTTTCTGGAATAATTTCTTCGGCTACAGCAATAAGGCATTCTTTGATGTACTGACCATCCGAAAATGCTTTCATATTTTTCCCAATAATATGTGATATTCGCATACTGGCATTAACGATGGCATTTGATTGAATTGTTTGTTTATGAAATATGTTTCGTTCTGCAGTCAGACCTGCCTTAAGCATTTCTAATTTCACTTTTCGTTCGTCTTTAGTATATTTTTTATAATTATCATGTTTTTGTTCAAAATGTCGTTTCAAATTGTATGATTTGAATATTGAGGTAGAGTAACGACAAATTAAACATATAGCGTTTTCTTTCACCTGAAAGAAAAAATATAAATTTTCCCATTCACTTTGAAATTTTCTGTTTTCATCTTCAACTTTTCTTCTTTTCTTCTTTTCTGCTTATTAGACATAATGTAAAGAAGGACCTTAATAAAAAATTAAAATTAAAATAAATTACAAATACAAATGCAGCTAAAAATATTTTACTCAATGATATTTGATTCAGTTGTATATGTTTCACTTACTGTATATGTTTCACTTAAATTTGTATGCCAGTACAAGTGCTGGCTAATTATAAATGATATAATAATAAACTTCTTTACTTTATAAAATCTAAACACACAATGATTAAAAAAACAACATAAAACAACATAAAATTTTCGCTTGTAATCATAGCAACCATTTTATCCATGCCATGGGAACTATGAACAAAAATTTAAAAACTTTAAAAGTAACGATTTTTTTTGCATAAAAAAAGTAAAGTAATCCATGAAAAAAAAAATCTCAGCAGTTAACTTAACTATATGATATTTCACTGCAAGAAAAATTTATACGAGAGAGTAAAAGTACAAATTGGGCCGCACAAGATTATTGATTGGGCCGCACAAGATTATTGATTGGGCCGCGGGTTGGACATAACTAGTTTAATTTAACAAAATTATAATTTAACAAAAGTATTAATTATAATTAATATATAGAAATAATTTAAAAATATAAAACAGTATGGAAAGTAAATAATACAAACAATATACTATATTAATAATCATAATAAATGAGCACTCCACCATTTTGTTATTTAATTGAGGGGTAAAAGTAAGTTTTTTATTCTTTTTTTAAATAAACTATATGAATGTATATTTTTCAAGTCATCAGTTAAACTGTTGAAATCACTTAAACTAGTATATACACAGTTCATTTTTTGTTTGTCTGTTTTAAACAACGAAAGATAGAAATTAGCCTCATTTTTTTTTTTCTTTATTCAAAATAATCTATATTAATACAAAACAAAAACAATTTGTAATTTAAAACTAGTTTTTTTTAATATTTAAAATACATAAAATGATTTAATGACCTTAGCTTTCGCTGTGCGGTCTTATAAAATTCTACTTGTAATACATAATACATTAATATATACAACATAACAACTTCAGGTACCTAAAAAAATGAAATATGATAATAAAATAATATTATTGTGATTTGTAATAAAAAAAAGACAAGATAAATTAAATGACAAAAAAAAACAGACTCATGTATAACAAAACAATACTGTTGCATATGATCGACCTAGAGTAGATTTCATTATTATAGTATATAAATAGTTATCTACCTAGAGATACATTTCTAGTATTATAGTTATGTATATCAATGTTTCGATTAATTAAAAAATTATGTTTGATTAAATTGTTAATTATTTTATAGGCTAGAAAGTATAATTTTCTTTTACATATAGTTTCAAGACTTAAGTATTGTGACGAATATATCAAATAGGAAGGATGTCTAACAGGATAAAAATTTATTATTTTTATTGCCCTTTTACGTATGACATCAAGTCTTTTTATATACGTTTGGACGCATTGCTACAAAGTGGGTTTAAATATATTAAATTTGATAATATATAGGATGAATATAAAACATACAATGTTTTCCTATCAAAGTATTTCCTTAATCTTCTTAATATAAACACGTAAGGTATAATTTTCTTAATAATATAATCTACATGATCCTGCCATTTAAGCTTACTATCTATTATTAGTCCGAAATAATTAAAGCTTTTCACTACACTGATGGGGTTCTTTCTAAAATTGATACTAGTAAAATTGAAAGTTTTGTTCTCAAAGAGTAGTACTTTGGTTTTCTTTATATTTAAAGACATCTTGTTTTTAAGAAGCCACTCCTCAATAATACCCAAATCATGTATAATTGAATCTCTTAAATCTAGCTCACATACACTTTTAAGTAACCTTTTTTTACGCAGGTACAACCAAAAACTCACCAAAAGCTAAATTTACCACCAGAAATTAATAAATTAAATTACTACGGTGGTATTGCAAATTGAGCGAATTGAGAGCCAAAGAAGAACATCCATCCATCCATCCATCATACGGGGAGAAGGAAGATAGATATATAATTATTTTGTTTACCACAAGTTGATATTAAGAAGTAAAAAAAAAACGAGGAAGAATACAGTTGCCTTTGTCAACTCTTAGATACCCGTACGAATCGTTAGTATGTTCACAGCCTGTCACTCTGCTTACAATATTATTTTTAATATTTTAGTATAGTAATAGTAATATTTAGTACTTGGGTGAATTTTAGTATAGTATTAGTATAGTATAATATTTTAGTATAGTATTAGTAATATTTAGTATTTGGGTGAATTTTATAATTTCTAGAACTATGGGTTGTAGATATATTCAAACTATATGTTTAAACATTCTTCTAAAGCAAATTCTAACCTTCCACATAACGATTATCAATCCAAAACTTTTTCAAATATTCAATAGTACCATTTAATACTAAGCGGTAAATATATATTAAATTTACTTAGTACAAAATAATAAATATAATTTTGTGCGAATTATATTATTATATTATATTATATTATATTTAAATATTCCATTGACAGAATAATTTCTTATAAGTACAATAAAATACATATATGTATGTAAATACGGCGCTATGTAATATACATCTATACTCTTATCATTCATTCACTAGTGACATATACGATATATTGTAAATAAACATGATATTATATAAGAATGTATATATATCAATATCATATAAATAAAAAAATTCTTCAAGCAACCGTTATGTTGTTTATTTATTTACATTTTTGTGTACTACGCATTATATCATCAACAATTTCAAATTATCGAGTAAAACAAAATGGAAAAAATTACCTAGTTAAAGAAATTTGTTAGAAAATTTGAAAAAATCAAGTAACTCTTTCGTCTATTATAAAGTAACCATATATTATTAAAAAAAGTTATTAACGGAAATAAAAATATAATATTAAAGCTTTAATTTTTGTGTATTACTTCAAATAAATTTTAACAGGTGTTCAAGTTACAGGTGTTTAAAAATTGGAAATTTTCAGTTTTTGACCCCTTATAACTCCTAAACGGGGGGTGATACAAAAAAAATTTCTGAAATGACTCATACTTATTTTCAAAGATCTAACTTCTATCAAAATTTCAAGTTTCTAAATTAAACCGTTTAGAAGATAGAAGGGTTAAAGGATTTTGCAAAATTTTAGTTTCGCATAACGGTAAATTAAGACACCGCATGCCACAAAAATATATATATTGTATATATACTTTTAAAGCTAATAAAAGTAGTAATCGTTTAAATGAAGATATACCTTATACAACTTGTGCTATAACAATTTAAATATAGAGCTTTTTTGAACCTTTGGGGAGCTGTAGCTCCGTAACGGGTGGGGGTACAAAAAAAAGTTATTAAAAATAAAATTAATATTTTTGTAACATCTATCAGCAGTTAAAATTTCATAGCTCTATTTCAAAAAAAATGTGGGGATCTAAAAGTTAGGTGTTCGAGAGCTACCTTAAGGCTTGGTCCAAACTCAACCAAAAAAAATAGGGAACCTACAATTACTCCCAGAATATTTTGTGTAAATTTCAAGATTCTAGCTTTCTTAGTTTTTGAGTTAGCGTGCTGACGGACGGACGGACGGACGGACATGGCTCAAAAGTCTTAGAATTTTTTTCTGATCCGATCCATACCTTTGAACGTATATCTAGCTCGCTTATTTCGAGGTGTTACAAACGGAGGAGTAATTTTATTATACCCGATCCTATCGTACGGGTATAAAAAGAAATCTAAATTAATGTAAACAAAACCAACCAAGCGCGTTTATTTACAAATTATAATTTAAATATTCCGAAAAAATTAAGAATTATATACATTTGATATTCGAAGGAAAAAAAATCAAATTGTAATACATATATATTTTTTTTTAGTGCATTTCTCTGCCACATAAAATGTGAACATTAAATTACACAGCCTTTCCTTTACACACGTCGCTATAAATGTCTTTAGGGGAAATAACTATTATGACGTGTGTAGGATTCGAATCCACACTCCCTCGGTGCTTACAGCATATTTTATACGATCTTACCTACGAGGCCACCGAGGCCCCCTATTTTTGTTGTAAAGAAAAGAAAAAAAAAGTTAAATTAAATGTGAAGGAAAATAATATTTATATGATTTTTTTATACTAAATTAAAAACAAAAAAAAAAAAATACTTATCTGCCGTCTTTGGGACTATAAAAAAATAAAAGGAACGAATATAAGTTTAAAATTTAATTTTATTACAGCACTATTAAATTATTTTGAGTGACAAAAAAAAGAAAAAAAAAATTTAAGAAAGTGCAGTAAAATAAGGCATCAAACTTTTAATCTCGTTAGAACAAGAACCCCTAGGAACCTTACAACGATTTACATGAGGAAATAAAATGAATTACTGATTTTAAAATGTTCAAAAATAAAATAAAAAGAAATTAACCTTTTACATTTTATACTAACTTAGTACTAATTATAATAATTAGTAGAATCCTAATGAACAATATACATTTCAATAAAATTTTCTTTTTTTTCTTAATTTTGTATGTTAATCTAAAAATTATAGGACCGCATTCTGCTAAGGTGTTTGACAAAATTTTATATCAAAATTATTATTAAAATTTGTAAACTTATACTTTAATTAAATTATGTTCAATAAAGAAAAAAAAAACTTAGATTTTTTTTTTGCTTACATAAAAATGTGGTCTCTTCTGAATAGTTACATATTAATGGTTTGTTCTGAATAGATACATAAAAAATTATAGAATAAAAGAGTAAGTTTTTAAGTAAGATTGTTCAAAAAATATGAATAAAAAGAAACAGGAAATCAAAAACATGAAACTGGTTAAACTAAAGATGTACTCTTTACTCTTGATGTGCAATTATGTTCATTTTTATTTTGTTGTTGTATGGAATAAAATATAATTCAAAGATAGGTTAAGTGTTTTTTGGTATCTATTTTGAAAACATAAGATAAAAATAAAAGACATTTATTTTTATGTTTAAAATCTTTTATTATTATATTTTTATTTCAATCTAAGTTCAAACATTTTTTTAAGATGATCAGATGTTAAAATAGTAAAAATAATGAAAGCAACGTTTTCTATACGTCTTTGAAATTTACTTTTTTCACGTGCTTATTGTTCCCATTGCCCTTTCCGTGCTGATATGTAAGCATTCTCCCATACATGCATAACGTGAATTTCTTGTTTAATGTTGAAGTGAACTTTTTTAATTTTATTATTTAAATTCATATCGTGCAAGTTGAATTTAAATAATATTGACAATTGAAAGTCTTAATCTAACATTTTTCTTTTAAAAAATACACATATACATTATAACAAATTTTTAACAGGACATCTGAAATTGTTGTTTGATAAGTGTATAAGACAATTTGATTAAAGTTATCAATTTTTTACAATGACGGCAAGTTTCTGCTTAGATCTTCTATTTTAATACCGTCAATGTACTTTTGAAGATAAAGTTTTTTTTGTACTCCTTTAACATCAATTTTTTCAGCTGACTCTAAATAGTGTTTTAATATACATTTGACATCTAAATATTCAACTAAACTGTTATTCTATTTAAGTTAATTTATTTTATTTTCGCAATACTGGTTATTATATTTCACATTCTGACAAAGTTCTTCTCCGGGGTACGGTGCTTTGAAGTGATACACAGTTGGAATTAAACTTCCTTTTTCAAGTATGGCTAACTCTTTTAGGAAATATTGCTTTTCATATCCTTGAAAAAATTGAAGGTCAACTAACTATAAGAACTTGCTTAACCATGCCGAAGGTTTATGGAGGAATGAGCCATAGAATAACTAAATTTACATTTTACATATTACTTCGGAAAACGAGCTTTGCATATAAATATGGGTTAACAGAGTTTTAGTTTTAAACTAATACAACTATGCTGTTACACCCGTTTACTATGATGGTGACGGGTCCATCATGCTGTGATAAAATCACTTTTATTCATAATTTAATAAAATGTAAAAAGAAAATATACAACCACATATTAATAGAATAATTTGGAGTAATCCAGACAAAATGCCGTTCCAAAATATATCAAAGATGTGGAATATTGTAACACTACTCCAGATTTTAATGATAATCAAAAACCTTAAATGTTAAATTCTCATGATAGGTATGTATTTGATTTATTTACTAGAGAATTGAAACATTTGAAAAAGAATATAATGATGTGATGTCAGTTCCATATGGCTATATATTAATAGATCTTACTCAAGACGTTAATGATATATTTCGAATAAGTGATATATTTGGAAAATGTTTATTTTATTGTACGAGAGATCAATTATAACAATTTGGGGAGGTATATGAAACGTTTGAAGACCAATCGTCATATATTGCACCTATTGTAAATCTCACTTTTATTCATAATTTAATAAAATGTAAAAAGAAAATATACAACCACATATTAATAGAATAATTTGGAGTAATCCAGACAAAATGCCGTTCCAAAATATATCAAAGATGTGGAATATTGTAACACTACTCCAGATTTTAATGATAATCAAAAACCTTAAATGTTAAATTCTCATGATAAGTATGTATGTGATTTATTTACCTGAGAATCACATATTCACATCACAGAAATTTATCTGTAATATTTGTAACACAAATTTTTTTTCATCCACATTTTAATGATAATCAAAAACCTTTGTTAATTATTATCGATGATATGATGTTAAATTCTCATGATAAGTATATATGTGATTTATTCACTAGATAATCACATCATAGAAATTTGTCTGTAATATTTGTAACACAAAATTTTTTTCACCAGGGTGAATTTCCAAGAGATATTTCACTTAACTGTAAATATTTAGTACTTTTCAAAAATCCAAGAGATAAATCGCAGATATTACCTCTAGCTCGCCAAATATATCCCAATCAAACCAAAACATTTGAAAAAGAATATAATGATGTGATGTCAGTTCCATATGGCTATATATTAATAGATCTTACTCAAGACGTTAATGATATATTTCGAATAAGTGATATATTTGGAAAATGTTTATTTTATTGTACGAGAGATCAATTATAACAATTTGGGGAGGTATATGAAACGTTTGAAGACCAATCGTCATATATTGCACCTATTGTAAATCTCTAAACAAAAATTCCAGAAAGTAATTATAAAACACTGCGACCTTGAAGTAATAAAAACAATGTTGCGAAATCTCTTTAAATATTTTAAAAGGTAATTGTAATCTGAGTAAAACAGCAACAACCCAATTACGAAAATATAAAAAAGAATTAAGATCATTCATTTACCGGAAAAAATATTTAAATAGCAAAGTAAAATCATTATTCAACGTGGTGGATTTTTAGGCGCCAGTTATAGCTATCATTGAAATGCTTCCGGTAAAAACTTTTCATTGAAAACTTATACTTTTTTCCGTATGGGCGATTATATACCAAGCAGAGAAAACTGTCAGTTAAATTATTTGTCAAATGGCAAATGACAATCATGAAGGCAAAATAAAAATAAATGTAATTTAAATTAAAATTTTTGTTAGTGTTATTTCGATGTTTGCAAAATTATATTAATTTATATTTTATTATTTTAATTTATTTAATTATTATTGGTAAAAAATGGAACTAATAAAGAATAAAAAAAGATTTTTTTAATTAATAATGACATTGGCTGAATTGAGAAGAATAAAAATGTATACATACATTTTCTAGAAGTAATTTTTTGTTTTTACTTTTTTTCAAATTTCGATTTTAAAACAAAATATTTTAAAACTAAACTTAAACAAAATAATAAAAAAACAAAATTTAAGTCTAAACTCACTATAAATAGGTAAGAGTTGAATTCATCAAGATGTGTTTTAAGGTCAGCTATAGTAGGCAATACTCAAACAGAACTTAATTTTCCAATTTGTAAGAATAAATCCGAAAGCTAGTAGATAGGTAGGCACTTGGGCGAGACAGGTCAGTAGGTCGAGGTCACCCGTAAGTAGGTCAAGGTCACCCGTAAGTAGGTCAAGGTCACCCGTAAGTAGGCCAAGGCCACCCGGAAGTAGGTCAAACTGTAATTAGGTCAGACAGGAGTAGGTTAACGACATAAAAGTAGGTCAGACAGGCGGCGGCGACCGTCAGACACTATTGTTGTTTATAAGGATTGTATACTTGTTCTAAGTAATAGGTGAACATGGAAATAGTAAGAAAAACTATTTTTTTTATGCTTGTAAATTTTAAGATGTTGTTGTTTGTTGTTTTTTTCTTTCGTTTTGTTTTATGAAGTATTTAAAGAAGAGGAAAGAAAAACCATTAATTAATTGTTATGTAAGAATGTTGAAAAAAAAAACAAGAAATCAAAAATATCTAACGTGGTACAGGTCTACTTCTTATTGATGTATACTTGGCTTAAGTAATAGGCGCATATGAAAAGTAGAAACAAAAAAATGGTTAATGAATGTAAAAGGAAAAAAACAAAAAAAGTTTAAACGTACAAGATAGAACAATTTTAACAGCAACTACAACAACAGCAACTAGAGCAACAACAAGATTATCAGAGTAAGGCAATATCAAATCCCATCAGAAAAAGAAAACTGGCGCAATTATTTAATGTAAAAAAAAAAAAATTTTTTAAATTTTTAAAAGTTAAAGATATGGAGCCAAGTAGTCTCTATAAAATAAATAAAATTAAAAAGTTAAAAACCGTTTACGGTGAAAAATGGGTCTTCGAGACCCTAAATAATATTATATTTATACCGCATCAAAAAGTTGGGGTATTTGAAGATAATGATTTCCGTGAGGAAATCGAAAAAAATGAATATTTCCTCATAAATGAGGAAAGCCAATTAAATTTAAAAGAAGAACGTGGTGATTTTGAATTCGCCACAAATCAGTAATAGTTTTAGACTAATTTTATATAAAAAATTTTATTTCAAAGAAATTTTCTACTGTTTTAATTTTATTTTCATTTTTCAGATGTTAAGATTTTATTTCATTTTTCAGATGTTTTCAAGTTTTATTTTCAGGTGCTTATTAGAGTTTTATTTTACAGATATTAAACAATATTTGTTGAATTTATCCAAGTATTATGTGTGTCATCAAAACCTAGTCATTTAACAAAAACTCTATTTCCTTGCTTTTTGAGAATTTTTTCTACAAGATAAGTATCTGGGTATTTTACAGGTGCAAGCTCAGCTTGATAAAAACCCCCAGAAATTGGCGTATCAGTATAGTCCGACAATTGATATGTAACAGGTTATGTAAGTATTATTGATTTTATCAATCTTAAATACTTCAGTTGACCAATTCCGTTGATAACCTTTTTCGAAATGACCTTTATATTTACTTATTCTTACAAAATTTCCAGTTTTATATTTACTTTTTTGAAAAATTTTAGGCTCAGTATATACATTCCGCAGTATATTTTTTTCGTTTTTCTTTGTAATTTTTTCAGGAGGAAGTTTTGTTGTGCTATGTTTTGTTGAATTATACTCTTTTATTAATGATTGTATAATAGGTAACCATTTATAAATCGTTCAACAATTGATGCTTTTAATTCGCTAAATGTGTGATAATGATTGATTGATTTTTCTTTCATATAATTTTGAAATTGTAAATTAAAAAATTCCTTGCCTTGATCAGAGTGAATATTTTTTGGCATAACTTTAGCTCTAACAATAATTGTTTTTAAGGCATTTAAAACATTTTCAGCATTTTTTGTTTTCACAGGTTCAGCATAGGCATATTTGGAAAAAGTATCAATGACCGTCAGCATATATTTATAACCATTATTAAATTTTCCATAAGGTATCATTTCTACTAAATTGATTTGCCACGTGTCATTTAGACCTTTCTGTTTGAATTTTCTTCTAAGAAATTTACGTCTTGCCTGTCTATGAATTTCAGTCACTATTTGAGCTCTTGACATTTTGTTTTAAAAATGTTAAAGGTAATGTTATAATAATTATTATACATAAAATGATAGACCAAAGCATGGTTTAAACTAATCATCTAATTGAGTTTAATTTGCTTTTATACTTTTCTACATGAGTATATAACTCAACTTTTATTTTCAAATTTAATTCATTTCCATTCTGACTGCTCAACAACTCGCTGAAATGCTGCCTGATTTCACATCATTTCCATTTACAGAAACTGTAGATGATGTAAATACACAAGTTCAGATACAAGAAAATGAAATTACGTCCACCATTGACGACGAAGATTTAGCAGAAACTGAGGAATTTATACCACCGTTCCAGATAGTGGAATTAGAAGACGAAGAAGAAGAAATGGAAGAAGAAATTGTGGAAGATGAGGAAGCAGTTCTATTTAATGAAATTTGGGACATAAATAATCAGCAGGGAGATCTTGATTATTTCAATGATTTAATAATCCTAAATAATTTTAATTAAATAATCTAATGAAAGGTGTACAGAAAAATATTTGTCTATCTAGAACATATAAATAAAAAATAAAAATTTTTATATTATTTGTTGTGATTTATTTTGTTTGTTTTATGTAGTATATTACAGATTTGTTCCTTTAAAATTACAGGAATTTCAAAAAATAACCTTGAATAATTACATTGTACATTAAAACGTTGTATTGGTACATAAATTTCTCTTTCTAACCTAAATACTTGTTGTTCGACACATAAATTTAGATATTCCCGAACATAGTCTTTTACATTTAACTCAGCAGATTTACAATAGATCATCACTGCGTGAAGAAAATCGCTTAAATTGTAAAACTGCTCTGCTTCTTCTTTGTTAATACTTATACATTGCCCGTTCGCTGATTTTAGTCCATGATGAAAGTTCTGTTTTATATCTTTTATTATCAGTTTATCGAGTTTTTTGTTAAATTCGTAATAAAAGTTATTCCATTCATGATATTTAAGACAATTGACTTTTTACCAATACGGTGAATTATACTTGAGGCTTCAAATGATTCACAGTGAAATCCAACAGCAATTTTTAATGTATGACTCTTATTGAGAAAATATGTGTAACTTAGCAATAAATTTGTGTTCTGACCTGGTGCTTCCATTCCTTTAATTTTACTAAAACCTGTTTATATTGTTTTTATTATTTATACGTTTTAGGAACACAAATTTGTAATGAATTATATTTTCCAAATACATTTTGAAAGGTACTTAAAATATACTTATCGTTTTCTAGTTGATTTCCTTCATTAAATTTTTTTAAAAAAGCGTTCATACTATAACCGCAACATCTATACCACGTATAAACACAACAATATTGCCCACAGACATCTGAATAGTTACTTTGTAACTGTTTCTTATTAAAAATTATACATTGGTTTTTTAAGTAACTTAAAATTTCTAATTTATCTGGTTTTCTACCAAACGAATCAAAATATTCAACACAGCCATTCTTTGGCTTAAAAATAGCTAACCAATGTGTTCCCGGATCTTTTGATTTATCAGTGTTTACAATTAAAAAAGTTTGTTTTTCAATTATTCTGGGGAGTTGATCCAGAGCAAAAACTCCTTTAAAAAATTTACGTGTGTGTTTGTTACACATTAATACGTCACTTATCTCTAGGGTATTCATCAATCAAATTGACTCAAGTCATATACTTTAGTTGTTTCTTTAATATAATTTGATAAAAACTCTTTTTTGATTTTTTTATTTGTTATAATAACATCAAATTTTTCTAGTTTTTCACAGAGCTCTTTATTTATTTTATCGTTGTACACAGTTCCAAAAGAGTAATTATCAAAATTATCATTTATAAAATCCCTAGTTGGAAATTTATACTTGAGCTCTTTTACAAACTTTTTACAAGCTTGTTTAAAACCAACTATACAAATTGTGTTTGGCAACTGTCCAATAAGAACATTATCAAGCGATATTGATGAACTATTCTGTGGAATGGTAAAAGTTTTTACCTCTACCCGTTTGTAATTGTATTTGGCATTAGTTTTTTCCAATACAGCATTATGTGCTAATAGCACACTAGGATTAATTATTACATGTCTCATAAATAAAGTGGCTTCTAAAATTTTCAGTTGAGATTCATCAGTATCATCTGCAAAGAGGTAAAAATCTGGTTTTTCTAATGTTAGGATAACTCGAACATCGACATTGTTTATGAGAAGTGTATGTTGGTTAAACATATCTAAATGTAGTTTCCCCATAAGTTCCACTACATTGCTATTTTGGTATAATTTTTCACGTTCTTTTGAACCACTATTATTTGTTTTTGCTATATTTGGCTTATCTAGCATCCATCCACCACACTCCAAATGCGTTGTAGCGGCATCCGTACCATAATTTAACAATGATTCAATATAAGCTCTGTAATGATAATTGCCATCTGATGGAGATATATTCTTTCCATTTAGTTGAACATTACATTGTTTTATTAATAAATGTAACATATTATTAACCACACTTGGTTGTTGTATAGGTGTTCCATCAGTTTTTTTATCTTTATTCCATTGAGTTCCATCTTTTTTTAAAATTTGTACTTTTAATTTTAGATATGTCGAAGACAAGTCTCTATATGTATCACCGTGCCCTAGTGAAACAAATTCTATGACAGATGGATTATCTAAAGAAGCAATAGGGTTATAGGAAACTTCTTCAGATCGTAAAATACTTGACTGACTAGGCTGTGTTTTAAAAATATCAAGCTCTGATTTCATACATTCAATCATAATTATTCAAAAATATCTTTTTGTTTGTTTTTGTTATTAACTTTGCTTCGCTTCGACGTAAAATAATTTAAATTATTAATGAGAGATCTTTTTATAGGTTTTCTTCGTTTTCTTTTGCCTTGTCCATACATTTCATTGAGTTTCCGAACTGCACCTCGTCTTACATTTTTCAATTTCTCTTTACTTCGATCTTGAACCACTTCTTTTACATTTGCACCTGTGGCAATATCAGATAATGCATTAATACCAGAGTTAATAACCTCTTTTTTTAATATATTAGCTCCAGACGTAAATATTGGTTTTAAATATCTAAAAAGACCACCGAAAAAGCTCCCTAACCCTCGTCCCCTTTGGTAAGGTACAATTGAGTGTACCAAAGGACCAATATCCTCAAGACCTTTTCCTGATTGAACTAAATATAATATTTGTAGTACGCTCTCTCCATAATGAATAAAATAAAATAATATATAGTTTTGTAAAATCGCTTTTATTTATACTTTTTTAAAATGTAATACAATTTTTGTTGGAATTGAACTATTGGAAAAGTTTATTTTGTATCCATATTTATCACATAAAAGTAATGAAATGTTATTAAATGATTTCTCCACATTGCAATATTGAATATTACTGAATTCTTTTACAGCATCTATTACAAATCTATTCTAATTCTATTACAGATCTTAAACACCTTATATCTTTATCACCTATTTTTTGCGGTTCAATTATATCTATGTATATAAAAAACATATCTGGTTTACTAATGGGAATCAATTGTACACTATCTATAAAAGTTTTAAAAGCTTCTATTACACGTGATTTATATTTTTTAAAATCTGTAACTTTAAAAGATACTTGATTGAAACATATTGTCAAAGATCCTTCGAGGGTATAAGCGTAATTTGCTCTTATTTTTATATCTATTTTAGGCTTAGTAACACATATTGTGCTGTAACTTAAATTTTTAGGCATCTCCTCAGCTTTTGTTGGTTGTGTATAATGAACTTCATCGTTTATAAAATTAAAAATTCCCCAAATCAACTGTCGTTCAACTTCTTTTCTTGTAAACCTATTAAGTGGGCGTATATTTTGAATTAGTGTTGGTAGTAGAAAAACTAACCAGTCGGATATCATTTGTTTTTCTATGTATGGAATATATGATGTTCCAACTCCTATCATATCTTTCTGCATACCTTTAATAAATATTTGAGTACTTTTTTCCCATTCTTCACCATACACATTTGGAACGAAATCATTAACATACATTTCTGAAATACCTACTTTCCACCTTGAATCACACATGTATTTATTCATTTTATTTGTAAAAGATGATGAATTTTCTGGATAATAGTTCATAGATGAATCACTGAGTAAAGTGACATAAAATTCACCATTTACTTGTATGTTGTCCATGAGCTTGCGGATTTATTCTTACGAATTGGAAAATTAAGTTCTGTTTGAGTATTACCTACTGCTGACCTTAAAAGACGTCTTGATGAATTATTCAACTCTTTGCTATTTATAGTTTTTTCTTTTTTCGTTGGTGGGCTTGGGCTATCTAAAGGAACAGTTATAATGTCTCCTGTATCAGTTTCAAAAATTTGTACATTTTGATTTCTAATTGATTTTCTTTTTCCAAGACGTTCTCCAACTGAAGCAGCTGACAATGCTTTTGTTAAAACATTTTCCTGAATTTCATCATCAAATACTTCGTCATCAGCTTCTTTTTCATATACTTCTTCTTCTTCAGGAACAACTTGTATTGCTACATTCTTATATTCAGGAAAATAGATTGAACTTCCGCATCTATATACATTGGTTTTGCACGAGTTTGAGTACCTTTTGTTTGCGTAATTTTTACTTTCTCCTCTTTATTTCTAGGAAGTACTCTATTTTTGTTTCTTATTTTAAATAGATTTTGTCTGTATAAATACCATTTTTGAGTGTCTGTTAGATATTTATTTAACAATATTTTTTTCATATTTTTATCCAACTCATTTAATTCAAAGTCTGCATTTTGTTTCATTTTCTCATAAATCTCGGGTTTTAGTATAATCATTTTGTTAAATGTTGTATTATTCATTTTATAAAATTTCCGATTATCCCTGATAGTACTGCACCAAGAAGTGTAGGTAAAAATCCACCACGTTGAGTAATGATTTTTCTTTTACTATTTATAGATTTTTGGCAGCAAATGAGGGATCTTAATTCCTTTTTATACTTTCGTAATTGGGTTGTTGATTTTTTACTTAGACTACAATTACCTTTTAAAATATTTAAAGCAATTTCACAAAATGTTTTGATTACTTCAGGGTCACAATGTTTTACAATTACTTTCTGAAATTTCGGTTTAGACCTTTTTAATAGGTGCAATATATGACGGTTGACCTTCAAACGTTTCATATTCTTTCCCAAATTGTTCTAATTGATCTCTTGTACAAAAACACAAACCTTTTCCAAATACATCACTTCTTAATCGAAATATATCATTAACGTCTTGAGTAAGATCTATTAATATATACCCATAGCCATAATATATGGTTCTGACGTCACTTCATTATATACTTTTTCAAATGCTTTGATTTGATTGGGATATATTTGACGAGCTAGAGGTAATATCTGCGATTTATCTCTTGGATTTTTGAAAAGTACCAGATATTTACAGTTAAGCGAAATATCTCTTGAAAATTTACCCTGGTGAAAAACATTTTGTGTTACAAATATTACAGATAAATTTCTATGGTGTGATCCTCTAGTAAATAAATCACATACATACTTATCATGGGAATTTAACATCATATCATCGATAACAATTAACAAAGGTTCTTGATTGTCATTAAAATCCGGAATAGTGTTACTATATTCCACATCTTTTAAATATTTTGGAACGGCATTTTTGTCTGGATTACACCAAATAATTCTATTAATATGTGGTTGTATATTTTCTTTTTTATACTTTATTAAATTATGAATAAAAGTGGTTTTACTACAAGCATGATGGCCCCGCTACCATCATTGTAAATGGATGAAATAGCATAGTTGTATTAGTTAAAAATAGCACTGTTAACCTATATTTATATGAAAAGCTCTTTTGCCGAAGTGAATATAAATGTAAATTTATTTATTCTAATGAGTATTCTTACACAAACCGTCGACATGGTCAAACGAGTTCTCATAGTTCACCTACAATTTTTACAAGGAAATAAAAAGCAATATTTTCTAAAAGAATTAGCCGTACTTGAAAAAGGAAGTTTAATTCCAACTGTCTATCACTTCAAAGCACCGTACCCCTCAGAGGAACTTAGTGCGGATATGAAATATAATAACCAGTATTGCGAAAATAAAATAATTGGACTTAAATGGAATAACGGTCTAGTTGAAAATTTAGATGTAAAATGTATATTAAAACACTATTTAGAGTCAGCTGAAAAAATGTATGTTAAAGGAGAACAAAAAAAACTATTCCTTCAAAAGTACATTGACAGTGATAAAATAGAAGATTTAAGCAGAAACTTCCCGTCATTACAAAAGATTGATAACTTTAAATCAAATTGTCCTATACACTTATTAAACAACAATTTCAGATGTGCTGTTAAAAATTGTTATAATGTATATATGTATTTTTTAAAAGAAAAAATGTTAGATTAAGACAGCACAGATTTCTATAAAATTGTAAAATATTTTTAAATAAAAAATTATTTCAAACATATAAATAAATTTGTTTTATTTTTGTTTTAACACAACATAAGAATACATCTTTTTTTGTTCTACATTCTTACATATCAATAAAATCTAAAAATACTAATAATTTTTTCTTTCCTCTTCTTTAAATATTTCATCGGAACAAAAAAGAAAAGAAAAAAATTCATCTCAAAATATCAATTTGGTCAAGGTTGCTTCAGATTTAAAAACCAGCTTTGCACTTTTTTCTTTTAATTTTAAAAATTCGCATAGGTGCACTTAATTTGTTTAAATTTTTCTCTTCACATTTTATAAAAACGCATTTTTTCTTACTATTTCCATTCACGCCTATTACTTAAACCACATGTTAGATATTTTTGATTTCCTGTTTGTTTTCTTTTTATTCATATTTTTGTCAACATTCATAACAACTACATAACAATAAAATCTTATACGGTGATACTCGCAATTAATTAATGGTTTTTATTTCCTCTTCTTTAAATACTTCATAAAAAAAAGAAAAAACAAGAAAAAAAAAAAAAATACATCTCAAAATTGCATTAATTTTGTTGATTCTTTATCTAAGATGTAAAAAACCAGTTTGCACTTTGTTTTAATTTTAAAGAAACGTATAGGTACATTTTTTTTTTTCAGTCTGACTTACTTTTAAAATGACCTTGACATACTTCCTGTCTCGCCTTCCGGGTGGCCTTAACCTACTTACGGGTGACCTTGACCTACTTACGGGTGACCTCGACCTACTTACGGGTGACCTTGACCTACTGACCTATCTGGCCCAAGTGCCTACCTATCTATTGACAACATACAAGTAATTGATGAATTTTATGTCACTTTACTTAGTGATTGATCTATGAACTATTATCCAGAAATTCATTATAATCTTTTACAATAAAATGAATAAACACATGTGTGATTCAAGGTGGAAAGTCGGTATTTCAGAAATGTATTTTAATGATTTCGTTCCAAATGTGTATGATGAAGAATTGGAAAAAAGTACTCAAATATTTATTAAACGTATGCAGAAAGATATGATAGGAGTTGGAACATCATGTATTCCATACATAGAAAAACAAATAATATGCGACTGGAAACTTTTTCTACTACCAACACTAATTCAAAATATACGCCCACTTAATAGGTTTACAAGAAGGAAGTTGAACGACACCTGTTTTAGAGAATTTTTAATTTTATAAACGATGAAGTTCGTTATACACAATCAGCAAAAGATGAGGAGATGCCTAAAAATAAAAGTTACACTACAATATGTATTACTAGGCCTAAAGTAGATATAAAAATAAGAGCGATAGATATAGATATTTTTATATTTATATAGATATAAATATAAAAATAATTACGTTTATACCCTGGAAGGACTTTTGACAACATGTTTCAATCAACTATTTTCGAAACTTATAGATTTTAAAAAATATAAATCGCGTGTAATAGAAGCTTTCAAAACTTTTATAGATAGTGTACAATTGATTCCAATTATTAAACCAGATATGTTTTTTGTACACACAGACATAATTGAACCGTAAAAAATAGGTGATGAAGATTTAAGGTGTTTAAGATCTGCTACTTTTATATGATAATTATGGATACAAAATAACCTTTTCCAATAGTTCAATTCCAACAAAAATTGTATTACATTTTAAAAAATTATAAATAATTTTTTACAATATTATAAAACTACATATTATTTTATTTTATGCATTATGGAGAGAGTATTATATTCAATCTGGTAGAGGACTTGCGGCCCTTTATAACATTCAACCGAATCTTTTTAAAGAGGTCGTGGATTGGGAAGCTTTTTTGCGGGACTTTAAATATTTGAAACTAAATAATGGTTTAGCCGCTGATATTTTTAAAAAAGAGGTAATTAACTCTGCAATCAATGCTTTATCTCATATTGCATCTGATGCAAATGTTAAAGAAGTTATGCAATATTGTAGTAAAGAGATTGTTAAAAATGTACGACATGATGCCGTACGAAAACTGAATGAAATGTATGGTTCTAGTAAAAGAAAACGAAAAGCTATAAAAAGACCATTCATGAAAAATTTAAATTATTTCACGTCAAAACGACGCAAAAATAATAACAAAAACAAACAAAAATATATTTTTAACTGGGGGCCCCTGTTAATGTGTAGTCAAATTCTATCTTGAAACCCAATTGATGTTATAGACAGTTGCAGTTTAGAAAAATAGAATTTATGGAAAAAGTACAATCCGTAAAAAATCAGAAAGCAAAACCAAATTCATCAAAACACTAACTGAAATAATTTTTAAAATAACTCCAAAGCAGAATTAAACTGTATAAAGAGCCTGTAGTTGGTGTACGTATATTTAGATTATTTGGTATTGTGAGTGAGGACTATTATGTCTATTTATTTATCGAGTTCGAAATAAATGTTTTAAAGCTACGTGGGGAAAACAGAGTAGGTACCCGTAAAACATTCGTAAAATGCGCAGACAAAGTTTGGAGCAAAATTCAGTTACATTTTTTTATAGGCCACGTTGTCTGTAACAATATTGACGTTGTTCGTTTTACCTTGCCTTAATGTAAAAAAAATTAAAATCAGAAAAGACCGTATATTTGATGTACCTTGATTAAGATTGTACATGATACAGAAGGTGAGAAAACCGTTCAAATATTATCACAATTGTACAAATGGTAACCCTGCATAAAATTCACATACAAAATATTTTAAAATAAAAAATTATTCAAATTTAATTTTGGTTGTAAGAACTGCTGTATACTAAAATTTAAGTACTTACATATATGAGAAGAAATTGAATTCTAAAAATAATACATAATTAATGCAACAATTTAATAGAAAAGTACAAGTATTAATATCAGTCATATTGATACATATTTATTATAACTGTCTCTGTCTTCGATGCCTATCCACTACTGGATAGGCATATACTATCCACATACGTTCTGAAAGTTTAATTAAAATCTGGATAAAATGCTTCTGTATTTCGATCCATTGCTATCGCTACCAAATCACCAATATTTGACATACCTGTCCAGTTCTTGATGTTGCGTAACCACGACATTTGTTTTCGGCCAACACCTCTTTTACCTTCACCAACAGATCTTTATAGATGCATAAGTTAAAGTACATTACATACATATTGCCAAAGAATAGTTGAGCCGTTGAGGTCGAGTCGAGTCGAGACTCGAGAGGAAAAAAAAATACACAATTATAAAAAGAGAGTAAATGAGAATGTCTCTTATAATTTTTGTTTTTTTTTGTTATTCTGCTGTGTACGTTTTGTTACTACTATCTACTATCGTAGGTACCATACTACTGTAATGTAAATATGAAATGTGTTGTTTATGTTTTATTATTAATATTATGTATAGGTTTTATAGTAGAAAAATCGTAAAAAATATGTAGTTACTGATGTTCAAAGCTTGAAGCGGAATTCATAATACATAAATTATAATTATAGATTAATTATGATTGAGTGTATGAAATCTGAGTTGGATATTTTTAAAACCTAACCAATTCAGTCTAGTATTTTACGATCTGAATAAGTTTCCTACAATCCTATTGCTTCTTTAGACAACCCTTCAACTATTCAATTTGTTTCATTGGGTCATGGCGATATATATAGAGATTAGTCTTCTACATATTTGAGGTTAAAAGTACAGATCTTAAAGAAAGATGGAACACATTGGAATAATGATAAATCTGTTGATGGAAAAATAATAACACAACAAAGTGTAGTTAATAACATTTTACATTCTTTAATACAACAATGTAATGTTCATTAAATGGCAAGAATGTGACACCACCTGATGGACATTATCACTATAGAGCTTATATTGAATCATTATTGAATTATAGCTACAGATGCTGCTGCAACTCATTTAGATTGTGCAGGATGGATTTTAGATCAAGCAAATATAGCTAAATCTTATAATAATGGATCAAAAGAACTCCAAAAATTGTATCATAACAGCAATGTTGTAGGTTGATTAAACATATCTATGTGTAGTTTACCCGTGAACAACCAGATTTCTATCTTTTTGCCGACGATTCTAATGAATCACAATTCCATTTGATTCTAATGAATCACATTCCATTTATTTATGAGGCATGTTACCGTTAATACAAGCGTGCTGTTAGCACACAATGCTGTTCTTGGGAAATCCAATGCAAAATATAATTATGAACGCGTTGAAGTAAAAAGTAAAAAGCGATATTGTTCTTATTCACTTCGCTCGAGCGACTTAGAAAAAGAGGGTGAATGTTTTTATTGGACAGTTGCCAAACACAATAATTTTTTGTATGACAGAAAATGTGGGTTACTTTGGAAAAAGATCAAAAAACCCATACAATTTTAAACATTTTGATATTTCACAATTTATGTTAAACGTAAATGGTGTTCAAATATCTAATTCAGCAATTGAAACCAGTTTTTCAGATCAATATAATTGCTGTACAAAAGCATACAGTAAACTTTTTTCAGGAACTGGAATTTACCGTAATGATAAAGGTCATCAGAAAACAAAGTCTATGTTCAGTAATGGATTTTTTAAACTAGCTTTTAACTCCAGATGCATCTGGAAATGAGGTATGTCAAGGTTTACTAAACCAGGGTACAGTAAGATTAGAGGCAAGGCTATCAAAACCACTTACACTAACTGCTATTGTTTATAGAGAATTTGATGCAAGCATACACATTGATAAAAATCGAAATATATTTACAAATCTATAAATAGAATACTGAAACATGTATTTGAATATTCGACAAGATGTCATCGTCCTGAGCACTTGTGAAAGTAAACTTTTGTTGTGATGATAAAAATACTTTATTTGTAAAAGACATTTGTTTCGTTGGAATTAAAGAAACTTGTAAAAGAGTTTACTCACAAATTTTCAACCAAAGAAATTATAAATGAAAATTTTGAAAATTACTCTCTCGGAACTGCACAGATATTAGAAAAATTTGATGTTATTATAACAAATAAAAAAGGAGTTTTTAATAAACTACATTAATGAAATAAGTAGAGCGTATGGTTTGAGTTAGTTTGAGTCATGAACACTTTAAAAATAACTAGTGTTTTAAGATGTAACAAATTTATTTTTTATTTATTTTATTTTTTCTATATTTATAATCCACTCTCTGATTGAACCCGAGCTGAACCGAAAACCGAAACCCGCTATTAACCGCTATTTTTAGGAAAACAAAAACGTAACCGAACCGAAATATAATAAAAATGTAATGTACCGTAACCATAACCGGAGCAAATGATAGAAGCGGTTAAAACCGGTTTTTTACGGTTCACAAATTAGCTATTTTTATTTCAAAAGTTTTATTTATTTTAGGTAAACTTTAGAAGTAAAATGTAAAAATAAATACTTTACTTTTTAATTTAACTATAAAAATAAAGTAATAAATTAAAAAGTATAGTAATAAATACTATACTTTTTAATTTATTACTTTATTTTTATACAACGGTAAGTCACTTTGTTGAAAATTAAAATTCATGAAACGACAAGTCATATGTTTTCATGTTTCATGTCATTTGCATTTTGATTCGAATTCGAATTTCAAGTTTGAAAATACTAAACAACAGAAAACAATTTGGAAATAAATATTTTTTTTTTTTACAAACTTTATAAAATAGGTTAGTTTTTTAAAAAAATCAAATATAGCATAAATTTATATTCTTAATATTTTCAAGTTCTTTTATATGCCATAAATGGGAAGAAAATACGAAAATCCTGTAAGGAAATTTTTCCAAATCGATCAAACTGCAAATAAAGGAGTATGCAAAATTGATGATTGTGGGAAAAGTATTGCTGGAACTCATGCTGCTAATTATGAGCGTCATGTTGAACGTTTTCATGTTAAAGAATATTCGCTTCTGCAAGAAGAAAAAGCATTGATGGCACAACCACCGAAAAAAAAAACACTAGTACGCACAAATCAACAGAATTTATTTCAAATGCAAGCAATAAAAAAAGCAACAATTAATGTTGTTATGGACGAACCAACGTTGATAAATGCTTGCGTGCAGTTAGTCACCAAAAATGGATGTCCTTTCAGTTTGCTAGAGTGCTCAGGTTTTCAACAAATTTTGAAACCATTGTTAAATGGACTAAATTCAAATTTGAAAATTAATGCTGAAAATATTAGAAATAATGTCAACATACACTTGCAGAAGAAATTAAACAAAATATTAAAAAAGAAGTTCAAAATAAAATGATTAGTATTAAATTAGATATAGCTACTAGATGTGATAGGTCGGTGTTAGGCGTAAATGCTCAATATATTCTGAGTGATAAGGTTCTGTTACGGACATTATCAATGATGGAAATGAAAAAAAGACATACATCTGAATATATTAAAGAAAGTTTAATAGAAATTTTAAAATCGTTCAATATTGAAATGAACCAAATTTATACCATAACCACTGATAATGGTGCAAATATGGTAAAAACAGTTAAACTTCTAAGTTCCGATTTAGAAATAGCTAACCAATATATTACACAGGTAGAGAATACCGATGAGGGTAGCGAAGAAAACAATATTGATGATATAACTATACTTAATGAAGAGGAAATGTTGGCCGCACATGTAGACACAGTTTTAAATAGATGTGATGATAATAGATTAGAAAATTTGAATTTAAATGCTATTTCTGCAGTACGATGTGCAGCACATACTTTACAATTAGCCATTTATGATGTCATAAAAGAAATAGTAATTGCTAAAAAACTATCAAAATGTCGTTTCGTCTGTAAAAAATTACGTACCACTAATATTTTGGTTTTAATATCCGCAATGAAATTAAAAAAACCAAAAATTGACTGTTCCACTAGATGGAATTCTTCATTTGACATGCTCGAACGGCTTCTCGAGTTAAAATCATTTTGTGATCAGATGGTGAGTACTTATAGTTTTTTACGTATGACAAATGAAGAATGGAAATTTGTTGAGGATTTTGTGAATGTTTTCAAACCGTTAAAATCTGCAACATTAAAATTGCAAAATGAACAATTACTTCTCGGAGATTTCTATGGATTATGGTTAGAAATTAAAATTGAAAAAATTAATACACCTCTCAGCAAATCTTTAAAAGAAGCAATTGAAAAACGAGAAAAAATATTATTGGAGAGGGATTACGTTTTTGCTGCATTGTATTTGGATCCACGATACAATTTTTTATTAACTAATTCTCAAAATAAAATTGCTCGTGAACAGCTATTAAAAATTGGACATTTAACAACACCAGAATCTTCTTCAACATCTACTGATGAACTTAACTTGAATTTGAATGACATAGAAACCTCGACTATGTCCGATTTGGAAAAATATCTATTAAACAAAGAAAGAGAGCTGAATTCTATACATTCATTATCAGCTAGTAATGTTGATGGTAATAATGAAAAATTTATTGCATTATCAAAGCAAATTAATAATTTTAATCCAATTAGAAAGACTAATAATACTGACGTATTACAATATTGATATTCAAAACAAGTTGTCATGCCAGAGTTGTCATGCTGTCAGAACTTGCAAAAATTATATTAGCCGTGCCTGCAACACAGGTCAGTGTAGAGAGAAATTTTTCTGCATTGAAAATTATACTGGGAGATAAAAGAACAAATTTATCTGAAAAAAATTTGCAAAACATATTAATTTGCAAATTAAACAAAGATTTTAACTAAACTAAGTTTGTACTTTGTTTTATAAAGTTTTTTGTTTGGTTTATTTTTTATTTGTTAATTTCTTTTTTGTTATTTTTTTTTGTTAGTTTTTTATTTTATTAATTTTGAACATGGTTTTAGAAAAACTATTTTTATTTTTTTTACAAGTTATTATATTACTTACTATAATAATTAATTAAATAAAGTAACAATATATACATATTACTGTTTGTTCTTCTTTAAATTTACTTTAATAAAGAAATAAACTATTAATAATTTGGATTATCTAAACAAAATATATTAGAAACCGATTACGAACCGGTTTTGAACCGAAAACGTAACCGGAGCGGAAAAAAATAAAAAAAAACCAATTGTAAACCGGAACCGAACCAAATTCAGAACGTAACCATAAACCGGAACGGAATAAGATGCGGTTCGACTCTCTGATTATAATTATATGTTATGATTTCACAATATACTAGACTTAGACAATAACTTAAAATTGGTATAAAAGTCTTAGCAATTAAAATAATTATATGTAATGTTATAAAATATAAATACAAAAATTAAATATATGTATATATTATTATATCCTAATTTAGTTATAACTCTAGCTTTAATTAATTTTAGTTATAATTCTAACAATCTTTTCAGTAGAACCAAATCATTTTTTAATAAACATTTCAATTTAAATGTGAAGGTGTGTATGGTGTGCATTTTTTTGTGCATTTTTTTAATTTCTCAGGAAGACTGTTATAAATTCTTATTGAAGAGCAAAAATTACTGTTTTTAGCCAATTCAGTTCTAAATTTTTCATGACATAACTTTTCCATATTTCTTGTGTTATAGTTGTGAATATTCCTTCTCTTTTGTAATAACGTTTTGCTTTTAGTGACACCATTTTCTATTTTATGAATTATTTTAACTTTTTCTACAATTATTAATTCATCTAATTTAAGGAATCCAGTACTATTGTATAGATTATCAGATGGAGTACGCCAATTCAGCCTGTATAGTATCTTGATTGCTTTATTTATTATTATGTTTATTTTATTCTTTAATGTGTTTGTACAACATGATCATGTCGCCACATTGTATCGTACATGAGACATAATGTGCGCATGAAATAATAATTTAGCTGATTCGTCATCTAATATGATACCGCTTCTTCTAATAGCACCTAGTAATGGCATTATCTTTTTTAATATGTAATTAACATGATCACTCCAGGATAATTTGTCATCTATTATAATACCGAGATATTTATAACTTTGTTCTCTTATAATTTCTCTGCTATCAATACAAATTTTGTGATTGATATCAGGTTTGTTGCATCGTTTAAAAATCATGTACTTTGTTTTTTCAATGTTCACTGTTAATTTATTTCCATTTACCCATTTCATATATTTTTTCAAATCCTCATTCGCCAATTCTTCTAAGAACTCAGCATTTTTTGCTGAATAAATGAGCAATGTATCATCAGCAAATATTTTATAATCAGATTTTATATTAGCAAATTGCATATTATGTAAATACAATAGATATAATGTAGGACCAAGAACCGACCCTTGGGGCACTCCTATAATTATAGCACGTTCAATACTACAAACACCATTAACTTTTGTTTTGATAAATCTGTTTTGCAAATAAGCTTTCAAATAATTCATGAGGCAACCCTCTTATTCCGCTTTCATGTATTCTGTTCAACAATATCTGATGATCCACTGTATCGAATGCTTTACTTAAGTCAACAAAGACCGAGCATACATAGCTTCCTTTATCGACATTATCAACAATAGATCTTACAGAATCGTTGATAACTACATCAGTGTTATGCGATTTTTGGAACCCAAATTGATTGATATCAAATCCCCCTGAACATTTAATAAATTCACATATTCTTTTATTGATTATTTTTTTAAATATTTTACTCATGCAGCTAGTAAGTGTTATAGGCCGATAATTAGATGTATCCTGAGGAGAACCACTTTTGTATACTGCAATCACAGTACTATATTTTAATGCATTAGGATAATATCCTGTGCGAAAACTATCATTAACAAAATTACTAATTAACGGGGATATTATATTAGCAACAACTTTTAAATCTTTTGCTACTATATTATCCGACCCAGGGGAATTATCTTTTAGATTCATAACATTATACACTTCTTGATCATTAGTAGGTACCAGAAACATGGAACGTTCATTTATTGTGTTTTTTATTATATTTACTTCTTTAGAGTGAATTTTATCTGCTAATTTTCTACCAGCATTACTAAAATAGTCATTAAAGCCGTTGGCTATGTCTTTGTTATTAATTAACAGTTCACTATTATGTCGTACTACCTTAATTATTTTGTAACAATCTGATTTTTGGTTTATAATCTGAAAATTCAAGACATTCCATACCTTTCTAGTGTTAGAGCCAGCTGCTGGCAATTTTCTATTAAAATAAGTTTGCTTTGCTTTTTTTATCTCTGCATTAACCATATTTTTTACTCTATTGTAATTTACCTTATACTCCACATTATTAGGATACTTCTTATATTTCTTATACAAGTTATTTCTAGATTCAATTTGCTTTAAGATTTCTTTCGACATCCAATGATTATTTTTCTAATTCTAATGTTCGTAACACTTGCACAAATGTTTCTGAAATAATTTCTAGCTTCAATCAATTCATCAACATTTAAGCAATTATGACTACGTAAGTAACATTCCAACAAGTATGCGTATTTATCATAGTTTGTATGAGTTATTTACTTGCACACCATCGTTTCAAGTTTTCTAAGAACTGCTTTAACTTCAACACAAACTGCTTTATGATCTAAGTTTGGAATATCATACATAGTAATATCAAAACCAAATCGATTCGTGTTTAGATCTGAAAGAACATGATCTATTAATGTCGCCGAGTTTGATGTAATTCTTGTAGCATTACTAACATCATTTATATTTTTTATATTAACCGAGTTAACATCCAGCATATCCATATACATCCGGCTTACATCCGTTACAGAGAGTAAATCAATGTTAGTATCACCAATCACAATTATGTTTTTATACTTAACAAACAGCTGATCTAGATGTGCAATAAATGCATAATTGTTCTCATTCGGGCTTTTGTAACACACGGCGATATTAATAGTAGGCTTGGTATCTTCAAAAGAAATTACAATAGTATTGAAAGAGATAGATCCAAAATTTTATGGCTAATATTTTGCTTTATATATATTGCAGCCCCGCCTCCTCTGCTCAAGTTATTAAAGATAAAGGATGCTGTATATCGAGGAATATTAAAGTACTTTTCTTCTTCAGAATATATCCAAGTTTCCCCGACCATGATTATATCAAAACCAGTTTTAATTTTTAAGAATGTTTCAATCTTGTGGAGATTTTTTCTCAAACTTCTAGCATTAAAATGCACCATCTTCATATTCATTAGGTTATGCAGCATTATGGATTTCCAATCATATAATTTTGCCATGATTCTCTAATTCTCTGTAGATGCTCTCTGTATTTATTATCTACACGTCTCCTAAAATGAGCTAGATCTTGTAATACTTCTTTTCGAGATATTCCTGTAGTTTCGTGATAACTAACTAGTATAACTTAGAAAGTTCTTGATAGTTTTTTGGCAATCCTTCTTGATGTATAAGCACTTTTAGACTAGTTTGCGTCATACTCTCATAACAGATATCATCATGATCATGAAAATACGATAAAAATAATCTAACATTGTTGTATATTCTGTGTTCTCTTAATCCAGAAGTAGCATAAACATTGTCACCAGATATAATTACATTTCTTGCTAATCTGACAATCGGTGGAGCTAGCGGATTTATAAAGCTTTTTCCATTTCCATATCACTGCTTGGCAGATTTATCATTTCACCCTTAATCTAATTAGCATATTTAGTTGTTGGAACTTCAGACTGGCTTACATCATCAGCATTAACTTAATGAATTTTCATATATTATTATTATTAACATTATTGTTATTATTGATATAATTAATATTTTGATTATTGCTATTATTTTCAATTTGATAATTTTCATTGTTGATATCTGTTGACACTATATTATTTGTCACTATATCTTTATCAGAATTAAATTTATTATTATAACTGTTATTATTAACTTGAAGTGCGCAAATTTTCTTGTCGATATTTTTCTTCTTTTTCAAAGTTAATAATTGAAGTATAACACTGCTTTTTTTACAGATAACAGATTTTTTATTAGATTCCTCTGTTTTTGTTACCATTTTTTTTATTTCCAATTTATTTTCCATATTATTAATATTAATATTATCAACATTAATACTATTATTATTATTACTATTATTGTTATAATTATCATTATTATTATTATTATTATTATTATTGTTGATATTATCATCATTAATATTATTATTATTATTTGAGTTATTTTTGTTTTTTTTTATTGTTTCCACTGGTCATATCCAATACAATTGAGATTTTGTTTTCTTTCTCAATTAACTTTGCTTGCTAATATCCAATTTTCTGTCTTAGGTTACTTAACTTTTTCTGGTACACTGGCCATGATACGCTGAACGTTTTATGATCTACATTTAAGCCAAGTTTCAAAGTTTCATTTACCTTCAAGCAATTAATGCATTTAATAACTTCATCTTTATTGCAATCTTTACTTTTGTGATTTTGATGGCATTTGCTGCAACGTTTCTTCTTTTGTACAATTCACAGCTTTATGGTTAAAAGTCCTTACATTTGTAGCACCGTAGAACTCGCAAAGCATAGAAAACTTTACATCGCTCTCATCCTATTGATACTTTTTCGTTTCCAATCACCTTACCTTACGGAAAAATTCTTTATCAATTTCAATAATAGCATTATATTTTACATTATTAATATTTTTTGCTTGATAAATTTTCACGACCTTCATTAAATTAGAATTCTGTACCTTCAATTTCTTTAATAGATCTTAATTTCCGCTGGCACCTTAATTTCATAATCATCCATTTTATTTTCAAATTCATTTATTATTTTATCACGTTCTTCTTTAGTTTCAGTTTCAATAAGAATCATTCCATTTTTTCTATTTTCCACATTTTTTTATTTTTAAGTTTATTGGATCAACTTTTTTATTTAGTTCCATTTTGGTTATTTGACATTTTTGTTTTTGTTTTGGTTTAATAACTAGTGGTACACCTTTTTTTATTGGAGATATAGTTTTATTGTTTACGCTTGCACTTTTTAATATTTCAGGAAATAAAATATTTTGACTCATATTTCAATTTTTTTTATTTTCACTGTTTAAAATTTTTAACCCAGTACACAGTTCATTGTTCTTAGATATAGTATTTATTATATTAGCATTAATATTTTCATTATATTTTCAATTTCGCTTTTTTGTTCATTTTTAATTTGTTCTAGCCTCTCTAAATATCTCCCTTCAATAGCTTTTAATACCTGAATTATCTCTTGCTCATTTTTCTTTAATGCACATTCCAATTCAGTCTTGTACTCTTTTAAATAGTCACTATTTTTTTTGACAGAGCTTTCAATGTTTTGAACCACCATATCGACATTTTGAATGTATAGAACGCAATCATCACATAATATAAATTTAATATTTGAATTCACATTTAATATTCTAATTGTTGACTGGTCTCATCGCAAGCATTTATATTGACAGTGGTAAATCTTGCTACACACTCCGGCACACCGCACACCTGTTTCCCTTCTTATTTTTAATTTACATTTACTACAATCCATGGCTATCACGCTTATGGTTGTAGGAACAACTGCCGCACGATCACTTTGAATAATGAAGTGATCAAATTTCTAATTGACGCGAACAAAATAATTAACTTTATGAAAAATAAAATTAAAAATTACTAATTACAATTATCCGTTAAATTTAATACGTCTGCAGTAAAATTTAAATTTAAAATGATGTACAAACAAATATTTGATATCCAATCAAAAATTTAAAATAATTTACAAACAAATATTTTGAGGGAGTTTTTGCTTTAGACAGAATTCCAAAAATAATAGAAAAACTAACTTTTTTAATTGTAAACACATACAATATAACAGATCCGGGAACAGAACTTAGTCATTAGTCATTCATTTTTCACCGTATTGGAAAAAGGGCAGCTATTTTAAAATATCATAATTGATGTAAGTTCTATCAGCAATTTTATGAAAGGTACTCGAAACAATCAATAAAGAATACAAAATTATGTTTACAATATGGGTTAAGAATTGTTATTGGCCGATGTCTTATTATTAACAAGGAGGAATGTGATACATTTTACAACTTGATTGATTTTCTTCAAGCTGTAATGACAATAAAAATGCTGAATCAAATATACGGAATATATTATTAAATATATAAAAACGTGTCAAGAAAAACATGTTATGAAATTGCAAGAAGAAATATATATTGCAATACAACGTTATACCTTTCAATACAATTATTCTAGATTGTTTTTTGAAATACCTGTACTACTTACTAGAAAATAAAATTTGTAATATTTTAGTCAAAAACAACAATAAATGTAAAAATTTGTAAAATTTCATCAACTTAAATCTTATTTTATATACTGACTATTGCCCCTCAGTAAATGAAAATGTTGTTGAATCAAGTTCCATTTTTTCTAAAATATCTTAGCAAAATTGAATTAAAAATGATTTGCCAATAAAATTAAACCACGTTATATACTGTAGAATCCAGTCAAAATTCAAAGTTTTCGGAGTATATAAATAAATAATGTAAAATTGGATTTTTAAAACTAGTTAGGTGGTGTAAAAATCATGTCAAAATGTCAAATAGTAAAAGAAATACATAGACCACCTAGGAAAATGTATCTTAGAAGAAAAATCAAGCAAAGGAGTAAATGATACGTGCCAAATTGATCTAGTGGAAATGATTCCTTATGGCAAATTCAACAAACATTTTAAATATATGTTAATCGTTATATATATTAATCGTTAATCGTTATATATGTATTTTCTAAAAATGCTTATGCTGAACCAATTAAAACTAAAACCGGTAGTAATGTTTTAAAAGCTATTAATTGTAGAACGCTTTAATCGAAATATAAAATATTTAATGTGGAAAATATTTAGTTTACAAAGTAACTACAAATGGATTAATACATTGCAACCTATAATTCCACTAAACATAGAACAGCTAAATTACCTCCTGAAAAAATTTCTAAGAAAAACGAAAAATTTATTTAAAAAAATGTTTACATGCAACCTAAAATTTCTCTAAAAGCTAAATATAAAGTTGGAGACTATGTTAGAATAAGTAAATACAAAAATACTTTTGAAAAAAGTTATCAACCGAATTGGTCTACTGAAATTTTTAAAATTATCAAAGTAAACATTAACTATCCGATCTCATATCAGCTGATTGATTATAAAAATGATTCAATATTTGGTGGATTTTATGAGGACGAACTCACATCTGGTAAACACCCAAACGTATATCTTGTTGAGAAAATTTTAAAGAAAAAAGGCAATAAAGTTTTTGTTAAATGGATTAGGTTTGACGAAAAACATAACACATGGATATATGCAACAAATATTCTTTAATATCTGTAAAATAAAACTTTAATAAGGACCTGAAAAAACTTCATAACATCTGAAAAACAAAATAAAATCTTAACATCTGAAAAATAAAATAAGATCCTAACATCTGAAAAAATTAAAATAAATTTAGAACAGTACAAATTTATTTGAAATAAAACTTTTTATTGAACAAATTCTTAATATAAAAAACATAATTTTTAATATATTTAATATAACAAATTCTATAATATAAAAACTTACTATAATTATTGCTTTGTGGCGAATTGAAAATCACAACGTTCTTCTTTTAAAGTTAACTCATTTTAATTTTCCTCGTTTACGAGGAAATAAGTATTTTTTTCGAACTTTTTGTTGCGGTACAAATATAATATTACTTAGGGTCTCTAAGACCCATTTTTCACCATAAACTGTGTTTCTTCTTTAATTTTATATATTTTATAGAGCCTATTTGGCTCCATATCTTTAACCTTTAAAAATATTTTTCGAATTAAATTCGGTTTTTTTTTCGAATTAAATAATTCCACCAGTTTTCTTTTTTTGGTAGAATTTGATGTGGTTTCATGATATACATAATGCATCTTCTTATATTTTGTAGGAATTTGAAAAGCTTGAATGGTTACGTCATCCTAAACGTAAACCTTGTCGAATTCCTGTGCCATCCTGCTTGTTTCAAATTAAACTGATATTTTTATAAAATCTCGATGGATTTATATACAAATTTCGAGTAATGTTAAAACAAAATAAAAACTTTAGAACTAGTTACACTTTTGTAAATATTTTCTAAGTAGAACGGGTGAAATCTATCAAAAATGTCAGTTGATTACAATGTTGCTAATATTTTCCATGCAGAAAAGGGATAATTTATTAAATTGTCGTTTGATTACAATGTTGTAATACTGTTTTCTATTTAAAATAAGTATAAGATGAGAATCTAATTATTAAAGAAATATATCGTGATATCCAAATTGCATAAAAAAAAAAGTCCGATGCACAGTATTATGATCCAAATTGTAAAACAAAAGCTTTTCACAAAGTATCGTGATCCAAATTGAATTATGCCAGTTTGTACACCGCCTACGATGTGCGTTTATTTAAAATTTTTGCATCTAAAATTTTCTGAACACTTTTAATTGATCTTTGACAATTTGATAGTAAATTTGAATTGTTATTTAACCGACTAAAAAGTTGTTCTAAATTGTATTACATTTACATTGCATTTAGACGCGAAACATCGGTTTTACAATGCATTAAAAAACTTTGTGTATTTGTAGCGCATCCAAACGCTTTTTTTATGCAATTTGGATATCACAGATAATTTATTATAGTGTCATTTGATTACCATTTTTATATTTTTAAGATTAGTTTTAAATTAAATTCTAATTTGAACATTACAATGTTGTATAGAATTTTCTATTTACATCTTAAGCTAGGATTGAGATGGGATTCTAGTTAAAACTACTAAAATTTAATAAACCGTCATTTTAATTTAAGAGAATGAATCTGTATAGATCTGTACAGAAAATTTAATATTATTCTGTTATTCAAGCATTTAACATCTAAAATTCGTATAAAGAAAATGACAGCCAAATGTCGTATAAAGAAAATGTCAGGTACCAGAAACATGGAACGTTCATTTATTGTGTTTTTTATTATATTTACTATTTATTATCTTTAGTTCGAATTTTATCTGCTAATTTTCTACCAGCATTACTAAAATAGTCATTAAAGCCGTTGGCTATGTCTTTGTTATTAATTAACAGTTCACTATTTTGTCGTATTTCCTTAATTATTTTGTAACAATCTGATTTTTGGTTTATAATCTGAAAATTCAAGACATTCCATACTTTTCTTAGTGTTAGAGCCAGCTGCTTGCAATTTTCTATTAAAATAAGTTTGCTTAGCTTTTTTTATCTCTGCATTAACCATATTTTTTACTCTATTGTAATTTACCTTATACTCCACATTATTAGGATACTTCTTATATTTCTTATACAAGTTATTTCTAGATTCAATGTGCTTTAAGATTTCTTTCGACATCCAATGATTATTTTTTCTAATTCTAATGTTCGTAACACTTGTACAAATGTCTCTGAAATAATTTATAGCTTCAATCAATTCATCAACATTTAAGCAATTATGACTACGTAAGTAACATTCCAACAAGTATGCGTATTTATCATAGTTTCTATGAGGTATTTGCTCGCACACCATCGTTTCAAGTTTTCTAAGAACTGCTTTAACTTCAACACAAACTGCTTTATGATCTAAGTTTGGAATATCATACATAGTGATATCAAAACCAAATCGATTCGTGTTTAGATCTGAAAGAACATGATCTATTAATGTCGCCGAGTTTGATGTAATTCTTGTAGCATTACTAACATCATTTATATTTTTTATATTAACCGAGTTAACATCCAGCATATCCATATACATCCGGCTTACATCCGTTACAGAGAGTAAATCAATGTTAGTATCACCAATCACAATTATGTTTTTATACTTAACAAACAGCTGATCTAGATGTGCAATAAATGCATAATTGTTCTCATTCGGGCTTTTGTAACACACGGCGATATTAATAGTAGGCTTGGTATCTTCAAAAGAAATTACAATAGTATTGAAAGAGATAGATCCAAAATTTTATGGCTAATATTTTGCTTTATATATATTGCAGCCCCGCCTCCTCAAGTTATTAGAGATAAAGGATACTGTATATCGAGGAATATTAAAGTACTTTTCTTCTTCAGAATATATCCAAGTTTCCCCGACCATGATTATATCAAAACCAGTTTTAATTTTTAAGAATGTTTCAATCTCGTGGAGATTTTTTCTCAAACTTCTAGCATTAAAATGCACCGTCTTCATATTCATTAGGTTATGCAGCATTATGGATTTCCAATCATATAATTTTGCCATGATTCTCTAATTCTCTGCAGATGCTCTCTGTATTTATTATCTACACGTCTCCTAAAATGAGCTAGATCTTGTAATACTTCTTTTCGAGATATTCCTGTAGTTTCGCGATAACTAACTAGTATAACTTAGAAAGTTCTTGATAGTTTTTTGGCAATCCTTCTTGATGTATAAGCACTTTTAGACTAGTTTGCGTCATACCCTCATAACAGATATCATCATGATCATGAAAATACGATAAAAATAATCTAACATTGTTGTAAATTCTGTGTTCTCTTAATCCAGAAGTAGCATAAACATTGTCACCAGATATAATTACATTTCTTGCTAATCTGACAATCGGTGGAGCTAGCGGATTTATAAAGCTTTTTCCATTTCCATATCACTGCTTGGCAGATTTATCATTTCACCCTTAATCCAATTAGCATACTTAGTTGTTGGAACTTCAGACTGGCTTACATCATCAGCATTAACTTAATGAATTTTCATATATTATTATTATTAACATTATTGTTATTATTGATATAATTAATATTTTGATTATTGCTATTATTTTCAATTTGATAATTTTCATTGTTGATATCTGTTGACACTATATTATTTGTCACTATATCTCTATCAGAATTAAATTTATTATTATAACTGTTATTATTAACTTGAAGTGCGCAAATTTTCTTGTCGATATTTTTCTTCTTTTTCAAAGTTAATAATTTAAGTATAACACTGCTTTTTTTACAGATAACAGATTTTTTATTAGATTCCTCTGTTTTTGTTACCATTTTTTTCATTTCCAATTTATTTTCCATATTATTAATATTAATATTATCAACATTAATACTATTATTATTATTACTATTATTGTTATAATTATCATTATTATTATTATTATTATTATTATTATTATTATTATTATTATTATTATTATTATTATTATTATTATTATTATTATTATTATTATTATTATTATTATTATTATTATTATTATTATTATTATCATTATTATTATTGTTGATATTATCATCATTAATATTATTATTATTATTTGAGTTATTTTTGTCTTTTTTATTGTTTCCACTGGTCATATCCAATACAATTGAGATTTTGTTTTCTTTCTCAATTAACTTTGCTTGCTAATATCCAATTTTCTGTCTTAGGTTACTTAACTTTTTCTGGTACACTGGCCATGATACGCTGAACGTTTTATGATCTACATTTAAGCCAAGTATCAAAGTTTCATTTACCTTCAAGCAATTAATGCATTTAATAACTTCATCTTTATTGCAATCTTTACTTTTGTGATTTTGATGGCATTTGCTGCAACGTTTCTTCTTTTGTACAATTCACAGCTTTATGGTTAAAAGTCCTTACATTTGTAGCACCGTAGAACTCGCAAAGCATAGAAAACTTTACATCGCTCTCATCCTATTGATACTTTTTCGTTTCCAATCACCTTACGGAAAGATTCTTTATCAATTTCAATAATAGCATTATATTTTACATTATTAATATTTTTTGCTTGACAAATTTTCACGACCTTCATTAAATTAGAATTCTGTACCTTCAATTTCTTTAATAGATCTTAATTTCCGCTGGCACCTTAATTTCATAATCATCCATTTTATTTTCAAATTCATTTATTATTTTATCACGTTCTTCTTTAGTTTCAGTTTCAATAAGAATCATTCCATTTTTTCTATTTGCCACATTTTTTTATTTTTAAGTTTATTGGATCAACTTTTTTATTTAGTTCCATTTTGGTTATTTGACATTTTTGTTTTTGTTTTGGTTTAATAACTAGTGGTACACCTTTTTTTATTGGAGATATAGTTTTATTGTTTACGCTTGCACTTTTTAATATTTCAGGAAATAAAATATTTTGACTCATATTTCAATTTTTTTTATTTTCACTGTTTAAAATTTTTAACTCAGTACACAGTTCATTGTTCTTAGATATAGTATTTATTATATTAGCATTAATATTTTCATTATATTTTCAATTTTGCTTTTTTGTTCATTTTTAATTTGTTCTAGCCTCTCTAAATATCTCCCTTCAATAGCTTTTAATACCTGAATTATCTCTTGCTCATTTTTCTTTAATGCACATTCCAATTCAGTCTTGTACTCTTTTAAATAGTCACTATTTTTTTTGACAGAGCTTTCAATGTTTTGAACCACCATATCGACATTTTGAATGTATAGAACGCAATCATCACATAATATAAATTTAATATTTGAATTCACATTTAATATTCTAATTGTTGACTGGTCTCATCGCAAGCATTTATATTGACAGTGGTAAATCTTGCTACACACTCCGGCACACCGCACACCTGTTTCCCTTCTTATTTTTAATTTACATTTACTACAATCCATGGCTATCACGCTTATGGTTGTAGGAACAACTGCAGCACGATCACTTTGAATAATGAAGTGATCAAATTTCTAATTGACGCGAACAAAATAATTAACTTTATGAAAAATAAAATTAAAAATTACTAATTACAATTATCCGTTAAATTTAATACGTCTGCAGTAATTTAAATTTAAAATGATGTACAAACAAATATTTGATATCGAATCAAAAATTTAAAATAATTTACAAACAAATATTTTGAGGGAGTTTTTGCTTTAGACAGAATTCCAAAAATAATAGAAAAACTAACTTTTTTAATTGTAAACACATACAATATAACAGATCCGGGAACAGAACTTAGTCATTAGTCATTCATTTTTCACCGTATTGGAAAAAGGGCAGCTATTTTAAAATATCATAATTGATGTAAGTTCTATCAGCAATTTTATGAAAGGTACTCGAAACAATCAATAAAGAATACCAAATTATGTTTACAATATGGGTTAAGAATTGTTATTGGCTAAGAATTGTTATTATTATTAACAAGGAGGAATGTGATACATTTTACAACTTGATTGATTTTCTTCAAGCTGTAATGACAATAAAAATGCTGAATCAAATATACGGAATATATTATTAAATATATAAAAACGTGTCAAGAAAAACATGTTATGAAATTGCAAGAAGAAATATATATTGCAATACAACGTTATATCGTTCAATACAATTATTCTAGATTGTTTTTTGAAATACCTGTACTATTTACTAGAAAATAAAATTTGTAATATTTTAGTCAAAAACAACAATAAATGTAAAAATTTGTAAAATTTCATCAACTTAAATCTTATTTTGTATACTGACTATTGCCCCTCAGTAAATGAAAATGTTGTTGAATCAAGTTCCATTTTTTCTAAAATATCTTAGCAAAATTGAATTAAAAATGATTTGCCAATAAAATTAAACCACGTTATATACTGTAGAATCCAGTCAAAATTCAAAGTTTTCGGAGTATATAAATAAATAATGTAAAATTGGATTTTTAAAACTATTTAGGTGGTGTAAAAATCATGTCAAGATGTCAAATAGTAAAAGAAATACATAGACCACCTAGGAAAATGTATCTTAGAAGGAAAATCAAGCAAAAAGGAGTAAATGATACGTGCCAAATTGATCTAGTGGAAATGATTCCTTATGGCAAATTCAACAAACATTTTAAATATATGTTAATCGTTATATATATTAATCGTTAATCGTTATATATGTATTTTCTAAAAAGACTTATGCTGAACCAATTAAAACTAAAACCGGTAGTAATGTTTTAAAAGCTATTAATTGTAGAACGCTTTAATCGAAATTTAAAATATTTAATGTGGAAAATATTTAGTTTACAAAGTAACTACAAATGGATTAATACATTGCAACCTATAATTCCACTAAACATAGAACAGCTAAATTACCTCCTGAAAAAATTTCTAAGAAAAATGAAAAATTTATTTAAAAAAATGTTTACATGCAACCTAAAATTTCTCTAAAAGCTAAATATAAAGTTGGAGACTATGTTAGAATAAGTAAATACAAAAATACTTTTGAAAAAGGTTATCAACCGAATTGGTCTACTGAAATTTTTAAAATTATCAAAGTAAACATTAACTATCCGATCTCATATCAGCTGATTGATTATAAAAATGATTCAATATTTGGTGGATTTTATGAGGACGAACTCACATCTGGTAAACACCCAAACGTATATCTTGTTGAGAAAATTTTAAAGAAAAAAGGCAATAAAGTTTTTGTTAAATGGATTAGGTTTGACGAAAAACATAACACATGGATATATGCAACAAATATTCTTTAATATCTGTAAAATAAAACTTTAATAAGGATCTGAAAAAACTTCATAACATCTGAAAAACAAAATAAAATCTTAACATCTGAAAAATAAAATAAGATCCTAACATCTGAAAAAATTAAAATAAATTTAGAACAGTACAAATTTATTTGAAATAAAACTTTTTATTGAACAAATTCTTAATATAAAAAACATAATTTTTAATATATTTAATATAACAAATTCTATAATATAAAAACTTACTATAATTATTGCTTTGTGGCGAATTGAAAATCACAACGTTCTTCTTTTAAAGTTAACTCATTTTAATTTTCCTCGTTTACGAGGAAATAAGTATTTTTTTCGAACTTTTTGTTGCGGTACAAATATAATATTACTTGGGGTCTCTAAGACCCATTTTTCACCATAAACTGTGTTTCTTCTTTAATTTTATATATTTTATAGAGCCTATTTGGCTCCATATCTTTAACCTTTAACAATATTTTTCGAATTAAATTCGGTTTTTTTTTCGAATTAAATAATTCCACTAGTTTTCTTTTTTTGGTAGAATTTGATGTGGTTTCATGATATACATAATGCATCTTCTTATATTTTGTAGGAATTTGAAAAGCTTGAATGGTTACGTCATCCTAAACGTAAACCTTGTCGAATTCCTGTGCCATCCTGCTTGTTTCAAATTAAACTGATATTTTTATAAAATCTCGATGGATTTATATACAAATTTCGAGTAATGTTAAAACAAAATAAAAACTTTAGAACTAGTTACACTTTTGTAAATATTTTCTAAGTAGAACGGGTGAAATCTATCAAAAATGTCAGTTGATTACAATGTTGCTAATATTTTCCATGCAGAAAAGGGATAATTTATTAAATTGCCGTTTGATTACAATGTTGTAATACTGTTTTCTATTTAAAATAAGTATAAGATGAGAATGTAATTATTAAAGAAATATATCGTGATATCCAAATTGCATAAAAAAAAATGTCCGATGCACAGTATTATGATCCAAATTGTAAAACAAAAGCTTTTCACAAAGTATCATGATCCAAATTGAATTATGCCAGTTTGTACACCGCCTACGATGTGCGTTTATTTAAAATTTTTGCATCTAAAATTTTCTGGACACTTTTAATTGATCTTTGACAATTTGATAGTAAATTTAAATTGTTATTTAACCGACTAAAAAGTTGTTCTAAATTGTATTACATTTACATTGCATTTAGACGCGAAACATCGGTTTTACAATGCATTAAAAAACTTTGTGTATTTGTAGCGCATCCAAACGCTTTTTTTATGCAATTTGGATATCACAGATAATTTATTATAGTGTCATTTGATTACCATTTTTATATTTTTAAGATTAGTTTTAAATTAAATTCTAATTTGAACATTACAATGTTGCATAGAATTTTCTATTTACATCTTAAGCTAGGATTGAGATGGGATTCTAGTTAAAACTACTAAAATTTAATAAACCGTCATTTTAATTTAAGAGAATGAATCTGTATATATAGATCTGTACAGAAAATTTAATATTATTCTGTTATTCAAGCATTTAACATCTAAAATTCGTATAAAGAAAATGACAGCCAAATGTCGTATAAAGAAAATGTCAGGTACCAGAAACATGGAACGTTAATTTATTGTGTTTTTTATTATATTTACTATTTATTATCTTTAGTTCGAATTTTATCTGCTAATTTTCTACCAGCATTACTAAAATAGTCATTAAAGCCGTTGGCTATGTCTTTGTTATTAATTAACAGTTCACTATTATGTCGTATTTCCTTAATTATTTTGTAACAATCTGATTTTTGGTTTATAATCTGAAAATTCAAGACATTCCATACTTTTCTTAGTGTTAGAGCCAGCTGCTTGCAATTTTCTATTAAAATAAGTTTGCTTAGCTTTTTTTATCTCTGCATTAACCATATTTTTTACTCTATTGTAATTTACCTTATACTCCACATTATTAGGATACTTCTTATATTTCTTATACAAGTTATTTCTAGATTCAATGTGCTTTAAGATTTCTTTCGACATCCAATGATTATTTTTTCTAATTCTAATGTTCGTAACACTTGTACAAATGTCTCTGAAATAATTTATAGCTTCAATCAATTCATCAACATTTAAGCAATTATGACTACGTAAGTAACATTCCAACAAGTATGCGTATTTATCATAGTTTCTATGAGGTATTTGCTCGCACACCATCGTTTCAAGTTTTCTAAGAACTGCTTTAACTTCAACACAAACTGCTTTATGATCTAAGTTTGGAATATCATACATAGTGATATCAAAACCAAATCGATTCGTGTTTAGATCTGAAAGAACATGATCTATTAATGTCGCCGAGTTTGATGTAATTCTTGTAGCATTACTAACATCATTTATATTTTTTATATTAACCGAGTTAACATCCAGCATATCCATATACATCCGGCTTACATCCGTTACAGAGAGTAAATCAATGTTAGTATCACCAATCACAATTATGTTTTTATACTTAACAAACAGCTGATCTAGATGTGCAATAAATGCATAATTGTTCTCATTCGGGCTTTTGTAACACACGGCGATATTAATAGTAGGCTTGGTATCTTCAAAAGAAATTACAATAGTATTGAAAGAGATAGATCCAAAATTTTATGGCTAATATTTTGCTTTTTATATATTGCAGCCCCGCCTCATCTGATCAAGTTATTAGAGATAAAAGATGCTATATATCGAGGAATATTAAAGTACTTTTCTTCTTCAGAATATATCCAAGTTTCCCCGACCATGATTATATCAAAACCAGTTTTAATTTTTAAGAATGTTTCAATCACGTGCAGATTTTTTCTCAAACTTCTAGCATTAAAATGCACCATCTTCATATTCATTAGGTTATGCAGCATTATGGATTTCCAATCATATAATTTTGCCATGATTCTCTATTTCTCTACATATGCTCTCTGTATTTATTATCTACATGTCTCCTAAAATGAGCTAGATCTTGTAATACTTCTTTTCGAGATATTCCTGTAGTTTCGTGATAATTAACTAGTATAACTTAGAAAGTTCTTGATAGTTTTTTGGCAATCCTTCTTGATGTATAAGCACTTTTAGACTAGTTTGCGTCATACCCTCATAACAGATATCATCATGATCATGAAAATACGATAAAAATAATCTAACATTGTTGTATATTCTGTGTTCTCTTAATCCAGAAGTAGCATAAACATTGTCACCAGATATAATTATATTTCGTGCTAATCTGACAATCGGTGGAGCTAGCGGATTTATAAAGCTTTTACCATTTCCATATCACTGCTTGGCAGATTTATCATTTCACCCTTAATCCAATTAGCATATTTAGTTGTTGGAACTTCAGACTGGCTTACATCATCAGCATTAACTTAATGAATTTTCATATATTATTATTATTAACATTATTGTTATTATTGATATAATTAATATTTTGATTATTGCTATTATTTTCAATTTGATAATTTTCATTGTTGATATCTGTTGACACTATATTATTTGTCACTATATCTTTATCAGAATTAAATTTATTATTATAACTGTTATTATTAACTTGAAGTGCGCAAATTTTCTTGTCGATATTTTTCTTCTTTTTCAAAGTTAATAATTTAAGTATAACACTGCTTTTTTTACAGATAACAGATTTTTTATTAGATTCCTCTGTTTTTGTTACCATTTTTTTCATTTCCAATTTATTTTCCATATTATTAATATTAATATTATCAACATTAATACTATTATTATTATTACTATTATTGTTATAACTATCATTATTATTATTATTATTATTATTATTATTATCATTATTATTATTGTTGATATTATCATCATTAATATTATTATTATTATTTGAGTTATTTTTGTTTTTTTTTATTGTTTCCACTGGTCATATCCAATACAATTGAGATTTTGTTTTCTTTCTCAATTAACTTTGCTTGCTAATATCCAATTTTCTGTCTTAGGTTACTTAACTTTTTCTGGTACACTGGCCATGATACGCTGAACGTTTTATGATCTACATTTAAGCCAAGTTTCAAAGTTTCATTTACCTTCAAGCAATTAATGCATTTAATAACTTCATCTTTATTGGAATCTTTACTTTTGTGATTTTGATGGCATTTGCTGCAACGTTTCTTCTTTTGTACAATTCACAGCTTTATGGTTAAAAGCCCTTACATTTGTAGCACCGTAGAACTCGCAAAGCATAGAAAACTTTACATCGCTCTCATCCTATTGATACTTTTTCGTTTCCAATCACCTTACGGAAAGATTCTTTATCAATTTCAATAATAGCATTATATTTTACATTATTAATATTTTTTGCTTCATAAATTTTCACGACCTTCATTAAATTAGAATTCTGTACCTTCAGTTTCTTTAATAAATCTTAATTTCCGCTGGCACCTTAATTTCATAATCATCCATTTTATTTTCAAATTCATTTATTATTTTATCACGTTCTTCTTTAGTTTCAGTTTCAATAAGAATCATTCCATTTTTTCTATTTTCCACATTTTTTTATTTTTAAGTTTATTGGACCAACTTTTTTATTTAGTTCCATTTTGGTTATTTGACATTTTTGTTTTTGTTTTGGTTTAATAACTAGTGGTACACCTTTTTTTATTGGAGATATAGTTTTATTGTTTACGCTTGCACTTTTTAATATTTCAGGAAATAAAATATTTTGACTCATATTTCAATTTTTTTTATTTTCACTGTTTAAAATTTTTAACTCAGTACAGAGTTCATTGTTCTTAGATATAGTATTTTTTATATTAGCATTAATATTTTCATTATATTTTCAATTTCGCTTTTTTGTTCATTTTTAATTTGTTCTAGCCTCTCTAAATATCTCCCTTCAATAGCTTTTAATACCTGAATTATCTCTTGTTCATTTTTCTTTAATGCACATTCCAATTCAGTCTTGTACTCTTTTAAATAGTCACTATTTTTTTTGACAGAGCATTCAATGTTTTGAACCACCATATTATCGACATTTTGAATGTATAGAACGCAATCATCACATAATATAAATTTAATATTTGAATTCACATTTAATATTCTAATTGTTGACTGGTCTAATCGCAAGCATTTATATTGACAGTGGTAAATTTTGCTACACACTCCGGCACACCGCACACCTGTTTCCCTTCTTATTTTTAATTAACATTTACTACAGCCCATGGCTATCACGCTTATGGTTGTAGGAACAACTGCAGCATGATCACTTTGAATAATGAAGTGATCAAATTTCTAATTGACGCGAACAAAATAATTAACTTTATGAAAAATAAAATTAAAAATTACTAATTACAATTATCCGTTAAATTTAATACGTCTGCAGTAATTTAAATTTAAAATGATGTACAAACAAATATTTGATATACAATCAAAAATTTAAAATAATTTACAAACAAATATTTTGAGGGAGTTTTTGCTTTAGACAGAATTCCAAAAATAATAGAAAAACTAACTTTTTTAATTGTAAACACATACAATATAACAGATCCGGGAACAGAACTTAGTCATTAGTCATTCATTTTTCACCGTATTGGAAAAAGGGCAGCTATTTTAAAATATCATAATTAATGTAAGTTCTATCAGCAATTTTATGAAAGGTACTCGAAACAATCAATAAAGAATACCCAAACGGGTTAACGGAACTTCATAAAAATTTGTCACAGGCTTTTTTTCGAACCATAAAACCACCATACAAAATTGGACATAAATGGGAGACAAAAATTTTTTTGGAACCCCCCGGGCCGCATCCGGGTAACATATTGTATCCAAATTTCTTCGGCAAAGCTAAAAAGAACAATTGTACAAATTTTCAACTCAATCGATCAAACCGTTTAGGCAGGACAACGAAAAAACGAAAAAGCTTTAAATGGCTCTTGGGCCACAATGGGTTAATGAACCAAAACACCATTTAGCCTATAACACTTTCCGGGGTCGTAGAAATGTTCCTGCAAAATTTGGTTGCAATCGGACTGGTGGTTTTTACGTGAAAAGGGCACAAACAAACAAACAAACAAACAAACAGAATTTCTACTTTATACTTTATTGGTACTTTATTGGCTTTATGAAATAAAAATTATTAACTTTTGTTTCTGCGTTAATATAATTTAATTAATATAGTTAACTTATTACTATGCATTTACAGATTTATGGTAGTTTATATGCATTTATATTTGTATTTATGCATTTATGGTAGTTTATATTCTATTTTTTATTAGATTTAGTTAAATTGAATAAACAGAGCCAAGAATTAGAAACAATTCTTCTACAAAATTTTTTTAAAGGAATCAATAATATATTGCGTACACAATGACGGCGAAGTGAATTTCAATTATGACCATAATGTAGTACATTTCTTTTTGTAAGTAGTGTCACTTCATGTTTTTGTGAATTATCCTTTTAAGCACATTTTGAAAAATTTGCTATTAGATTCGTTCTGTCCCTCCATCTGTTTTCCAAACTTATATATTCGTTAATATGCGTTAATACCGAAACATAAAATCGTATTTAAATTATAAAAGACCATAATGTAATCAATTTTTTTTTGTAAGTAATGTCACTTCATGTTTTGGTGAATTATCCTTTTAAGCACATTTTGAAAAATTTGTTATTAAGTTCGCTCTGTCCCTCCGTCTGTTAAAACTTATATACTGTTTAATAAAGAGCAATGAAATATTAACTATGCATAAGTCTCTTAAAAGAGTAATGTTGTAGAACAACGTTTTTATATACCCTCACCGTTGGAGATCCTACAGTACCGACAGCTCTTCAAATTTTGAAAAAACGTCTTTTTAAATGCGTACATTTCAGGTTCTGTTTAACATATTTTCAATATAAAAAATACATGATTGTTTTTTACCTTTATAACCAGAATTTTTTTTTCGTTTAGTTTTTCTAATTATGTTTCCAAATTGATTGGCTAAAAATATGTGTAAAAATTGTATATGGATAAGATTCTGTTCTTTAAATATGGATGTACTCATTTTTGATTAAATGATGTACAGAAATGTGAATATGTTTTCTAATTTAATTGATTAAGTTTATAGTATTTTTAAATATACGGATATTATACATACTATATGTACATATTTCAATAATATTTTATGGGAAACATGTTATACACATGCATCTTATGTAGGTAGATCACATATAAAGACCACATTTAAGTAATGCATTTCTGAATGATGACATGATGATTGTCTAATGTAGGAGATTGCTTCTGTTTTTTAACATGAAAATGTTATGTTGTTAAGACTTAAAAACAGTATTCTTAAGATACTTAATAAGGTTACTTTAATTACTGTTCTATATTAGAAATTTGCATTGAAAGGTTTTTATGGAATATTAGAAACAGTATAGACAAAAGTAAAGAGTGTTGGAAATATCTTTTTAATAATAATAACAATACACAAAATTAGGCAAAATATTATTAATAAGTGCTCGTGCGGAAATGGATTAATAAACGTTAACAAACATTTTGTCACAAGCTTTATTTAGAACCATAAATTCATCCGAATTTATATAAATTAGACCGAAATTAGAAACAAAATTTTTTTTTGAAAGTCTATCGTGTCGAAATGTGTTAATGTATCACAACAAAATTTATTGAATGAGTTTGTGTGCCAAAGTGCAATACTTGTGCAAATTTTCAATTGGTCAAATCGTTTAAGCACAACAACAAAAAATGAGACACTTCATGGCCTGAAGCCTGATGGGTTAATGTATCGTAACCAAATCAACTCAGAAAGCTTTTGTTATAAAGACCTACACTTTTGTAAATTTTCAACTCAATTGGTAAAACCGTTTAAGTGCGACAACAAAGAAATTAAAAATTTTTATTGAGCCCTGGTGCCGAAACGGGTTAATGGATAGTAACCAAATCTTCTCAGTGAGCTCCTGTGGTAAAGAGCTACACTTTTGTAAATTTTCAAATCAATTGGTAAAACCGTTTAAGCGCGACAACAAAGAAATTGAAAAACTTCATTGAGTCCTGGTGCCGAAACGGGTTAATGGATCGTAACCAAATCAACTCAGTGAGCTCCTGCGGTAAAGAGCTACACTTTGATAAATTTTTAACTCAATTTAAATGGCTCTCGGGCCGCAATGGGTTAATGAACCGAAACGCGATAAAGCCTATAAAACGCGAAACGTTCCTACGGGGTCGTAGGAACGTTCCTGTAAAATTTGGTTGCAATCGGACTGGTGGTTTTTACGTGAAAAGGGCACAAACAAACAAACAAACAAGCAAACAGAATTTCTTCCTTATTTATTAGATAAGTACATATAAGTTTTAAAGTCTGTGAAATTAAAATAAAAGCTGGAGGCAACAAACGCATAACTATAAACTTATATTTTTTAATTTAAAAGAAATCGCTTTAACCATCGAATATGTAGAAAATAAAATATAATACAAAATCAAGAGCATGCTGTTTTGAACATTTCATCAAAAAAGCATAAGTACAACTAAAATAAAAATTTTAATCGGCCAACTTACACAAAAAATATAATAAACAACAACAGATCATCACATAGTAACGCATTCAACAGTAGTAGTACAGCCAGCAACAGCATTTGTAAAATTTGTGTTTTACTAATCATATTAAAGAAAACTGCAAATTTAAGAACTACAAATGTTCGAAATGTCACATTAGACGACATTTAAAAAGAATGTCTAAAAATCAAAACAAAATTGTTTTGAATAAAAATGATAATTCAAATAAATTAAATTTTTTAGATAGTAGTAATAATGATTTGCCTTTATTTTTTTTTTGTACGGATAAAAAATTTAAACCGGTCATCGCTGCAGTAACATTAAATGGTGTACATCCCGGAAATGGAAATTGATAGTGGAGCAGTCATTTCAGAAATTTCTTAAGATACTCGTACACTCGTTTAATGTAGGATTAAGACAAATTTCATTGAAAGTGACCAAAAACTACAGAAAATTTATAACAAATATAGTCGTCTTTTTGACGGTAGTTTAGGTGTGTTTCATAAACACGAAGTTTCTTTAAATTTAAAAGAAAATGCAAAGCCCATATTTTTCTAACATAGAAAATTACCATTTGCCATCAAAGACAAGGTGGAAAATGAACTTAATAAATTAGTGCAATTAGATATTCTGGAACCAATTAATTATAGTGAATGGAGTACACCAATACTAAAGAAAACGGGTGTCAGAAATTGCGGTGATTTTAAGGTAACCTTAAATCACCAGTTACTGGTAGATCAATACCCGTTCTACCACAAAGGGTCTTTTCAGGTATAAACGTAAGATTTACGGCATAGCGAGTGCGATTTTTCAGAAAATTATCGATTCACTATTGTTAAGTATTCCCGAGGTAACTGTCTTTATGGACCATGTTCTAATAACAGGGAAAAATTAAAAAGGAACATTTAAATACCTTGATTATTGTACTGTCAAAATACAAGATGTAAGGTTTAAAGTTTCAAAAGAAAAGTGCGACTTTTTTAAAGATTCAATACTTAGTCATTCATATACTTAGGTTCAATACTTTGACAGTGAAGGACACCATAGAAATAAAAAGAAAATCGAAACCATTTGTGGAATTACAATCTTTTGTAGGGGTGGTCGATTTCGATAGGGCATTCATTCCGAACTTAGCCACAGAAGCCACGGTTTTGTTCGAACTACTTCCTAATAAATTTAAATGACGTAAAAGGGAAACAGAAGTTTTTGTAAGGATCAAAGAACTTGTTGCATTAGATAACTCGTTGCTTCATTTTGATCGAAAATTATCGGTAAAATTAATAGTAGACGCAAGCCCAGAAGGGTTAGATGCTGCGTTAATACAAATACATAAAAAAGGTGTAGAAAAACCAATTTCATTTTCTTCTAAAAAACTAACCCAAACCAAATTATTCTCAATGGGAGAAGGAGCTCTCGCAATTGTTTACGGTATACGTAAGTACCACCAGTACCTTTTCGGGAGGAAATTCATTTTAGTATTCGATAACGGTTCATTAATTTCTATTTTTAGAGAAAAGAAAGGAGTACCCTCACTAACAGCTAACAGATTACAACGTTACGCCCTTTTTCTATTCGGCTATACATACGAAATTCAATATGTAAAATCAAAACTAACTAACAAAACTATATTTCAGATTACTTTTCAAGGACTGTAAAACATTTTCATACAGAAGAAACGACCACTACCGAATATTTACAAAACGATGTGTATGTAAATTACGTAGTGACAGAAAGAATATCAACAACATTTAATGAAATAGTGTCCGAAACACAAAAAGATGAGACATTAAAATTAGATTTAAAATATATTAAAGAGGGCTGGTCAGTTTCGATTCCGAAATCTGCTATAATCTACTAATATTTCCTGAGACGAAATGCATTATCAGAATGTGGCGCGGTATTTTAGGGTTACTGTGTAATTATTCCAAACCAACTAATAAGCACTATAATAAATGAAATTCATCGTTCCCACTTAAGTATCATAAAATTAAAAGTATGGCTAGATCATTTTTTTAGACGTCTAAGCTCGATCAAGAATTAGAAAACGTAGCAAAAAGTTGTAATCAATGTTTACCATTTAAAAGTAGTCCACCCCAAAATGAATTAATAACTTGGAATGTTGAAAAGCAACCTTGGGAGAGGGTTCTTGACTTTTTCGGTCCAATTTGTAGAAAACATTTTTTGATTTTGGTTGACGCGTACAGTAAATGGATAGAATGTATGTGGGATTCGTTGATTTGCTGAATAGCATTGTCCACAAGTACATCAAAACCATATGGATCGAAAATAAAATCTTATTTGGAAATACGTTTCTTGAAATTTCATAAAGATTGGATCAACAAAATTAAATTTCAAGCAAATATTTTGTAAAATTGAAAATAACCTCAAAGGTGGAAAAACACTGTGAATATTCTAGCAACTAAAATTTGAAGAAAAATAAACATTTCATCATAAAAATTGATTTCGCGATTATCAAGAAAAAAGATCAGCAAAATTTTTATTACAAGAGTTTTAATCTAATATATAAGGAAGAAATTCTGTTTGTTTGTTTGTTTGGCACGGATTCACGTAAAAACCACCAGTCCGATTGCAACCAAATTTTGCAGGAACATTTCCCGAGAGAGTTTTAAAGCGTTTTGGTTTTTTCGTTGTTCTGCCTAAAAAACGGTTGGACCGATTGAGTTGAAAATTTGCAAAAATGTTGTTCTCATCTTTTGTGGCGTACTCAAGAATTGGGTTACCATATGTCACCCGGGTTCGGCCAGGCGGGCTTCCAAAAAATTTTTTGTTTCCGATTTATGTCCAATTTTGTATGGCGGTTTTGTGGTCTGAAAAAACCCCTGAGACGAATTTTTGTAAAGTTCTGGTAAACCGCTTGGGCACGAGAGCCGAACGAAGTTCATTAAATTTTTTTGATGTCCTGCTTAAACGGTTACACCAATTGATTTGAAAATTTGTAAAACTGTTGCTCTTTAGCAGAAAAGCTCACTTGGTTGATTTGGTTATAACCCATTAACCCGTTTCGGCACCAGGGTTCAGTGAAATTTTTTAATTTCTTTGTTGTCGAGCTTAAAAGGTTTGATCAATTGAGTTGAAAATTTACAAAGTGTAGTTTTTCACTCCAGAAGCTCACTCAGTTAACTTGGTTACGATCCATTAACCCGTTTCGCCACCAGGGCCCAATGAAGTATTTTAATTTTTTTATTGTCGCGCTTAAAAGTATTGACCAATTGAGTTGAAAAATTGCAAAATTGTTACTCTTTAGCACAGAAGCCTACTGAGTTGAATTGATTACAATACATTAATCCGTTTCGGCACCAGGTCTCAATGATATTTTTTAATTTCTTTGTTGTCGAGCTTAAAAGGTTTGATCAATTGAGTTGAAAAATTACAAAAGTGTAACATTTTACCGCAGACCGCCCACTCAGTTGATTTGGTTACGATAAACTAACCTGTTCCGGCACCACGGCCCAATGAAACTTCTTAATGTTTTTGTTGTCGCGCTTAAACGGTTTGACCAACTGAGTTGAAAATTCACAAAAGCTCTAGCTCTTTACCACAGAAGCTTACTGAGTTGATTTTGTTACGATGCATTAACTCATTTCAGTATCAAGCCTCCATGAAGTTTTTCATTTTTTTGTTGTCGTGCTTAAACGGTTTGACCAATTGAACATTGGCACAAGTACTGCACTTTAAGGCAGAAGCTCATTTAAGTAATTCTGCGGTGATACATTAACCCATTTGTACTTAAAACTTTCAAAAGAAAATTTTGTTTCTAATTTTTGTCTAATTTGGCAGGATGTATTTACGATTCTAAATAAAGCCTGGGACAAATCTTTGTTAACGTTCGTTAGCCAATTTCCGCAACGAATACCTTTTAAAAATATTGTGTCCAATTTTTGGTATTGTTATTATTATTAAAAAGATATTTCCAACACTCTTTACTTTTATCTACACTGTTTTTAATATTCCATAAAAACCTTTCAATGCAAATTTCTAATATATAAAAGTAATTAAAATAACCTTATTAAGTATCTTAAGAATACTGTGTTTAAGTCTTAACAACATAACATTTTTGGCCGTTAAAAAACAGAAAAAATCTCCTACATACGACAGTCATTATGTTATCATTCAGAAATGCATGTGGTCTAGCTTTATAAGATGCATGTGTATAACATATTTCCCATAAAATATCATTGAAATATGTACATATAGTATGTATAATGTGAGTATATTTAAAAATACTATATATCACATTTCTGTACAGTATTTAACCAAAAATGAGTACATACATATTTAAAGAACAGAAAACTTTACATTCTAATCCATATACAATTTTTACACATATTTTTAGCCAATTAATTTGAAAACATAATTACAAAAAGTAAACTTAAAAAAATTCTGGTAGTTTTATAAAGGTAAAAAACAATCATGTATTTTTTATATTGAAAATATGTTAAACAGAACCTGAGATGTATGCATTTAAAAAGAAGTTTTTCAAAATTTGAAGAGCTGTCGGTGCTGTAGGATCTCCAGCTGTGAGGGTACATAAAAAAGTTGTTTTTCAACATTACTCTTTTAAGAGACCTATGCATAGTTAATATTTTATTGCTCCTTATTAAACAGTATATAAGTTTTGTAAACAGACGCAGGGATAGAGCAAACCTAATAGCAAATTTTTCAAAATGTGCTTAAAAGTATAATTCACAAAACCATGAAGTAACATTACTTACGAAAAACAATGTATTACATTATGGTCTTTTATAATTGAAATGCGATTTTATGTTTAGATATTAACGAATATATTGTGAAAACTCATTTCGCCGTAATTGCGTACTCAATAGATTATTGATTCCTTTAAAGATTTTTTGTAATAAAAATAGAATATTAACTACCAGCAAATGCATAGTAATAAGTTAACTATAAATTAAATTAACGCACAAAGAAAAGTTAATAATTTTTATTTCATAAAACCGATAAAATACTCCGGGCAACGCCAGGTACTCTGCTAGTATCATATAAAATCAAAATTCATAAAAATTATTGTTTAATATTTTTTCAAATTGAATACCACTTGAAAAAGTAGTATAGCAACAAAACCAGTTTTCTCATTGAATTGGCAAAACAAAACATAATCGAAGTACAATATAATTTCTAATTAAAATTTGTTATCACTAAAAGGAATAATAACGTAGAACCGGTTTCATTACTAAAAGTAGAGAAGCAAAAATGTTTATAATACAATAACCAATCAGAATTTTTGTTGTTGAACATTTTATCAAAATTGTTATTGAAAAAAGGAACACCTGTGTCATCTAAATAAAAAGTTTTCCAAGGTCAGGATATTTTTATGAGTCCATTTAGTCAAAAATTTTAGTGAAAGTATTTACATCCAATTGGAATTAAAGAATTTTGATAATATGGGTTCAACAAGACAGAATAGACGATTCAGTCGACAAAATAGTAATTCAGTTGTAAATTTCGGTTTTGAAGAAAGAGGTTCATCAACTAGATTACATTTACATCAGGATGAACCACCACAAACCGAAATAAATTATCATGATTTTGAGGAGATGCTCCGTAAATATTCAGGAGATAATACCATGTGTATTGTAAAATGGCTAGCAGAATTTGAGCAATATTCAAGCACGTTTAACTGGAACGAGTTACAGAAATATATTTTCTGCAAATGATTGTTATCAGAAACATGAAAAACTTTTATTAAGTGTGAAGCAAAACCACTCATTTACAATGATTTGAAAAGTGCTCTTTTACGAAAATTTAAATCGAGAGTTACATGTGCAGACGTACGCAAAAGCTAAGCAGAAAGAAGGAAGAAAGTTGACGAAAATTAACGTGAATATCTGTATCACATGATTGATATAGCAGCACAAGCAAATATAGATGAACCATCAATAATAGATTATGTAGTCAAAGGTATAAAGGACCACCTAAACAACAAAAGAAAACGAGTGGAGATATAGGATCTAAATGAGTAGAAATACACGAAAAAATCAAAAAAGTACAGTAATAAATTGAACCATAAAGAGAAAGAAGCTTTTAAAGGAGAAAAGAAGCACGAAAAAACATCTAGAAAAAAATATGGTTTTAATTTTAAATGAATGTCCCGAAAAAAATAAAGGTCCTAAATGTTTCGGATGTAACCAATTTGGCCATAAAAAACCAAATTGTCCAAATGTCATTCATGTTACACCATCAAATGCCACCACTACATCTGGTATGTTCATTTTTGCAAAATAAATAATTTACTTTTAGATGGTCTGATAGATACCGGCAGCGATATTTGCATTATTAAGGAACATCGTTGTTGTTATGGTAAAAATTCAAGAATAACAATTTCAGGAATAGGAGCAAATATTACAACAGTGGGTTTAGCAAAATTGAATAAAAAAACCTAGTATATTTAAAAACTTTAATTATTAAGCTAAAAAATGTAATATTTTTTAACCTTGAAATGTATTCAACATCTTTTCTATTTGAAATTAACAGGAACCATTTAAATCAACAATTAACTGATTGAAATTTAGGGAAAATAATAAAATATTAAATTGTAGGTTGAATAGACAAAGTTGTTAAAATTATCGATAGATAAAATATTCTCGAAGAATTTTGTAGAACATTGTAGAATTAATTATTAAATTTTAAAAATACAAATTTTTCATCATTTAATTGTAAATAACAATAAAAATATTTGAATTGTAACTGTAACTAAAAAAATTTCACCAGTTAATAATAAAATAAAAACATAATATTACATCTTTTTTTAAAATTTTTTATAAAAGCTATAGGTCTGTTTATTTTTGAAAAAGTTCGTCCCTTTAACTAAAAATTAATAGTACAAGCCTGCGGGTAGGTTTTTTAACGCGTTGTTTTTTAATTTGTTTTCAAAATACAATGCTTTCTAATAACATAACGCGGTTTCAGAGATTTTACATTTTTATAACATAATGAATGATATTGAAAATTGATGCCATAAATCATAATTCATATACAGAATATTCCATCCATGAATTATAAGAAAGATGTTTCATATTTTTGCTATATTATTACTAAGAAATGTGAATGAATTTTGTTATATTTTTATTGATTTTTAAGGAAAATACTGGAAAATCAAAAAAATATGATTCAATATATAATATAAATCTAGTTCTACTACTCAATTTGTGTGCTCTTTTTTATTTTATGCTTAAAATCAGAGTTCAAATCAATTTAGAAACTGTCTAACCATTAAAATATTGTAGAACCAGACCCAAACCAAAGTAAAAATTAAATTTATGTAGGTACGTATATTTAAATACATTAATGTAAAATTAAATATTATATACTTAAAAAAGCAAATTAATTTTGTTTTATTATATTTTTTCGTTAATAATTTTATTTCTTAATTAATAAATAAATTTTTATACCTACCATAAAATAAAATATTTAAATCACATAAATTTGTCTTATCAGTTATTAAGTCTTATCAATTAACACCAAATTTTTCTTATCAAGACTGATCTTATTTGTCTTATCAATTAACACCAAAAGTTAAATCTACAAAACCATAATCAAACCTATAACCAAATATTCAAACTTTTAAAACCTAAAACAAAATCTAAACCAAAACTAAAGAGAAAAAACTTTTGGTTTGCATTAAGGTTTCTCTCCCGGGATTTCTCGTTCCCGATTTTCCGGGAGATCCACCAAAATATCTATTCCCGATTTCCCGAGAAAAAAATTTAATTCCCGGGATTATTTTAAACATTTATCAACAAATAATTGAAAATAAATATTTCAAAACTACTTCTTGTTTTATTTAAAAATATTTGAAACCAAAGTAACCACTGACTTTTTTGTTTTCGAGATTATGCAGGTGCAGTGCACGATAACTATATAATATTTTTTTTAAATCAAAGCGTGTATGTCTACTGTTTAAGAAGCATAACTTTAAAGTTTAAATTATTTTCTTTGTTTATTTGTGAATTAAAGTAAGTTTTATTAAATTTCAATAACAATTTTCATTTTTTTGACTGATATACAATTTTAAGTATTAAAATTGTATATAACACAAGCATAAATTTAAAGTTTAAATAATTTTCTTTGTTTATTTGTGAATTAAAGTAAGTTTTATTAAATTGCAATAACAATTTTTATTTTTTTTTACTGATATACAATTTTAAATAATAAAGGATTATTAAGGAAAAAGAATGTCAACAGAAAGGACTTGGAGTTTTTATTTTACTATTGATTCTACTAATAAGGACAAAACAAAATGCAATAAATGTAATCAAATGATTGTGAGACAAGGAGGTTCAACAAGTGGAATGAATCGTCATTTGAATATCCAACATGGAATAGATTTGGTTACTAAGAACGATAAATTCGACGCACCAAGTACATCATCGCCTGGCACATCTGATAAATCTATTTCAGGAAATCAAAATTCCATTTTAAAATATATAAAGAAAAAAATATTGGAAGAAATACTTGCAAAACTAGCAGCTGTAGATGGAATTTCCATCAATGTTATTTCGAAAAGTACATTTATTCGTGAATCTATTTCTGCGAAAGGATATTTTCTTCCTAAAAATCCTTCACACATAATGAATCTTATATTTAACTATTATGCCGAAATCAAATCCGAACTTAAATGTAAATTTTCAACTATTTTAAAAGCAAATCAAAAATTTTGCTTAACTTTAGACGAATGGACAAGCAGCCGTAATCGTAGATACATGAATATCAATGTTATGTGCAATGATGGAATATTCGAAAATTTGGGATTAGTAAGAATTGAAGGAAGTTGTGGAGCTGAAAAAACGTTAGATATAGTTAATGAGAGGTTAAAGGAATTTAATTTGAATTTATCTACAGATATTATTGCAATCATAACTGATGGAGTAGCCGTTATGATTAAATTTGGGAAGTTAGCTCCTGCTTTCCATTTACAATGCTACACACATGGAATTCATCTGGCTGTTTTGGATACTATTTTTGGTTCTGCTAAGACAGAATTATTATTGGTAAAAAATCAGAAGCAACAAGTAGACCAATTATTAGATGATGATAGCGACATTGAAGGTATAGAAAGTGATGATGATGGTCTTGATAAAGAGGAAAATCCAGAATTTGAAGGCATGTCATATGAACATGATACAAATATATGTGACCTTAAATTCAATGAACTAAAACCAGGATGCAATAAAACAGATCCGCAAGATATCATCATTTTTTAGAAAATCGTCAGTGCGCAACACAATTCTTCAGCAAAATGTTAAATTAGAATGTGGTAAAGAATTAAACTTATTATTAGACTGCACGACAAGGTGGAATAGCTTGTTAGATATGTTGGAAAGATTTGAGCAAATTCGAATTCCGATTAAAAAAAGTCTATGTGAAATTAATGCTACACATCTACTTGATAATGAAGATTAGCTGTTCCATATAGTAAAAGCATTAATTGCTTGTTTACGTCCAGTAAAATTAGCGTCCGAAGCATTATGTCGACGTGATATGGATTTAATAAAAAGTGAGGGGATTCTGTCGTTTGTAATAGAGACGTTAAATGCGTTAGATAATTCAATATCTCAAGAATTACTACAAAATTTTAAATTGCGGATGATAACTCGAAGACCAAAAATTTTAATTTCATTGGTAAAATACCTAAATAATCCAGATTTATTGTATTCTAAACAAGATGATAATTTTTTTGAAATGTCGTCGAAATCTGAAATGATTAAATTATCTAAAGAATTGTTACACCGCCTATTTCCAGTTTATACCATTGAAGACACCGTTGAACTTGAAAATAAAGATAATGTATTAATTTCCGATACGGAAATTAATATAGAATCAGAAATGCCAGCAAACGTTTTGAAACGAAAGCTTGAAAGTGCTATAAATATGAGCACCAAAAAACAAAATACCGGAGATAAAGAATATAAAATTAATAAAGCCTTTAAAGTCCGAATTTAATTTATTTAAAGCCAGTAGAAAATTAACAAAAAATTTGAAGATGCTCTTAGATGCTCTTCTTTGCATTAAACCAACCTCAGTGGAAAGTGAAAGAGTATTTTTGACTGCTGGCCTTTTTGTCAATAAACTTAGGACAAGAATCAACGATAAATCAGTTAATGCACTAGTTTGTCTTAGAACTCATTTTAAGAACTTTGCCGATAAATAACTTGTTTTTGTTCTATTAGTAATTAAGTTTTCCGTTGCAATGAAAAAAAATGAATATATTAAATGGTTTTTTTGAATTCAAATTTTTTTTTTTAATTAGTAGATAGTATAACCCGAGTTTCCCGGTTTTCCCGGGAACATCTTCCAAATTTGGCGGGAAATGAGAAACCCTAGTTTGCATCTATGCTTATAATGTATAGTTATCTATTTTCTATACGCATTACCCTACTCACTATTGCCTATTTCTAAAATTTAATATTAAAAAAAATATTTTTGCATATTGGCGCCCCATATTTTCTATTAAGCTACGACAAAAAAATTACAATACATACAAATTCTAATAAGAGAATATTATTTGATTTTTATGCAAGGTTCTTTTCAGCACATTCGCGGTTTTCTTATATTGTATTTTTCTTGCATTTTGCTAATTATTTTTATGTTCAAATTTCAATAATAAGTATTGTAGAGTATTTGTAGAGTTATGAAAAAAGCGTTTGTATGTAGGTGATTTGAAACGATCAAGTGTAAATGTAAATAGGTATGTATTTGCATTTGCAATTAATTAATAATATATATTAAAATTGAATTAGATGTATAACATAATATTATATAAATATCCAAATAAAAATTATACATTTGTGTTATGGATGGTTTGTAATATTTTTTGTATAGAATATAGAATTTCATAATATTGTCTAATAAAAATATATCAAGTATAAAATATAGGTATATAGCATTGGTACAAATGTAAACTGTATGTATGTATTCATTAAGATTTAAGAGTAAACTAATTATTTCTATTATTATATAGTGCAAAAGCTACATGTTATGTGGTTTAATGTACTTATGTGCGGGTAAATATTGTTTAAATGGATTAAATTTCGGAAAATATTTAAAACATTTGTAAAACAGATAGAATAGTTTCTTTTTGATAATTTATCTGGCGGTCTGTGCAACTGCATAATTTGCACATATAGAAGGACTGGCTCTGACTAAAATTTTATATGATGAAAAGCGAGAAACTAAATATTTGGTACTAGATATAACAACTTAATATTTAATATTGTTTTCTATTAGTTTCATTATTGGTGTTAATAGTAAATTGTAATTCTTACAATATAGATCATACAATTGACATAAAACTAGTAAAACTTGCAAATAAATTATTTGCCACTGATGAGACGTGGGAAACTAAATATGTGACACTCTAACAACTTAATATCAAATACTGTTTTTTATTAGTTTCATTATTGTTTTTAACAATAAATTGTAATTCTTACAATTTAAAATATACAATTGACATACAACTAGTAAAATTTACAAATTAGTTGTTAAGATTATATTTTCTCTCTGATTCGGACTATTACAACGCGGTTATATTATATTATATTATCAATATCGTTGCAAACTCTGCCCGCATAAGTAACAATTCAATTAAGTGTGTGAAAAAAAATATATATTATTGTAGTGTTTTTGATTTAAAATTGAATTAAAATTTTGAAATTAAAATTTGAATTAAAATTTACAAAAAAAAATTAATAACAGTTTCCGCGTGTGTACAAAATAAAAGAAATATACAAACAAAATAAAATAAATATATAAAAGAAATTAACAATTTCAAAAAATTAACAATTTATTAAATTAATTTTTAATTAATCATTAAATTAATTAAAATTAATTATTAAATTATTGCAAAAGAAAATGGAGAAAAAACAAGATAATTCAATACAAATTTTAGGCGAGACTCGTAAGTCAATTTAACAGTATTTTCATATCTTATATTATTATTTTATCTTTGGCTATTAGAATTTAGATACATTAAATTATTGGCTAGCGGAAAAATCTCCAACAAATAAAATGAAAAATGACCGCAAAATTTGGGGTTAGGAAACAAAAATAAGCCAAAAATTAACATGAAAAAATGCACCAAATATATTTTCGGGTTAAAAACTACAAATTTAATAAAAAAAAGAAATATCTGCAAAAAATATTGGCTTAAAAAAAATTTTTAAAAATTACATTCAGGTGAAATAAAGAGGTCCACGCGAGCTTAATAATTATTATATATTAATATAATAATTCATATTATTATAATTTAAAACAATAATGCGAATCTAATAACAAAGAAACTTGTATAAAATAATTTGAATAATTTTATGATTTTTAAATTTGAAAAATGAAAAATATCCCCAAATTAATTTTTTGATGTTATTTAATATCTTTTAGAGCGATTTTTCATTTTGGGCTAATTGTTCATTTTATTTTTTAGGGTGATTTTTCCGGTTTTTCCTCGATTTTTCCAGAGCCTAAGTTATTTCTTTTTTATTTTTACTATCATTTTTTCTCATACACTCTTAACTCATGATTAGGCGATCCAATTTATATTAATACTATGGACTTATTAAGTCAAGAAACTGCGCACAATGTTGCAATTTATTCTTTGACTTTAGATCAATTCAACACAGATTAACAATTTCACTAAAATGAAAATGTTAAATTTGAGAATACACAAAATACACAATTATCACAAAATACAAATCAACAAAGGCACAAAATCAATATATTACATTATTAAATACAAATTAACAATTTTTACATATTGAAAATATACAATCAACAGAAAATGCAAATGAATTACCTTCTCCCCAAAATGAAGAGTCAACTTTAGAATCATTGTTGCAATCGTGGGGTTTATATCAATATTTAGGCAGTATATTCAAAGGTAAATTCTTAACAGCTTTTATGTCCTTTCCCTAATTCTCTTTTTTGTCTGCTTCATAAAGCATTTTATTACTATTCAAAGTCTGATTGTCATAACAGAAAGCGACATTAATCAACTAATTCCATTGTTTGGCATAAGAATTAGCTTTAAAAAGTATTTGGCTGAATGGAGAATTGCTAATGTGAGTCCAACGAAAAATATACTTTATATTTCTTTCCCGTAATGTTCAAATATTTTTATTTAAATTTTATTCCTTATTGATATTTTAGGGACACTCATCTGTACCTGTAGCTGAAACTCTGTCCATGAACTCCCAAGTATTTCAATGGGTTAGGGATAATATGACGTGTAGTACTGCATCAGCAACAACATGTAGCACGCCTAGGAATATTTTGGGAGAGTGCAGCCGGGAGGGAACACCGGATTCTTTACCCGATGCTATTAGATCATTCTAATCTTTTCTGCGGAAAATATAAGCAATCTGGTACCATTTCAAACTTTGGGAAAAATATTTAAATTATAATTAAACATTAAAATTTAGAATCTGCGAGAAATATTAGCAAAAGACTTTTTATCAGCTGCTGCAATTGATTACCAGGAAAAATTCAAAACAATCAATGATCATCATAGGAAAAATGTGATTACAACAACCGCAAATTATTTCCTTAAGAATTCGTTTAGTTCCAGATGATTTTCATACACTTAGATTAAAAATTATAGAAATATTTCCTTCTGAAGATACATTTAATACAATTTGATTACAAAAATTATTCTCTTTATTATTTTCAGACATCATATTACATAGAACGAACTGAAACCAGTCAACACCAAGGTGCTCTGTACAACAAGTACATAAATGGTATACGAAAACTTCGTGACCAATGATAACTTGAACGATACAATAAAGATTATAAGACAAGTCGAATTTCTGAAATCGATCCTCGAGGTATATTTAAATACATTTTTGCATCAAAGATTATTATATATTTTACAAAATTAATTGTTTCCCTCTAGATCAACACTTTCAAGAAGACGATAAACTTTGGCTTTCTTTTAAGCATGATCCATGGCCCGTAGTTGAATAACTTTGGAAAAAAACTAAAGAACAGCGACGGATTGAAATAATTTCCAGCACAGGTAAAACTATTTCAAAATTTTTTTCGGGCTGTCCCCGATTTAAAGATCGTGATGGTCATAGATTGGTGAACAACAATAGTCATCCATTATCTTTTTCACAACATTAAAATTTATTATTATTGCAGATAGAAATTAAAATTTTGTAAATTTTTTTTATTTACAAAATTAAAATACGAAAATTAATTTTAGGTAATTTAAAATAAAATAACTTATAGCAATGTTCAAGATAATAATGAATTTTAAAAACAAAAGTTCAAACTTAAAATATAAAATTAAGTTAATTTTTACAAATATTAAAAACAATTTTTTTTTTAATTATACTTAAAAAATAGAAATAACAAATTGATAAAGCCAATTTCAAAAATGAATCTAAGTGAAACAAAAACAAATGTAAAATTAAAAGAAAAATAGAAAATGTTTGTTAATTAAATCTAGTGAGTTCTGTTTTAAAAAAATTAGCAAGGATTAAAAGAAAATTAATTAAATCGAAAAGAAATTAAACAAAAACAAAAAAAATTGATAAGTTGATATTTTTGTTAAATCAGTAAAGATTTCCAATTAAGGACTCCGTGTTTTCTTAATGTCGGTGTGTCAACCTAATATTTATCTGCCGGCTGTTTAGTATAGTAATATTTTTTTATTTTTTTTTTCCTTGCCACTCCAATGAGGAGTATAGGCATCCACTAAGTCATTTATTATTCATATTTAACTAAGGTGAATCATTAATTTCACTAAGTCGTTGATTACTCGGCTGTAGCTATGGTACAAAACTTAGACGTTCCTATTATTTCTATTATTTCCGTGTGTATATCTGAAGACAGAAATATGTCTGATGATAAAATGCTAAAATAAAAGAAAATAAGGTCAAGTTATCTACCTAATATGTTAGTAACAGAACTGATTTGTTGCAGATCGAGAGATTTCAAAACAACAATGAAAATTCAGGATATATTATCCGCTGACAAAAAGTTATCAGTATCCGACCAATAACATTTTAGATTAGGAATATTAAAATCTCCTAAAACAATTAGACTATCTAAGTTTCCTAAATTGGTGTGAGTAGAAAATATAGATGAAACAAACGAACTATAACATCCAAGTTTATCTAAGGTACTAGGAGAGATGTATGAAACTAAAATGTATAAGCTTGAATGCTTTAAGAAGATTTAGGTCCAAATAGCTTCAAACAGGCTGGTGAATTAAACAACCTTGCTAACAAGCGTTCATTTAACAGCTATCAAGACCCCACCTCCACGCTGGGCAAGAGAAGATGAACTTCTGTACCTACGATAGACGACAAAATTTTTGGAAAAATGTTCCTCACTTTGGAAATTTGAGGCCATCTTTCAGACAAGGCAATGATGTAGTGAAGCAGAGATTGAGATTTTAGAAACGCCGTGTGTATTTTTGTACGAAAACTTATCACTTTTTGGTAAAATATAGAGAGATTATAGAGGGTTTTTGATCACTGCAGATTCCATGTTGTTACGTATTTCAAACTCTTTAGTTCGGATATCTGTGTGGCAGTTGTTAGGATTTAATATGAACTGGGTTAGCCCATCCGGAATACATAACTTAAATGATGAGGAACATTTAGTTGCTATCTTAGAAAAGGAGATGCCATTCTATATATTTATTTATTTTAAGATACAATGGTACCATGGTACCAGTGGTGGTACAAAATAAAAATAGTAATTGTATAAAATGGTACAAAATAAAAATAAAATAAATAAGCAATTACTGACTTCAAATATAATACACAATAATAAATAACGATGAAATACTACTTATAAAATTATTTACTTATATTATTACTTACTATGACTCAATGTACTTAAATTATTATTTTAAAACTAATTATGTAATGAGGTTTTATAAATCAAATCTATTCTACTTTCTTTTAAAATAAAATTTTTAATTACTTTCTGTGATTAGAGAAGTTAACAAATTTAAACTACAAAACATTTTTAGTTCGCAATATACATAAATATTTCATGCATTTTGTATTTTTCTACTAGTCTATTTTTTATAAATAGTTACTATAAAATAGTTAATATAAAAAAACTAACTAAAATTTAAGCTTGAATTCAACTTCAATCAAAGCATGATACAATTAAAATTAATTGTTTTAATTCCATAATATTCTAAGAAAATTACTAATAGTTTTTACTACTACTACTGCTGCTATAAAAGCAGATGATCATTTACTTGGAGATAAAGCTGATTCAGAACCTCAATATGTATCTATAGATGAGGCTTTGAAGCTTTTAGATAAAAATTAATTGGAACGTAATATTGGTGGAATAATAAACAGTGATTATATATTCTGTAGGCATTTGAAATTGGAATATGCGGATACTAAAGAAATACATGTAAGACGTGAATATGATAGCAACTTTAAACAACAATCTCTCAAAATTCAATGCTTTGAATATCGCGAAATTTTAGCAGATAGTATCTCAAATGGTGGAGCAATAGAATCAGTTTCAATAATAGATGTAGATTATAAATCTGATTATACAGTACTTGATTTGCAGTCAATAAAACAAAAGTCTTCATATCAAATGGAAATTCTTTAATTTTATAAATAAAATAAATATTTTATAATTATTAAATATTAAAATAAAAACATCATTTTTATTTATCCATGAATTATGATTAGTAGAAAATCCTAACCATTTAACAAAAATTTTATCATCTTTAGTTTTAAGAATTTATTCAATTAAGTATACTTGTTTTTGATGAGCTTTTAACAATTCATATTCATGTATTGGTTGACCTTGATAATCTTCTAATAAATATGTTACTGAATTGATAATTTGAACTTTCTTGATTTTAAATATTTCAGTTGTCCAATTTGGTGTATAGCCTTTTTCAAAAATATGTTTATATTTGCTTATTCGAACCGAATCACCAATTTTAAATATAGCGGGTGGAACTATTTTTATATGATTGTATACATTTTTAAGTAAATCTTAAAGACATCTGATGGACGTTTTTTAATTGTTCGATGTTGAGTGTTGTTATATTGTTTGGGTAGTTCTTCAATTAGGCTTATCCATTTATAATTTCCATTAAAACTAAACTCTTTCCACATCTTTTCTTTTAAAGTTCTATTAAAACGTTCTACAATAGATGCTTTTAATGTGCTAAATGTTGAATAATGATTTATTTCATATGTATTCATTAATTTTTTGAATATTTCATTGACAAATTCTTTTCCATCATCCGTTTGCAACTTTTGCGGATGTCTTTTAAAAGTAACGAAAATATTGTGCATTGCTTCTGTAACATTCTCTGAAATTTTTGTTTCTATGGGGATTGTCCATGCATATTTGAAGAAAGCATCAATCACAGTTAATAAAAATTTAAAACTTTTATTCTCTTTACTATATGACCCCATTTCTACTAAATCAGCTTGCCAAAGATCATCAAAATCTTTAATTATAACTCTACATCGTTTAAAATTTCTCCGTGCTGGTAAAGTATCTTCATATTTATTTAAAAAATTATTTATGTAACTCACCAACGACCTTTCTTTTACTCATATTCAATGATATGAAATATTTTTTTCAATTCTATTTATTTCTAAAATTTTCAAATAATCAGAAAATCTTAATTGGCTTAAATCAAGTAAATCAACAACAACAACCTAACCTTTACTCATTCTAAATATAAATAAGTAAAACAATTTTTAACGGAAAATATTTTATTTATTTTTAATTCTATCATATAATTTTAGTAATTTTACAATTCTTAGACTGATTGTTTCAGCTGATATACAAGGACAAGTTTCAGGAAATTAATCAGATGTATGTGATGAATATGGACATATATCCCAATGAAAACCATATTTTTTGTATATATTTGTTTTGAGTTTTTAAATTCTAGTAGAAAATTAAAATGATGAGTTAGTTCATGATAATGCTCTTCTAGTAAAGTATCTTCATATTTATTTAAAAAATTATTTAGAGTAAATCCGATTTGATGTATATCAATTTCAAAAATTAAATGAAAACTTATCCTAATTATTCTTATTTTAAGTTATTAATTATATGCCGATTGAGCTTAATTATTAATGCCGATTGAGCTTTAGCTTCAGCTTTTTGTAGCCTCTCATTAATAAATTCAATTGGTTTTTTAATTTGAAATTGAATAAAATCATTTATTTCTAAAAAGTTTTCATTTAACATTGTAGAAAATTTGCGGCGAACCTTCTCTAAACTATCTTCCATTTCTTCTTCTAATATTTTTAATTTTTCTTCTATTAATTTAAGTTCATTAGTTAAATTTTCGAAAATTTTTCCAATATTGATTTTTATTAATTCTTTGTGCAAGAAAATTGGATTATTCACATATTTTTGCGTTGCTGCGTCACTTCCATCAATTGGATCTTGAACATTTGACAAAATTTTATTATCTAAATCATAATTTCATTAGTTTTCTAGGGGACAGAAAAAAACAATTGATATCGCTAGAATAATTCCAGAATTTTACCTTTAATTCCTATATTTGCGGGTCTTTTAGCTGTTGGTGCATTATCAGGTGGTGCTGCTGGAATAGCTAAACGTCATAAAAAAATGATGGAAGCCATAGCATTAAAAGAAGGAAAACGATTACACTTAAAACCATATAAGAAAGGATTGAGTCTTTATTTGAATCAAAAAAAACATTAAATGAGCTACCCAAAAGAGCACATACCAATTATGATTTAGAAGAATTCGGAAAAAAACACTTAAAGCATTTCCTTGAAGTTTTTATGAGAGATAATTTACCAACTCATAAACCTTTGAAATATGAATGTGGTATAATAAATTTAGATAATTCTATTGGAAATGGAACGCACTGGTTAGCTTATTATAAAAATCCTCAAACCATACAATATTTTGACAGCTTTGGAAATTTACAACCTCCATTAGAAGTAATTAAATATTTAGGAAATAAAATTATTTATAATTATGCGGTCATTTATGTTTAGAATTTTTATTTCATCTTGTTAGCAAAAACAAAAAAATTATCAGTAAATAAAGCATTATCAAAAAATAAAATTTCGTTTTATAATTAATTTAGCTATATTATTTTCTTGACCTACATTATGATTTTGCTCAAGTTCAAGATAATTTTATTCTTTGTTTGAATGAAAGAAATGAAAGAAACAAAAAAATTGTAAATGGGATAAATGAACTTTATTTATAAATTATAGGGTATAAAAAACATAAATATGTCAATTAAGCTTTGAAATATATAAAAGTAGGATACATATCTAAATTATCACATTATCTTAATTATAGCTAGACATGTCGATAATAATAACTTTAAGCGGAAATTCTTCTGTATTAACAAATACTTTTTTTCCATCGATAGATTTAAAAGGAAAAGAATATACTTGTGGATTAGTAGATTTTCAAACGTATCATTCCATACCGAATATAGATGAGGGGAACAACACATTTATTATTGATGATAAACCAATTATAATTCCCACAGGTTCGTATGAAATTGAAGATATTGAAAAATTTCTCAGAAAAAAGGTGAATATTGTTAAAACAGATGCGGATGACTTAATTGTACGAGCAAACAATAATACATTATAATGTCAGAATCAACAACCAGATATATATTCTATGAATCAAATAGCTCAACCTAGTATATCAAAATCATTTCGGCAAGAAGGAAGCCAACACTTGCAGAAAAAGAACAGTTTAACGGCAGTCAATTAGCAACATCTCAAATTGCTTGGATATCAATAAAAAAAAATTAAAATTAGTCTTTTTAATAAACCTGTTTTTGATGATAGTATAGCTAGCGTTCATTGGCATATATTTACCATTCATAAACTATTATGCATTGGGGCACTCTATAAAAATACAAATACAAAATCAGAATTTAAATATATTACCTTCAACAAGTTTAATTTATATAGAAGAATTTTTAACAAAACATGATGGAACAGCTGTTGTAAATACTAAATTAATTAATAATGCTATACCATTTCTATTTGAATCTATTCGCTATCACCTTAAGAAATTGATGAGAACCACAAAGTTGGAATAACCCCAACATTAAAAAATTACATTTCACTCAATCAAAATGAAAGTACTTCTCTATACAATGCAAGTTGGTCACCCAATGAATCAATTAAAATGAATGGACTTTATTTTAAATTTTACATTCCTCTAAGTAGATTACAAGGTTTTGCAGAAGATTATAAAAACATTATTCCTAATGCGAAACATGAACTAACATTAATACGATCTGATAACGATTAATTCAATGATATGTTCCGATATTAGTGAGAAACCGAAAATTTCTATTACAAAAATATGCTGGAGAGTTCAGGATATTAATTTGTCAGATAATGAAAAATTAAAGTTATATAAAAGTATTGAAAGTGGTTCTCACATAAAAATAGCTTTCAGAAATTGGGAATTACAACTATGTCCTACATTAACAGCAGGAGTTATTCATTACATTTGGATTCTTCAAACAGTTTCACAACTTGAAAAACCTCGTTTTATTATTTTAGCTCTACAAACTACCCAAAATAATGCTCAAAAAGATCCTTCAAAATTTCATCACTGTGATGTCACTGATATAAAAGTGCATTTAAATTCTGAAGGATATCGATATGAGAATATGCATTTAGATTTTAATAGAAATCGTTATACTTTAGCATATGAAACATATTCAAATTTTAGAAGTTTTTATTATAATCATCCAATATCAAAACATTTACTTTCATGCGACAAATTTAAAAATGATTCACCGATCTTTGTAATTGATACTCTTTATTAAAATGAAAATGTTAAAATGGGAGCAGTTCATGTTAAAATTGAGATAAGAACTTTGAAGCCAATTCCAGACAATACTGCAGCTTATTTTCTTATTTTGCACGATCGTTTAATTGAATTTAAACCGTTGACAGGGGAAGTTAACAAAATTCTTTAAAATAATCTTAGTTAGTTTTATTTAAAAAGGTGAATGGATTACGTTATTATTGATACTCAAGGTTTTAGGGATAATGATAATAAATTCATTTTAAAAGAAATAGCAGTTCTATCATCAGAAAACAATATACAACATTTTATAATTAAACCTCCATTTAGCTATCAGTATCTAAACAAAAAAGCAAAAAATATAAATAAATGGTTGACAAAGAATCATCATGAATTCAAGTGGTTAAATGGTACAGCATATTTTTGTGAAGCTATCAATTTTTTAAAAATATATGTAGATAACTATAAAAATATTTATGTAAAAGGCAGCGAGAAAAAATTTTGGATTGAAATAAATTTAAAAATAAACAATGTCTTTGATTTAGATGAACAAGTTCAAGAGTATTAAAGCGAACAGACGTATATTTTTTTTAATTTATAAATTATTTTTTAATTTTTTTATTTGGAATTTTTTTTTATTTTAATAAATTCTAAAAAATAAAATAATAAAGTGTATAAAAAATTTTGTACAAAAAAATTAAAAACTAACAAACGATGTAAAGCTTGCAATGGCGGTATTACAGGCAGAGAAAGAGGAGTGTAATGTACCGGGCTATGCCAGAATTTTTTTCATGCTAAATGCGCAAAGGTTCTTTGCTTTAGTTAAATCTGGTTCACTCACTTGGAAATGTACGAAATGTCTTTCCAGCGATGGTGAAAATAATGCCTCAATCTTAATTCCGGATGATGAGACAAGTCATTCTGATTCTGGTGAAGTAAATAAAGCTGAACATAACGAGGATGCAAATTTAGAAGAAATTTTAAATCATGGAATAATTCAACTTTCATCGTTCAATCTCTCTAATTGTGATATAACTAAAATGGCGCAATATTTTAAATGTATGGGGTCAAATCCATAAATCTCAAACACAAATCCAGAAATCGCAAGCATATCTTAGTACTCAAATGGACGATGCACTCAAACAAATATTTTGTGAAGAAAATAAAAATTTAAAAATCAAAATAAAAGAAACTGAAGGAAAAGTTCAAGCTTTGGAAAACAGGGTAAACCAACTTGAAAGCATAGCAGATGTAACAGAGCAACAAAAGCTTAAAAAAATTCATTATAGGAGGCTTGCCGCCCAAAATTGCTGAGGGGAAAAATGTATTGTTAAAAATTGCAAAAAAAATCAATGCCAATATTTTGAAGTGATATAAAAAGCTTCTTACCAATACATTCACGCAATACTAATAATTCATCAAAGCAGTTGTATAAAGTTGAATTAAATTCAGAAAAGGCTAGAGATGAACTCATGTTAAAAAAACGTTCCTACAAGCATCTATTTACGGATGAAATTGGTGAAGGTCAACAGGAAAATAATGAGATATTTTTTCTGTACGATCTTACGTCACTACAAATAAAACTGTATTACGAGACTAAAGAAATCAAGACAAGTCAAAATATGCAATTTCTCTGGATCAAAGATGGGAAAATTTTCTTACGAGAAAAGCAGGATTCTAAGGTATACTCAATCACTAATATGAATAATATTAACTTTATTAAATCTATTTATAATAAAATTAAGTAACCTTTTTAACACCATTTTAATTTTAATTAACATAATGAAAACAAATTATTCCAAGTTAGGAACTGCAATAATATTTTATTCTTGGTACATAAAACCACTATATCTTTGAAACTAAATGGTATTTTCTCCTGTAAATTTAATAAATTTGATATTTTAATACAAAAAAAACTTTCTTATTCCCAAATAATTTTTGTTACTTTTCTTATTTTTTATTTATTCATTTCACACCTTAAATTTAATATTTTTAATTAATTACACAATTTTTACACTTAACAATATTTTTTCAAAATTATATATTTAAATTTACATACACATATTTTCCTAACCTAAAAATTTTTTGCTTTCTCAAATTAATAAATCTTATATTTAAACAAATATTATACAAACTAATTAAAACAATCAATTATGACTTATACCACTTTTTAATTTTTAATGTATTAAATCTCTACCTTAAAATTGTAAATTATTTATTAATTATTCTAAACATTAGTCTAATCAATCTAAATATGTTCTTTTTATTTACATATATTTTCAATAATCTACAATGTCACTTGAACAATATTACATCTAAATTAATAATAACAACAAACCTTTATATTATACATTTAGTCACAATAATTTTCTTAAAACAACACGTGTTGGCGACAAACTTTGTAAAAATAATAGCAAACTTAAATTAATAATAATTATAATTAAAACTTTAATGTACTACATTATTGTACTTTACAATAATATTAACTAGTATTTGCCCGCTGCTCGAAAATCGAGCAAATCTAGATTAAAATACAGCTACATAGTGTACATCTTTGTCAGTTTCCGAAAGCTGAAAGTTGTTGTCTGAGTTCGTGATGTGTAAGCGAGGATTCGTTCTGTTTCAGGGATGGTTTGGGTGTTACAGCCGTACTACCAATTTAGCAAACCGCAAATTATTATTAACAAAACGTTAAACTAAATAAGTACTTTAAAGAAAATTATGACAGAACTATGTAAAGTAATGTAAAGAACTTTTAAATTATTAAAAACAAATCCTTAAAATTGGACTACATATTATGCCAAGTATACATATATTAATAAGAGAGTCACATATAAAACATTTTATAATTACAATTACTTTTTTTAATTACATATTATTTTAAAATTTTCATATAGACAACTTACGGCGCACGCTTTTATATGCACAGTAAGATGGCGCAGTAAAAAGCCAGAGAGTTCCAATACGGAAAATATAATTATTGTTTTTAGCATTAAAAAAAACGTATTAAAATTTTTTGAAATCATAAATTTATATTTATAAATTATGCATTCTCATAAATAAATTTATTATAAAATCAACTCAAAAATTTATTATTATTTTAAATTATTATAATATATAGGCATTTACATATTAGTTCTTAACTGAAACTCATAAATTTTGCATTTTATATAAGACCTATTATTTTAAAAATGTTTCAATTCAAATGTGCACCTCCATGCATTGCAAAAATTTATCTATTATTCAGTAAATATGGTATGTATGTATATGTAGGTACTTATTCTATAACATTTTTAAAATTCACACTCGATCCAGTCAAAAAGAAATCGATTTTATGTTACTTACTAAATTGCAATAGTAACTTTTTTCAACATCTTTGAATATTTTAAATTCCAAATCTTTCAAATGAGAGAAGCTGTTGAACAATTTAAAAAAAATTCACTACTGGACTGGCACTGACCACAATACAATATACAACATACATAAGCAAAATCCTATAAACAAAAAAAAAAGTAATCATTTACATTTAATTTAAGGACCAAACATTTTTTACTGTCTCTTAAATTTTTATATTGTTATTGTTAATATTGCTATGTCTCACTTCATGTTTGTTATCTGGTTGTACTCTGTAAATTAGTACTTGGTTAGTACTGTACTGTGCCACTCTTTCAATGACAAAATAATATAGATAATACGTAACACAAATCATACTAATGGGCCTTGGCCGTAAGTGCATAACTGCATAAAATACTACATACATTAAAATTTGAACTTTTTAAAATAGAAAATTACATAATATTTAAATTATAGTGTACATTTCATTCTCTTAAATATTTCTTAACATAAAATATTAATTAGTTTAGTACTAAAATTGTAAGTTCTAAATTCTACTCTCATGTTATTGATATTATTCCTCTACGCTAAAATTTTTATTGTTTATTTTACAAAATACATAATATGTACGTATCCTAGTATCCTACTACAGCTGACACAATTATTTTTTTTTATTTAGTTTTAAAGTTTTAAAAATTTTTATTTATTAATAGAACCCGTATTAGTTTTGAACGTAAATATAATATGCATGCATATAATATAAACAAACATATGCATTCACATTTAATAAAAATTTATTGTTGTTGGTTTAAGCATGAAATTTAAGTTTAAGCCGAAAGCGCATACTTACATAATATGTATGTATGAATATTATGAGATGACGTTATGTAATCACGTTGTAACCATGTGTGGTTACATACATACATTCGATGATTCGAGGTATTAAGTAGAAAAAAAGTTTTTTTTTTATTCTTATTATAAATACATGCATACATACGTCTTTACATATTGCAAATCAAAATAGAATCCATTTTTTTTTAAATTTTATTTTTTGATTTTTTTTTTAATTATATTGTCAAATTTATGAATGGGTACGCACATGCCTCTGAGTAAACGTTTTAGTTTAAATAAAATCACATCCATACTTACATATGTAATGTATGTACATATATTCATTTGGTGGTTAAAAAAAATAGACACTGTATCTACAGGTACAAAAAATTAAATTCGTAAATCGTAATTTTGATTTAAAACACTCCAAAAAATTTATGCTATCAAATTTACAAAATATAAAACATAAAAATATATGTATTATATAAAGAGCTTCTGAAACTTTTCATTTACGTAATTATCAAAAACAAAACATAAAATTCCAATAAAAAAAAACAAAAATTGAAATTTATTGCAAATTTAATCTAAGTACCTAATAATTTATATACTACTTATACATATATGTACATATATATATGTACATACATGACAATTAAACTAAATTTAACTATTATCTATAATAATTTTATTTTAACTATTATTAATTTAGATTATTATAATAACAATATAATTTCTAACTTAAAATTTTTTTTATCAGTGTACTAAAATAAATGCTAACCATTTCATACAAAACTTCCAAACAAAATTTTTAAAAAATTAAAATATATTAATAAAATCCACCAATCCAATCCAATTTAAAAATTTTTACACCCTCATATCATATTCATATAATCATATTCATATTCTATATAACTCAGTGCAAATAAATATTACTAATCATAGATATGCGAGAGGCAAACACAAATACACATTTACATTCTGAAGTATAAATAAGTACCTACCTCAAAAAATATTACTACGATTTATGAACTAATAAAAAGCAAGTACTAAAATGAAAGAAAAAAAAAAGAATCAATACGTAAATACATAGAAAGTCGTGTAAAAAAATGCATATGTGTCAAGAAATTTTGATAAGCTGTATTTCGTAAACTACCACCCCGATCGAAAAGGTAAAAACATATTTTGTTTTTGTATTAGCAGTATACTATGCTTTAAAAAAATTATAATTTCCTATTACATTGAACTTAACAAATTTTCATATTTTCTAAATATTAATTGTAATGATAATATTAATTAATGAAAATATAAGTGTAAATCATTTTACAGGGATGGGAAACATGGATTTTAACTCTAAATATAAAAATAACTTTAACATTATATATCTGAATATACAAAGTTTACGAAATAAACTATACGATTTAGAATTATTGATTAACTCTTATAAATATGAAATACATGTTATTGTTTTATCGGAAATATGGCTAAATAAATATGAAAATAGTTTCTTTAATCTACCAAAATATGTAGCATATTTCTCAAATAGAGTAAATTCATATGGTGGTTTTGCCATTTTTGTAAATCAAAAAATAAGTAGCGCGTTAGTTTTTGAGAAAGAGTTTACAAAATCAAACATTCTGGTAGTTAAATTACTGCAACAAAGAATAAATATTGTATGCGTTTACAGATCACATGAAACTCATGTTACTGATTTCATTAATAAAATTGACGAATGTACCATTAAACAGAGAGTCGAACCGGAGCTGAACCGAAAACCGAAACCCGCTATTAACCGCTATTTTTAGGAAACCAAAAACGTAACCGAACCGAAATATAATAAAAATGTAATGTACCGTAACCATAACCGGAGCAAATGATAGAAGCGATTAAAACCGGTTTTTTACGGTTCACAAATTAACTATTTTTATTTCACAAGTTTTATTTATTTTAGGTCAACTTTAGAAGTAAAATGTAAAAATAAATACTTTACTTTTAATTTATTACTTTATTTTTATACAACGGTAAGTCACTTTGTTGAAAATTAAAATTCATGAAACGACAAGTCATATGTTTTCATGTTTCATGTCATTTGCATTTTGATTCGAATTCGAATTTCAAGTTTGAAAATACTAAACAACAGAAAACAATTTGGAAATAAATATTTTTTTTTTTTACAAACTTTATAAAATAAGTTAGTTTTTTTAAAAAATCAAATATAGCATAAATTTATATTCTTAATATTTTCAAGTTCTTTTATATGCCATAAATGGGAAGAAAATACGAAAATCCTGTAAGGAAATTTTTCCAAATCGATCAAACTGCAAATAAAGGAGTATGCAAAATTGATGATTGTGGGAAAAGTATTGCTGGAACTCATGCTGCTAATTATGAGCGTCATGTTGAACGTTTTCATGTTAAAGAATATTCGCTTCTGCAAGAAGAAAAAGCATTGATGGCACAACCACCGAAAAAAAAAACACTAGTACGCACAAATCAACAGAATTTATTCCAAATGCAAGCAGTAAAAAAAGCAACAATTAATGTTGTTATGGACGAACCAACGTTGATAAATGCTTGCGTGCAGTTAGTCACCAAAAATGGATGTCCTTTCAGTTTGCTAGAGTGCTCAGGTTTTCAACAAATTTTGAAACCATTGTTAAATGGACTAAATTCAAATTTGAAAATTAATGCTGAAAATATTAGAAAAAATGTCAACATACTTGCAGAAAAAATTAAACAAAATATTAAAAAAGAAGTTCAAAATAAAATGATTAGTATTAAATTAGATATAGCTACTAGATGTGATAGGTCGGTGTTAGGCGTAAATGCTCAATATATTCTGAGTGATAAGGTTCTGTTACGGACATTATCAATGATGGAAATGAAAAAAAGACATACATCTGAATATATTAAAGAAAGTTTAATAGAAATTTTAAAATCGTTCAATATTGAAATGAACCAAATTTATACCATAACCACTGATAATGGTGCAAATATGGTAAAAACAGTTAAACTTCTAAGTTCCGATTTAGAAATAGCTAACCAATATATTACACAGGTAGAGAATACCGATGAGGATAGCGAAGAAAACAATATTGATGATATAACTATACTTAATGAAGAGAAAATGTTGGCCGCACATGTAGGCACAGTTTTAAATAGATGTTATGATAATAGATTAGAAAATTTGAATTTAAATGCTATTTCTGCAGTACGATGTGCAGCACATACTTTACAATTAGCCATTTATGATGTCATAAAAGAAATAGTAATTGCTAAAAAACTATCAAAATGTCGTTTCGTCTGTAAAAAATTACGTACCACTAATATTTTGATTTTAATATCCGCAATGAAATTAAAAAAACCAAAAATTGACTGTTCCACTAGATGGAATTCTTCATTTAACATGCTCGAACGGCTTCTCGAGTTAAAATCATTTTGTGATCAGATGGTGAGTACTTATAGTTTTTTACGTATGACAAATGAAGAATGGAAATTTGTTGAGGATTTTGTGAATGTTTTCAAACCGTTAAAATCTGCAACATTAAAATTGCAAAATGAACAATTACTTCTCGGAGATTTCTATGGATTATGGTTAGAAATTAAAATTGAAATTGAAAAAATTAATACACCTCTCAGCAAATCTTTAAAAGAAGCAATTGAAAAACGAGAAAAAATATTATTGGAGAGGGATTACGTTTTTGCTGCATTGTATTTGGATCCACGATACAATTTTTTATTAACTAATTCTCAAAATAAAATTGCCCGTGAACAGCTATTAAAAATTGGACATTTAACAACACCAGAATCTTCTTCAACATCTACTGATAAACTTAACTTGAATTTGAATGACATAGAAACCTCGACTATGTCCGATTTGGAAAAATATCTATTAAACAAAGAAAGAGAGCTGAATTCTATACATTCATTATCAGCTAGTAATGTTGATGGTAATAATGAAAAATTTATTGCATTATCAAAACAAATTAATAATTTTAATCCAATTAGAAAGACTAATAATACTGACGTATTACAATATTGGTATTCAAAACAAGTTGTCATGCCAGAGTTGTCATGCTGTCAGAACTTGCAAAAATTATATTAGCCGTGCCTGCAACACAGGTCAGTGTAGAGAGAAATTTTTCTGCATTGAAAATTATACTGGGAGATAAAAGAACAAATTTATCTGAAAAAAATTTGCAAAACATATTAATTTGCAAATTAAATAAAGATTTTAACTAAACTAAGTTTGTACTTTATTTTATAAAGTTTTTTGTTTGGTTTATTTTTTATTTGTTAATTTCTTTTTTGTTATTTTTTTTTGTTAGTTTTTTATTTTATTAATTTTGAACATGGTTTTAGAAAAACTATTTTTATTTTTTTTACAAGTTATTATATTACTTACTATAATAATTAATTAAATAAAGTAATAATATATACATATTACTGTTTGTTTTTCTTTAAATTTACTTTAATAAAGAGATAAACTATTAATAATTTGGATTATCTAAACAAAATATATTAGAAACCGATTACGAACCGGTTTTGAACCGAAAACGTAACCGGAGCGGAAAAAAATAAAAAAAAACCAATTGTAAACCGGAACCGAACCAAATTCAGAACGTAACCGTAAACCGGAACGGAATAAGATGCGGTTCGACTCTCTGCCATTAAATATAAGAATTCTATTATTGTAGGAGATATGAACTTAAATGTGTTAAATCACAACTCGTGTGATGTTAAAACTTACTGCAATACTCTACTTAGTAACGGATTTGTTGTCTACAATAAAATATCTGAGCAATATGCGACTAGATTTGGCAACACGTCTCAAACAATTATAGATCATTATATTACGGATATTATAAAAAATTAATTTTTTTTCCATATTTTGGACACTACTATCTCTGATCACCAATTATTCTTTATAAGTATGGATCAAAAGCCAATATTAGAGAATATTATAAATATTAAAACAGTCTTAAACTACGAAAATATAACTAAGGATATGATATGGTCTAAACTTAATACTTACAATAATTTAAATGAAATAGTTTATGAGTTAACTAGTTTAATAACAAAAAATATGAAAAATATACCAGTAAGAGATAAAAATAAAAAGCATGAATGGATGGCAAATGAAATATTAACTAAAATGAAAATTCGCGATTCCTATTTTAAATTAAAAAAAATATTCTAATGATTTACATGTGAAAAATTTGTACGAACAATCCAAACTTGAAGTTAAAAATTAGTAAAACAGGCTAAAATAAAATTTTGTTGTGAGGAAATAGCAAAAGACTCCACTAACAGCAAAAGACTGTGGAATTTTTACAAAAATATAATGTTTAATAAAATCAATCATATATAATAAAATAAAATCAATCAACCATTAAAAGTATAAAATGTAATAATGAAATCTTTGATAAAGATGTTGACATTACAATAATTACTTTGTAAATTTCACTGATGAGATAGATTGTCCGTCCGGTTCAATAGATCATGAATATGTTCAAAACTTTAGACCAAATATTACTTATGACTTTGATTTAACACCTACAAACATAGAAGAAGTGAGTAATGCTAAAATCGGGTGCAGCCACTGGATATGACAGCATTTCCGCCAAATTTGTAAAACGTTTTGCTCAGTAATTAGCTCCAGTATTAGTAAAATTCATAAATATTTCATTTCAAACAAGCTCTTTCCCGGATTCTCTTAAAACCGCTATTCGTACCCCTATTTTCAAAAATGGCGAAGTAACAAATCGGTCAAACTATCGTCCTGTTTTTGTCCTAAGGCATTATCAAAAATTTCTGAAATTGTCATCAAAAATCGCTTAAACTTATTCATCGTAAATAATAAAATTCTGCACAATGGACAATATGGATTTGAGCAAAATTCTAACACAACAGCTGCGTGTTTAAGTCTAACAGACTTCATCACAAAAAAATTAGAAAAAAAAAAATATGTTGCATGTGTTTTTATTGACTTACAAAAAGCTCTTGACTGCGTGGATCACAAAATCTTTTTATTAAAACTTACTAAAATGAATCTCACGACAGAACAAATTTCTTTTTTCAAAAGTTATTTAGACAATCGAAAACAAAAAGTTAAAATAAATGGAGTTCTCAGTCAACCAAAAACAATCAAAAAGTTCCACAAGGCTCTATTCTAGGGCCGGATTTATTTAAAATATATATAAATGGCATAGCTAATTTAAACTTAAAAGGGGCTATCCAACTCTATGCGAATGACATTGTTTTGAAATATGCAACCGACAGTGAAATTGAAACTAAATATTCTATTGAAGAGGATTTTAAAATCATTGATGAATGGCTTGTTAAACATTGTCTCTTATTAAATATAAAAAAAACTAAAATAATATTATTCGGAAATAAAAATTTCACCAACCAAAACTTTTTTTTACAATAGTAAAAGTATTGAAGTAGTACCATCATTTAACTATTTAGGTTTAATATTAGATAGTAAAATAAAATGAGAAGATCATATAAATTTGGTAGTAAAAAAAATTATCCCTTACATTTTTATTCTAAGGCGACTTAGAACATTTTTTGATAGTCAAACGTTATACGTAATCTACTCCTCATACATTCTTCTATCAAATATAACGTATTTAAAACCAATTTGGAGTGGAGCACAACAGAATACGCTTAATAAATTAAATGTGCTTCATAAAAAATCTATCAAGGTAATCCATCATTACCCAATTAGCCACCCTTCGAATATGTTATATTCAGATAAATATATGAATTTCAGGTATTTGTAAACGTGAATTGTATATGATTGGTTTCAAAATTGTAAATGACTATATTAAACATAATTTCACTATAAACAGAAATTATGAAATACGCAATCATAATACCAGAAACAAGGCGAAGTTTTATTTAGCTTTATTTAAAACAAATAATCAAAATAAGAACTGCTTCTATGACTGTGTAAAAACATATAATGAATTACCAAGTGAATTAAAAAGTATAGTAAATATTGCTCATTTTAAGAAGGAAATTAAAAAATATATAACAAATAATATATAAAAGAAGAAATGAAGTTAATTATTGTGAAACTAAAATAACTTTTTTTTTAATATAAGGTACATAGATTTTGAAACTATTTAATTTAATACCAATTATACAATATTAGACCAGAACATCGAATGTTTAGGTCGTAAATAAATAAATTTTTTTTTTTTTAATTTTTTATATTTTGTAATTTATATTTATATTTATATTTATAGTTTTATATTTATAATTTACAAATTTAAACATATTTTTGCAATGTTATTTACCTGATTATAGATTATATTATATTTTAAGACTTATGTTAAGATTTATGAATTATTGTCAAAAAAAAAAAAAAAATGAAATAAAAAAGAAAACAAAAAGAAAAAAAAGGTTCAACAAGTATAAAAATTATGAAAAATAAGCAATATTTATCTAACAAATGTTTATTCAACCATAAGGGTGCGTTCGAAAATCTTTATTTCTTAAAAAAGCTGATTTAATTATTTTAAAAGTTTAAAAATGAACCAATGTATTAAATAATATCATTCACAAAGTTTAATTGGATTATAATAAAAGTCATACAATTAAAACGTTTTTTATTTTATAAAATGGAAAATAAAAATCAAAAAAAATATCAGGAATATTAAAATCCGTCTAAGTCTAGGACTTCAGCATCATAAACAATATCATGTGTGCATTAATCTTCATCAAGGAGTGTAAAAATTAAAAAAGATGAAAAAGGAAAAAAATCAGATTGTTGTAAGATGTCATAAGCGGACAGAAATCCTGGGAATTATAAAATTATTATATATAAAATAAAAAATTATTATATTTTTTTAAAATAAATTCTTTATTATACGTATTTTTATTATACATATTTTTATTGTAATTAAATTTGCTACTTCATTCAATAAATAAAATATTAAAATTACTAATTTGTTTTATTCTCATTTAATATAGATAATGACCCCAAGGTAAAGTTTTATATGAGTTATTTAATAAAAATCTTTTATCATCATTTGAATAGAAAGCTATTTTTTTCTGTCTTATACTAGTTACATTATGATATTTTGATTTTATTAAATATTGTATAATTATTTTATTTTTATTTTCATCTAAACATTTTTTGTAATCACTAAATTCTATTTCTTTTTGTACAATAGATTTTTTAACACCTTTAATTTTTTTTATATGTTCTTCATTTTCAACTTTAATTGTATGCATTTTTGATCTTAAGTCAATAAACTCTATAAAGTTTTTACCATTCATTTCATCTTTCATTAGCCCTATAATTTTTTTATTTACTAAAAGAATTTGCCACTTATTGTTCATAGGATAATCACTAGTGTCAAATCGTTCATAACAGTCTTCTTTAATTATATCATAGAAATTTTTATTATTAATTTCTAAAATAAGACTATCAGTATCAGTATATAAACGACTACAATTTTTGACTACTGTTGTAATTTTTTCATGTAATCATAAAAAAATTCGTATATTAATATTCTTGAAATATCTAATATGGCCATACCTACATAAATTGGTTGATTGAAAAATATTTCAGTTTTATAGAGTTCTATTGCAACTAAATTTTCTTTAAAAATAGTAGAACTTTTGAAATATGGATATTCAATTAATCCATTAGCACCATAACGCCCATGCCAGTAAGTTTTAAGTTTTATATCACAGTGTTTTCTAACATTTTCTATAGTTTTACCAAATATTGTATTATTCATTAGCTTATATAGTTCTTTTTCAAAATTGTATATTGCCTGTGTACGTAATTTAGTATTCAACTCTATGTATGGCTTAAGGAAATCTGATTGAGTAAATTGTAAAATTTTATGAATTTTTTTTATTTCTAAACCATTTTTCAGAGCAGGGATGCCAACTCTTAAACTTACTTCACCCGGAGAAAAAAAAAACATGACTATATAGGTACTAAAAAAAAAAATTTTATGCAGTTCAGTTTTTTAATTATAAAAATAAAAAGTAACAAAATTCGTTATAATGTAAATTAAAAATTAAATGTATAGGAAATATATTAAATGTATATTTTTATAGGAATAAAAATAATTAACAAAAAATATTAGTTTTTAAAATTATATTTTTTTTGGTTTGGTACACATAATACCAATTTTTTCTGTTCTTCGTCTTGAAGCCATTTTGCGAATTCTTCACAAGTCATATTAAAATTTATTTTTGTTGTTAATTCAGCTTTTACTAAATTTACTCTCATCCTGTTTCTATTATGTGACCAAACATTTCCCATAATAGAGAAAACTCTTTCAACAAAGGCATTACTTACTGGAATTGATAAAGCTTTTGAAACTATTACATATATCTCCGAAAAGTTTCCTGATGACTTAAAGATGTGGCACCACAAATCTGAAACAGCAAATTTCGATTTATCAATATTTTCTAGCTCATGGTTTATTATAACAATTTCGTGATATAAAATATCTTTATCTACGTTACAGTGCAAAACTTCGGCAGCTTTAATTATGTCAAGATAATCTAGTCTGTTTTTAATTATATTTAGTGCAGATAAATATTGAAGAGGAGAATTTTCAAAATCATACCACAATTTTAGATATGAAATGGCACGTTTATATACAGTAATAGCTTCACCTAAAAAATTTTTCTTGTCATAGGTATTAAATTTTTTTATACAAGTGTGTATTTTAGCACCAAAAAAATTTTCTTCCAATCTTTTTTCTAATTGTAATTTCAGCTTTATCATTACATCATGCACTTCAGTACTTGTAAGCTCGTATTTTTGTAATACTAATACAACTTGCTTCATTATATTTAAAAAATGTTGAGCCAAGTACAAATATAATTCAGGGAGTGAAGGATTAGTCAGATCGTCAGTTAATTCATTTTCTTGATCTTTCACAAATTTTCAAATTAATATATCACAATCATCTTCGCCTTTCTGAATGAAATATTGTTTAATTGCTGGATAGCAAAGTAAAATTTTATCTACGGCGTCTGATAAACTAATCCATCTTGTAGAAATGTTTTTTAACATCTGTGAAAATTCTATTTCAAAATATTCAAAACAAGATTTCAATCCCTTTACTCTAGTTGTACTGGATGAGAATTCGGAATATATTTTGTTTATAAAACTTTCCACATCATATGATAATTTTTCACATGGAAATTTTGCAGCATTATGTACCACATGGCAATTGCAATTGCTCTTTACAATTGAAGGATTGATTAAAATCAATTTTTGATACACAGAATTATAAGCACCATAATTAACATTTGCATTATCAGCTGTATAAGACACGACATTGTTGATAGATAATCCTGACATATTAATAGTTTCTATAATTTTGTTTGTAATCGACTCAGCATTTTCAAAATCATCACAATAAAAATCTAGAAATCTAAAAGCCTTTGCGATGCAAATTTGAAACAATTTGGAAATAACCGGAGAGTTTTATGACAAAACCCTGAGACAGGAGACCGACATAAAAACCCGGAGTCTCCGGGTGAAAACACTACAGTTGCCAACCGTGTTTCAGAGCTAATTTCAAATTTCTATAATGGATAACATATTTATTTTTATCAAATAGAGTAGCTATTAATTTTTTTATCAGCTGAATTTATTATTATAAATTATTATTATATTTATTATTATTAAATATTATAAATGTTCAGGGCAAAAGGGTAAATCTCTGTCTAAATCATGAAGCTCCTTAGTATATTTTATATCTACTTTGAATATATATCCAATAGGATTTTCATTAGAAATACCTAAAATAAATTCTTTATAATATTTATTAATTTCTTTCTCCCATTCAAAATTTTTTAAAGGTAAATATTGGCTCATAGCCCAACCGTATTAGTTTTTAATATCAAAATAACTTATATAAGATGATAACTTGTTTGAATCATAATTTGCCATATATAAATTATTAGTTTGAGAATAGCGTTTACAAACTTGTGTAAGACTCCCTCTTATACCATTTTCAATAAATAATAACATATCAACATCTGTTAATAATTCAAAATTTACATTACCATATTTCAACATAGCATCCCAGGAAAATCCTGGTAAAGTAAAATAATGCGCCGGATCTAAATCATAAGAGTTCATACAATGTCTTCTCAATTTTTCAAAAATATCTGTGAATAATAAAACGTCTGTTTTTAGGTATAAGTCAGAATATTCTCCTAAGTTTTTAATATTAAATTCATTCCATATTGTTCGAGCATGATTGTATTCACTATCAGTTATATTAGATTTATTTAGTTCGTTATAAAAAAATCTTTTTCTGGCAACATTGAATCTAGAAACTTTTCATGATTATCAATATAATCGTAAGGGTAAATTCCTTTTTATGATTAAAATATATTGACTTTCCGTTAAATTTTTAAATTGAGATTTTAAATTCAGAAATTCTTTCAAATTTTTAGCTAAGCTATCTAAACTACTTCCTAAAAATGTATATGAGTCTATAAATCTAAATTTAATATCACTATTTTCAATATATGGATTTTCTAAAACTTTATTTTTCTCCTTATTTAAAGGAAGTAAATCTATCTTACCAATTATTGTTGAGTTCAGTTCTTTTATAATGAAATGAGCGTCATATCCAGTTAAATTATGAAATATTACGGGAACATAAAATGCATTTTTGTAATTTATGTTACAACTATTATGAACAGCTCCACGGTATTCACCAGTTAAATGATTGTGATCTTTACATTTAACTTCGTTTGAAGAAAATGGTTTTTCACAAATAAAACAAATCTCTGCTCTTTTAAATGCACCTTGTTGTTCTCTTGTTAGTGCATTCATTTTAACAGGTGACTTTAAGACCGTCTCCAAAAGACAAGCAATAATTTTTAGTTCATTTAAAAACCATTCAATACAATACTCTCCTTTTAAGAAACGGTATTCTGTATTTTCTATGTAACTTGTTTATGTAATATCCTATAGAACATGGAATATGTTCTTGATAACTATTATTTGAACTACTTTTTTTTAATATACATTCTATATCAGCATAGATAACACATGGAACTATTATTTTATTTTTAAAATAAATTTAAGAATATTATTTTCCTAGTTTGGTAGTACAATAGCTGATTTATTAATTTTATCGCAATATATTTTATGATTATTTAATTTTTCAGTTGATGAAAAATAATTAAGACATCTATCACAAAAGAATTTTTTTCACTTATATTTGCTAATATCAGCTGAAAGTAATCTTGATGTATTTTTATTCAAAACATAATGATATTTAATGTTCTCATCATTTTCATAATATGTATTCAATTTTTCTTTTTTATCATAAACATTTTGAATTAATAAAAGATTAGCATGTTTTTCTTTTTTTAATTTTGTTAGATAAAATGGTAGTACTTTAAACTTATCTTTTTTAATGATCTCTAAATCAAAAACGTTAACAGATATTAAATTTAACTTCTCAAATTTTGGAATATCACTTATTAAAACTGAAAAGCTGATATCTTTAAAATTTAATACTTCTCTATAATGTTGATAGCTCGATACACGATCAGAATGAACTACGTTTGGATTAAGTAAAGCCGTTATACTCCATGGAAAACAAGCGTTATCATTATATCTAATATTAATGCATATGCATGCTTCTCTTGTTTTGATAGGTTTAGGTAAATCGATGTAAGATGATGCTGCAGCAAATGATGTGAATGAATTTACATTTATAACTAAATTTACTATGGACGATAAAGCCCAACCACTTCCTTTTTTGATTAAAGTTTGTTCCATTAATTTGTGATACCATTCATTATTATTATTTTCCATTCCGAAATTCAATTTACATTTACCATTCAATTTACCATTCCGAGTACAATTAAATTTCCAGTATTCAAATATTTTAAATCATAATCAGCTTCATCTTCATTGTTTTTTGGTGGTAATACAAATTCTCCACAAAGTACCATATTAACTTTGATTGAATTATATTATATGCTTTTATATTAACTCGTCGATGTCGGTTTATTTATTTATTTATTTATTTGTCATTCTGTCATTTGTCTTTTTATTATCTTCATAATCTGTTAGCAACATTTTTAAGTGTTGTATAGTGCAGAGGAAAGTGTACAGGTTTCAAAAGTGGGGGTCATGTTGTTCGAATCCAGTTCACATGCAACTTTTTTTTTTTTAACTATCTATTCATCAACATTTTTTGAATAAAATATGTATATATTTTGTATATATGAATTTGAAACTTAAATTTTTATCTCTAAATTCATGCATACAATACACACGCAATATATTTTTGATCTTTTCTCCTATTATAGTATATTTTTATGTATGTTGCTAAATTATTTTGTTTACAACATTTGTTTAGTATTTAAATCAAAATATTTGCTGTCAACATTCTTTAATCCATATTGAATATGCATGGTTAAAAATTAATATTTTATGTTCGTAATATCAGGTAATATGTTCATTAAATATTTAAGTGCTGTATAGTGCAGAGGAGAGTGTACAGGTTTTGAAAGTAAGAGTAATTTGGTTCGAATCCAATTCGTATACGTACATTTTTTTTTTGTTAACTGTATTCATCAACATTTTTTTAATAAAATTTTATGTATAATATACACATATTATTTGATATTTCCTCCTATAATAATTTAGTTCAATCAATCTTGATGTGCATAATTATTTTGTATTAGGATTTAGCAAAACACAAAATATATAGGTACAATATTTTTATGTAGCTAAATTATTTTGTTTTCAAACATTTGTTTAGGATTTAAATCAGAACATTTGTTGTTGTTTCTTTATTGCATATTGAATATGCATGGCGTTAAAAATTAATGTTTTATTTAGGAACATTTATTATGTATATTGTGTATATAGATGTACATATAAAATTTTATTTAAAATAATTCCAATTTCCAAATTTAAACTACATACATGTATGTTCATAGTAAAGAATATAAAAAGTAAAGATCATTACAAAATTATGCTTTTGCGCATTACGCATTATGATTTACAAACAAAATTTTGTCAACACAAAAAATTAAAACCACGTATGTAAATATGTACGTACGTATGTACATAATATTATGTTATACTAATTTCCTAAATTATTTTGTTCCGCTCGATTTGTTTATAATTTAAATCAAGATATTTGTCAACAATTTTTAATGATCTTATTAAGGGATTTGGTAGGTACTAGGTAGTTGTTCAAGATTAGATGTTTGTTTGAATATACGATATACTACTAATGCTATACTACTAATAACTATGTGAATATACAGTAAAATACATTTATGTACAATATCATTTTCATACGTGTTAGAAATGTTGCTTAAACTAAAATTGGATTGTAATATTTATAATAACAGTATTTTGGTACATATGTTACTTTTCGAGGTACTTTCATTATTTATGAATTAGTGATAAAAAATTTTTACTCTTGCTGTAATGGAATCGGTTTAACGTCTCTTAATTTACTTAAACATTTGGTATAAATTTGTAAAACGTATTTTATATCAGAAACAATAATTAATGTATGTAAAAATATCCCATATTGTGTGGGATATTTTTACATACATGTGTTTCATTTCAAACTAAAAAGTATTAAATAAAATAATAAGTAAAAATAATAATTTTTAAAATAAATATGCTTTTATCAAAACCGAATTCGCCCGCTAAAAAGTAGAAAATTGATTGCAAAACTTTAGCTTTTTGGTCCAAAATGCTTGCACTAGCAACTCACTTTTATATTATAACAGTCCAAAAAGCTAAAGTTTCTTATCACAAACCTTTTCTTATCACATCTTTTGATCTATCTCTTATCAGTACCTAGCAACATCTTTACCATCTATGACTCATACCTCTTATCTATCATTATATCATTTTCTTAATTACCTAGAGTTTCCTAAAGTGTCTTTTGATTTCTCACGATTTCTTTCTTATAACATTCTTATATATAACAAAAATTAGGAAATTTTCAGAATTAGTGGAAGTTACTTCAGAATTTTTATACCTCCCCCTTGTACCTGCAAATCACAATATCCTTAACTGTTATTTATTGTCTTTTGGAAAATGTCACTTTTGAAAATATTTCCTTTTACTTTCCCTCATTGTTTAATTTTGTTCTATCTATTCATACCTTTAAGCCTATATCTATCTAGCTCCACTTCCGTAAGGTATCACAAACATAATGTCAAATTTATTATATTGTGAACATAAGTTCATACGTGATTCACATTTCTGACGAATTGAGTAGACGTGCTAATTTTAAATTATTTTAATTACTTTAATTCTTTAACTTTATACATAATTTAAGTAAAAAAAATAATAAAATAAATAATAAACAAAAAAAAAAATTTAATTACATTAAAAACAAAAGAACTTGAACTCATTTTTTTTCTTTAAATAAAACTAGAAAACTGTGCTGTGTTTTTGTGTTAAAAATAACAAATAGCTGATGCAATATTTTAAATGCCTTTTTTCTGACTTAATGTTTATTGTTATTAATTATTTAGAAAAAAAAAAGGTAAACAAAAACATGAATACAGATAAATGTAACAAGCCCTATCTGCACAGTTTTCGATGCAAAAATGAATTTGTAACATGCAATAGTTTTAGTAAGGAACGCTTTCACGGAATCTGCCTAAATGCTTTTACAGGGTGGTATACTACATTTCTGGCTCAGTATTTTGTTTGTGAAACATGCTTGGATTATCATGCCAGTATGAATATGTTACTGAACGAAGTCAAAATATTTTTCAATAACATTAAACATGAATACACAGGATTTGCAGGTAAATGTCATAAAATATAACTCAGCATCTTTTAATGAAATGGCAAAAGACTATGAGTCACTGAATATGACACTAATCAGAACGTCTGATAAATAAAAAGATCAACCGAAGCAGAATTTGGTTTTTAAAAATGATGAGTTTCTCTCCGCACTTAATAGCATAAATGAATCTATAAATACGTTAACTAGTGAGTTAATGTCATCTATTAACTTACAAAGCTTAATAGATTCAAAGCTTAATAGTCAACCATCAGATATTGCAGATAAATTGACTGATCAAATACGATTTTTTTGAATTATTGTTTTGCGTGCTTTCTTTTTGTTTTTGCTATTACTGACTTTTTTATTATTACTTGCCATTAAATTTAAAATTAAATTTACAAATTTAATTAACTTGAAACTTAAAATAAATTTTATAGGTAATTTTAATTAATATAATGATATAGAAATTTATATGAAATAACAAACTATATAATACATAATATATAGTCCAATATTGAGAATAAACTTCTCTTAGGGCATTTAATTAGTTTGAAATAAAATGCATGATAAACTCCAATGTCACTCAACGCTCCTTTCACTGGGTCGGCGACGCTTAGCAAGTTCTCTTTCTCTATTTTACAAATATCTTGCAAAAGTGGGACTTATTGTGACAAAATAAAACGTCTAATACCTCCACTCAAAATTTTGCAAAGAGGAACGATGAGAATATCAACTTCCCACCGTAATTAAACTCCTAGACGGCATAATTCAGCATATGGCAAAGTTTAACCGTCAACTCCAATGTGATGAACCAAACATTACTGCGAACCTTAAAACTATTTTCACTACATAATCTTACCTTGTCCAAACAGTACTAAAGCTCCCATAACCTATTGTTTAGTCACAATTGATGATGATGTTTCTGAGGATGACTGTCATCAAGCAGAAATTAACTAAGGATCATCAAGAACCTGTAACTATCCTATACTTTTCTAATTTTGCAAATATTACTCCTAAGAATCTTAGATATAAACCAAAATACAAATCTTTTAAAGTTGTTGTACCTATATCTAAAGTTTGCGAAATAATTAATTACAAACGATGGAAAGAAAAAACAATAATAAAAAATTTTATGCAATACTAATTTAGAGATTTCACCTACTAACACTTACACGAAGTTCAACACTGACAAAAAATAAACTTTAACTAAATCCTTTTGATATTCCGTTTACAAACATAAACAATAAAAAATACTCTCTATTAATAATACTAAAGGTTCCAAATATCCTAACTTTGTTCAAGAGGGAATTTTAAAACCAGGAGCCGTTAGCTCGGGCAATCTAATTGATAATAATAATGAAAATTATATTAATTATAAGAGTAATAACAATAACAATAAAAATAATACATATAGAAATAAAATAAGTAAAATAATTATAATAATATTAATAAAAGTAATAAAAAAAATACTACTAATCTGGTTAAAAATAATAATAACAATAATAAAAGTAATAACAAAAGTAAAAAAAAATTTCTAATAAGAATATTAATAACAATAATAATAAGAATATTAATAACAATAATAATAACAATAATAATATTACTGCCACTAAGCTTTATCAAGATTTAGAGATGAGAGAATTCTTCTTAATGTAATTAACTTGCTTATTTACATTACGATTCATATAATCGTGTTGTAGAGGATAAAACAAGAACTCATTTATCTGTTTTATTCACAATGAGGGCCTACCATCTAACTTCAAAAATTTGTATAATCTTTACCTTAGATACCACAAAGATATAGGCTTCACAACAAAAGAGGTCAAAGAGGACCTTAAAACTTATCGTAGTCACTACGACAGTAACTACTATAATTACTTAAATCAATTTTGTCAGAGCTGCAACAAGTTTTTTCTTTCGAACTTCAAGTAAATGAGCAAATCTCATATCTTTATCTAACTCGATAAATAAAATAAAAACCTCTCAAAATACTAACCACATAAATAACATTAAAAATTTTTATCATAACTGTAGTGGTATGAGAGGAAAGCTTAAAAAACTTTATGTAGATGCTAAGTCATGCAATTTTAATGTAGTAGCTCTAACTGAAACATGGCTTAACGAATCGTTTGGAAACGAAGAAATTCTTGATGGTAATTGGTCCATTTACAGGAACGATCGTAATTATCAGTTTTCAAATAGTTCGCGAAGTGGTGGTGTATTATATGCCGTAAGTAATAACTTACCTACTGTACCATTAATTATTAGTACTTTTCATTCATTTGAACACCAATTTATTATTTATTAACACTTATTTCCCTTCGAACTCTGAAAATTCCTCATATTCTGAATTGTATAGTGTATATCATAATATCATTGCAAATATGCATGAGGAGGATTCGATTTTCGTTTTTGGCAATTTCAAGCGCCCGGTTCTTTCTTTTGTTTTGATGACTCTGACGATTTGTTCTTACCAATTAACTTCCAGAACGAAATTGCTTTCGGTCTTATTAGCGAGTTTTATGCAGATTATTATTTATCCCAACAACAATAATAAATGGTTAGATCTTACATTGTCAAATGCATATGATAGAGTGGTGGTAAAGCTTGCTGATGATGCAGATAATCTTTTTACTAACACTAATCATCATGACGTTCTCTACTATCCCTCTCTAGGGCAAAACTTACAATAATGAAATTGTATATGATTTCCGTGATGCTGACTACCAAAGTATTAATAATGCTTTATCATCAACTAACTGGGGCGAACTGTTAGCACAACAGGATATCTCTATCTTTTATTTAAAAATTTTTGAAATTATATATGTTTTTGTACATAAAATCCGTAAGAAACACTAAACACCGGAACTATGGTTAGATAGAGAACTTAAGACTTTTCGTAACCAGCGCAATAAAATATACAGGAAAATTAAACACACAATAGCACCACGGAATAACTTATTGAATACGTATAAGCTACTTGTAATTCAAAATTAAAGCTCATACATCATATGAAAACTATATCAATAAGTATAGGCAACAATGTCAATAATGTCAACAAACTATGTCAATAATGTCAATAGTATAGGCAACAAATTAATTAGTGGTCCCAAAAACAAATTTGAATCTGTCAACATAAAGCGAAAAATATTCGGCTACCTTAATTCAATGTCCAAGAACACTTTTTTCTCTTGCCAAAAACAATTTGAAACTTTTTTCCGACAGTTTCCACAAGTTTATCGTCCAAAAGAACAATTCGATATCTCTGCTACTTCTTTATTCAATAGCTCAAATTTGTTAATCACAGATCTCTATTTATCTGAAAACGCCATTTTTGAAGCTATTATAAGACTTGCCACAAAGAAGGGTGCTCGACCTGACTTAATCCTTCCATTCTTTTTATATAACTGTGGTCATTATCTAATTAATCCTCTTCATTTCCCAACATGTGTAGAAATCCTCTCATTTAACTCTCATCCACAAAAAAGGTGTAAGATCATCAGTAAAAAACTATCGAGAACCGAGGTATAGCCATCCTATCGAATATTCTGAAATTATTCGAAAAATTGTCGTCGATAAAATCACTTGTGTAATAAATGCCAAACTTAACGAACAATAACACTGTTTCAGAAAAGGTCGTTCCACTACAACGAACCTTATGTTATACACGTCTGAAATAATGAATAAAATGGAGAAAGGATATCAAGTTTATGCAATTTACACTGATTTTAACAAAGCCTTCGATCGTGTAGTTCACTACACTTTGCTAAACAAACTTACAACTTTTGCTATCTCGGGTTTCTTTCTTACATGGCTCTTATTATCCGAACTCTTATTTATCCGAAAGGACCCAAAACGTTAAATTTCAAGGTATTTTGTCCAATATAATCGAGGTTACTTCTAGTATACCACAAGGTAGCCATTTAGGGCCACTCTTATTCAATATATTTATTTCTGATCTTTCAGAATATTTGAGTGCCTAACCTTACATTTCGTTTGCTGACGACCTAAAAATATATCAAGTCGTAAACGATAGTTCTGACGCAACTTTACTTCAATCAAGCTTATCATCATTAGATGATTGGTGCGCAACCAACAAATTAGACCTCAATATACAGAAATGCAAGGTAATCAGTTTTACTCGTAAATGTTCTTCTTTAGTGTACGGCTACAAAATAGATAGGTAAACTAAAACTTGAAAGGGTGTTTAGTATTACTGATCTCGGAATTCTTCTTGATAGTAAACTGAACTTTAATCTGCACTATGACCACTTCATTTCAAGAGCAAATAAAATACTAGGTTTCATTAAGAGAAGAGCTAAAGAATTAAGTGACTTAGAACGCGGTAGCATTATATGGGATCCAGCTTTTCAGCTTTATTTTAACAAAATTGAGTCAGTTCAAAAACAGTTTCTTCTATTTGCAATAAGAAACCAATATAATCTTTCAGATTTTTTAAACCTTTCTAGATAGACAACAAGACTTAAATTCTTAAACATGCTCCCCTTGTCCTCACATAGAAAAAAATTATCATCATGTTTTACTTTTGACGTTCTAAATAATAAAATTGCCTATCCAATCTCTTAATTACAAATTTAGATTTAATGATAGAGTTAAACAAACAAGATACACTAAATTTTCTAATGGAATATAAACACCGTACGGAAGAAATGTAAACACAAAATACGGAGGAAATGACCCGATGACAGAAACAGATGTTGTATTACATTCAATAAAATCAGTTATCTCTACTCTTCAACAATTTACAGACATACCTTCAAAAACACTTTACCATCAACACTTTTTCAATTTACTGACCTCAGACAATTAATTCTATCCAATTCATAAATTTACTTTTCATAAATTTATTCAAATGTGATATTATAATTTTTTGTTATTAATTTTCACAAAAAAGTCATTGTAATTTAATTACATAATAATGTTCATATATTCATAATTCTACATTAAGTATTTAAAGTATATTTTGATTATGTCATCAAGTTTTTATTTTTTTTTGTAGTAGGGTTTATTGTTTACATACATATCATTAAGAATTATAAAATTTACTTAAGAATTTATGTTTTTATGTAAGTAATCAAATTTTGTATTGCATAACTTTTGTTTTTTAAGTGTTAAATTTATTTTTAATATTATATATATAAATTAGTCATTAAGAATTGCAATCATATTTCATATAGCCTTTCAATATCAATGTTATAATGTCTCTTCTTTTTTGTTTTTTTTAAATATGAACATACTTTGAAAGGTAAACTGGGTATGTTTTTATGTATCGTATAACTGACACCTCGGTTTTACAGGAACCATCGGATTGGGGCAAACCTGGGCCAGATTCAAGGTTTTATACGTCCCGTGCCGATGATCAGCCTGGCTGGGGGCCCAATCTTAAAAATAGCCCAGTCGCGAACGGAGTATTCGGAGTACCTGGCGACTTTCCGAATTAATTGGTAAGGCTATGTATACGAATCGCTGCATAGAGGGGACCTTCTTGGTTTTCGTACTCGTTGGTTCAATTATAGAACAAAATTTAAAAAAAAATTTAAAACAAAATTTCGAAAAAAGGGTAACCGGCACTTTCCAAAAATCGGCAAGTAAAGCGACCAAACTGGACACTAGCAGTGCTAAGGAAAGTCGCGAACAACCAAAGACGGCACGTAAAGTGCGCCCGTCGAAACAAGCCTTCTTTGATAAACGGTCGGCGTATTATATAATTGAGAGGTTAAGCTCTCTCAATGTTGGTCAGGTTGAAGGACAAATCCCAGGTTCTTCGAAGGGCCTTATGTCCAAGAGACAGAGGTCACAAGATGAGCCACAGAGTAGTTCCAAAAAGGCTCTGTTGCTAGGGAGCAACCAGGTTACCAAGCCGTTCAGCGAAATTGCCAAGGACACTTTAATTCTGGTAGTCATTGATGAACGGTTCGAGGATGGGAGTATTTCTCCCAGTAACTGGAAGAAGGTTCTAAGCTACGGTGGTTGATATTAAGGATGGCTAATGGTAATGAAGCTACTCCAAATTAATCTCTATCACTCCAAAGCGGTTTCTGCCGCACTTGAAAACCGCCCCAGGGAAACGGGCGAGGATATTATCTTGATCCAAGAGCCATGGGTGGCAAAAAACAGGTTCATGGACTCAAGACTGAAGAGATTATTCTTTGTTATATAATAAAGAGCTATGCTAACCTAGAGCGTGCATGGTTGCTAAAAATACATTAAATTTAACTTTTATGTTTTATTACAGTGATGCTGATCAGGTCGCGACGAGCCTAGAGCTAAAAAAACTCAAGGCTCTGTTTTGTTGCGGCGTATCTTCCTCACGACTCGCAGGATTCACTTTCTCCACCTATTCTTGCAGAGGTGGTAGCGGATGTTAGAAGAAGGATGAAGATTAAGGTCATCATAAGCTGCGACGCCAATGCTCACCATGACATCTGGGGTAGTAGGGATACCAACGAAAAAGGTGAGTCATTTTTTGATTGCATTGTAAGTACTAACCTTTTTATCTGTAATATTGGTAGAGAACCTACCTTCGTTACTAGTAATAGGCAAGATGTCCTAGGCACAAGCTTAGTCTCAGACTTCATTTATTCTAAAATAAACTCATGGAAAGTGTCTGATGAGCATTCCTTTTCAGATTACAGATACCTTCAGTTCACACTGGACGAAAGTCCTCCAATAAAGTCAGACTATCGAAATTTTAAGAGAACTCACTGGCACAAATATAGGGAGCACTCAAAGTCAACGCCTCCCTCTTTAACACCTGCAATTCTTAAAAATATCCAGGATCTACATAGTCTAGTAAACGTTTTTACTAAGGCATGCAATAAGTCCTTAGAGCATTCGTGTCCCATCTGTAAGCCTAGGGGAAAACCTAAAACACTGGAATGATGAAATCAAAACTCTAAGGAAAAATAGTAGGAAGGCTTTTAATAACGCTAAAAAAACAAATGCGGTACAGGAGTGAAGCTATTACAAAGCAACTCTTAGTCAGTACAAAAAACCACTTAAAAAGGTGAAAAGTGACACCTCGAGACTATTCTGCGGACGTATAGAAAACGTCTACGAGGCATCCAGACTTAGAAAAATCCTATCGACACACCAATCTTCTTAAAAAAGAGGATGGCAGCTGGGCTACCACAAGCGAGGTGTCGTTGAAATTACTTTTTAAAACCAATTTCCTGTGTGCACAAATAATAGCTCAGAGGTAGATCCTCCCTCTACTATATCAGAGGTGGTGGTTACAGGAGATAAACTACAATAGGCTATAGATACTTTCAAGCCATTCAAGTCAAGCGGACCTGATGGTATTATACCGGCTGAGATCCAGCAAACTTCATCTACTACCCTGGCTTGGCTAAAAAGCATTTTCTGTGGTTGTCTTAATTTGGGGTATATCCCGGAAACAGATCAGAGTAGTGTTCAAATCCAAGGCCGGCAAAAGTTGTCATGTCTATGCGAAGGAGTTTCGGCCTATAAGCCTGTAATTCTTACTTCTAAAAACATTAGAAAGATTGATCGACATCCATACCCGCGCAACTTAGATAAAAATCTGTTGGCAGCCTCTAAACATGCTTACCGTAAAGGGAAGTCACTTCACACCTTGAATAGCTCGATTGAAAAATTTTTAAATTGCAAAGTGTATACTCTTGCATTATTTATAGACATTCAGGAAGCGTTTAATAACGTCAACAATTGAAGACGCACTCATAAGCCTAAGAGTAGAACCGGAGTTAAGAGCACTGATAGCTAATATGCTAAATAGTACGGCCATCAGTGCCAGCATAGGTAACGCTTCTGCAAAAAGGTTTCCGAAGAGAGGGACTCCGCAAGGAGGGGTGCTATCTTCCCTTCTCTGGAATATGGTGATAACAGACTGCTTAACATCCTGGAAGAGGTGGGATGCAAAACTATCGCCTATGAGGACGATGTTGCTGTCGTTGTCAGGGGCAACTTCCTAGATAGTCTCAGGGACGTTTCGCAACTTGCACTAAACAAAATCACAACATAATCTACAGACTGTGGACTATCAGTAAATTCACAGAAAACCGAACTGATACTCTTTGCAAGGAAATATAAAATTCCTAAATGAAAGCCGCCTTCGTTAAGTGGCTTTGGTCTTCTCTTTAGTGAAACGGTGAAATTTCTGGGTCTAACTCTAGGCAGAAAGTTAACTTGGAAGGGAACATTTCAGAAAGAGTAAAAAAGGCCTCTATAGCACTTACTCGGGCACAAAAGCCATTGGTGAGAAATGGGGGCTTCAGTCATACATGACTTACAAGACCCATTCTTATACACGGAGTCCTAGTATGGTGGAAGGCAATCGATAGAGGTCAACCGCAAGGCAATCGCTAGGGTTCAAAGAACTCCTACACTATGTATTACTGGCTCTTTAATGACAACCCCTTATGCGGCATTAGACATCATGTTTAATCTAATGCCTGTAGAATATTATAGCAAATTTGCAGCCGCAAACATAGCTGTAATATTGAAAGCTAGATTCCAGTGGATATATTCACGAGAAGGTGACTCGGATATCATAAGCCATTTTAAGTCCACTTCCGTTTTGGTGGACTACACGTCCTCCACTTACTTCTTCGGGAAATCTCACGTAACGAGCACACCAAGCCGTGAGAGTTGGAACTCGAACACAGTGATGACCTTCGAAGGAATACAATTCTACACGGATGGTTCAAAAAAACAGCAGTGTAGAATGCGGGGTCTTCTCAGAAAATCTGAATATCAGTCATAATTTCCGATTACCAGACCATTGTAGCGTCTTCCAAGTGGAAATTACGGCAATTCAAGAAGCCTTAACTCTACTGAATAGAAGCGTTTTGACTGTAAAGCAAATACGCATTCTGTCAGATAGTATGACTGCGTTAAAATCTCTGGAATCAAGATATACAACCTCGAAGTCTGTAATAAAATGCCGAAAACTTCTTAATGAGTGGCCAGGCAGTTTAGCATTCAGCTTTACTGGGTATCAGGTCATCGAGGTATTCCAGGAAATGAAAAAGCTGATGGCAAAAATTGGTACAACCTTACAAGTCCTGCCGTATAGGACAAGACTAAGGGTACCTCTATCCACAAGCAAAATGTTACTTTGAAAGCAAATAACGAATATGGTAAATAATAAATTGTTAAACTTAACCTCGTGAAATATCGGAAAATTGATATGGTCCAAAACCGATTTAAGACGATCCAATGATCTGCCTTCTCTTAAAACGGCAGACATCGGAATGACAATGGGTATAATCAGCAGTCACTATCTAATAGAGAAGCATGCCAGAAGACTTGGCTTATCAGCAAACGACTATTGTAGAGCTTGCAAAGATGAAGAAGAGGAGGAAACTACTCTTCATCTCCTTTGCATATGCCCGGCGTTGTCGGCAAGAAGGAATACCCATTTGGGGCAATATCTCTTCAACAACCTTAGCGATCTAGCAGGTAAAAATGTAAAGAGCATTCTTCGCTTTGCAAAAAGCTCAAATTGATTTTAACGAGTGGGATAGAAAAGTTTCTATCTGGTATCACAATGGACCAAATACGATCTAAGTGCGCCTTTTTGGCAGCCACCTTAACCAAACCTATACAGGTATATAATACAGGTAGACCACCTGTATGGCTGCCAGGTAAACATAACCTAACCTTAACATAACCTATAGCACCTATATAATCTAACAGAGAGGTGTTTGAAGGATAGAGAACAATTTGTTAAATTTAAAGATTCGGAAAGTTGTTTAGGCAAAATTTTGCATGACTTCAAATCTTTCTTTGGATCGTTGTTGTTTAGTTTTCATAAATTATCTTTAATACATCTACATTTAGTGCAAAATTGAAAAAAATTAATGAAATATAATTTTTTGATAAAAATTTACTGTAGAATTCTCATATTCTAAAATTTATCACTGGTAATGTTCGTAAGTTGCAGATCTCACAAAATAATATTTTAAAGAATAAATTTGCCGCTCATACCACTTATGAGTTTAATTTTGGTATTCAAATTTTATTATTAGATATTAAATAATGTGCACCTTTAAAAGTCGTTGGCTTACATTCTGCCTTGTTTTTGTTATTTTAGCAATTATTTGAGAATATATGTAGTAACTAAAATTTTAATTTTTAAAACTTTTCTTTCAAATTTCTCTTGATGTTTCACAATCTCATCAATAAAAAAATTCTACCAAAAACTAATCGCAATTTTAGAAATCACGCTATGATTCAAATTAAATAAATGAAACCTAATGGATTATACTGATTGAAAATTTGAAAATTTACTTTCTTTTACAGCTGGGTCACGGGGTCATGCCTCTATATTTTCACTTAGATCGATTTTAAAGTGACATTGATATATAATGTTAATAAGCAAAACTTTGAAACACATAGTCACCTACAAACACACATACATCTTATTTTAGAATATGTGAATTAAAGTTTACTCTGATTAAAATACTAGAAACAGCCTGTTGCTAAAACATGTTGATGCATCATGAAAATGTTGATGCAACATGACGTTGCATCATGAAAATGTTGATGCAACATGACGTTGCATCATGAAAAAATAGAATGTAATTTTAAAAAATTCTACCTGGTAAAAAAGATGAACGTTTTTGAATAGTAACCTCACATCTGCCACAAAAGTAGCTATATCCTTATAATGATGCGGTTTAAGAGGATCCAGACGAGCTCGAATTTCATCCAATGATATTGGGCTAAAAGTAATTATTGTACATATTTAAATTAAGCTATCTTAAGTTCATTATTTACTTGCAAACAATTTCATAATACGCAGAATTACTGTGTGGTTCCAATTCTCTGAATGGTAAACTTTGTTCATACTGACAATATAATTCTAAACATATTCTTTGAATAATTTTTAATTCACATGGTAGAAGTGTTCTGCAGTCACTAAATTTATTTTCGATCTCGACAGTCAGAACTTCCATATTTACACATAAAAGACATTGCCATGTTTCACTTTCATCTGGTAAGGAACTAATCGCAGGGATATGGCAACTTTGATGAAATACTTTTGGACATTTATCGCAACACATTAGTTCACCACCATCTAAACATACTGCACACCAATCTTCATTAGGATCATCCTTCATATCATGTTTTTCTAAAAAAAAAAATTTTAAATTAATAAACTTAAAGGTTTCACTTATTATAGTTATAGAAAAATGATAAACAATAGGCCGGCCGCTATTTAAAATAAAAAAATTTTGGTTATGTTATGAAAAACTTAAATGAACGCGAACATTTCTACATTTTTCGTACTTATTTTATAATAAGTACGAAAAATCAATAAATAAAAGTCAAATTTAAGCCTATTTAATTTTATTTTTCTTTGCCATATTTACATACATACACAACATAATTATTTTGTTTTTTTATTTAGTTTTGTTTACAATCTTCAGCAATAAAAAAATTTTAAAATTAAATTATATTGTAATTTTGACAAAAGCCATGCTGAAAAAAATTTGTAAAAAAATGTATCAGTGACGTGTGCTATTATTACAAAAATGTAAACTTTGTTCATAATTTGATTTTTTAAATATTTAATTAAAATTTATTTTTTTTTAATATATAAATTTATAATACCAAATAAAAATTTAATAGTTTATTCTTTTGATTTAAAGATTTCCCAAGAATGAAGGGCTTATTTCAAAGTGGATGTTACCAATATGCAATAAGTTTTAAATGGACTAGAACCAGTTACAATTGGCTATTAATGAGTGTTGTACATTATATTGTATTAAATTAGCTTTTCTAGGTAGAGTTTCCAATTCCAAGAGCTGTTAGTTCATCTAATCATTAAATTAACAATAACGAAAACCCGAGAATTTCTTTAAACCGAAAATTACTCACAACATCTAATCCATTCTTTGTAGTCCAAAAACCAAGAAAGAAAGAAAAATTCCGGCCGTTGAAAGAAAGAATTAAAGAGGATAGGAAAATGAAAACCTTAAAACCAAACAATAGAAGAAAAATCAAAAAAATTAAAGTTTTCCAGATTAACAATATCTATATTATAATATATCAGATAATAATAAATTAAAAAATAAAAATTTAATTTCAGATGAAGTATTTACTATGTTAGAAGAAATTTCAGGATCCAATAAATTAATTTTAAATCGTCAAATATTAAAAAATAATAAATTACTGTCAAAAAGCTATTCTTCTGAACTACAAAAATTAGCTTTGAATCTAAATTTTTTATCTCAGTAATTGGTAACCAGTCCATAAAAAAATTGTTATAAGCTTTTTTTAAACGTAGTATTTAATGAAATCTATATACGGCAACATATTGATTGATTTGGAAATGATTGTTACGGTTTTGTTGATTTTGGGAGTGGAATGAACTCTAACATAAAGGCTACACAAAGACCACTTTTTATTGCAGTTTGTATTAACCTTAGTTGGAAGATTCCTTTGGGAATAAGTTGTCATTATTAGTTTAATAATTCTATCCCAAATAAGTTATCTAGAATTGTTTTAATTTAACATATAATTGAACATAAAAAAATACAAAACATAAATGATATTATTTTTATATTTCAGAGTTCGAATAAGAATGAAAATTATGTTTTTAAAATATTAATAGTGCTGCTCCTGAAACTTAAAAAATATATTCAGTGAGCAATTTCAGTGAGCAATGCTCTTTTGAAAAATTCGTAACAACGACATTCAATATTTTCGATATAGTAGTGTTTTGTCATTGTATGAGAATTTGCCTAATTTTTTTTTCGATTTACTTTTCCTTATACTCTATGTTCTAAGTTATTGATACAGTTAAATGCTGTTAGATAAAGTTCGCGTTTACACATAGTCATAAACCTTATGTACTTTGTATATAAGGACTCAGTTGAGAATATAACTGGATATTTACTGGATAAAAAAATTTGTACAGCTTTCTTTTGAAATGTATTTATTTCTTCAAATATAATTTGTGAGGCCCTACGACAGATAGTCTTCAAATGTGTTAAATGAGACAACATATACGAGCAGTAAATTATATAAAACATACATTTTGGCGAAAGAAATTTCTTTATAATCGTTTTAAAATAAAAATATAAGGAATAATTGGGAAACTCCTGAGCAATATGGTTTCGAAAAATATTCTAGTACAACATCGGCATGTCTTTGATTAAATGAATACATAACGAAAAGCGTTGATAAAAGTAAATTTACTGCGTGCTTGCTTATTGACATGCAAAAAGCATTCGACTGCGTAGACATGCAATTCTTCTTCATAAATTGTCGTGTCTCAATATTTCCCGAAGTCAACTAAAGCTTTTTGAATCTTATTAAACCCAAAGAACGCAATGTGTTCGCATAGAAGACACGCTAAGCAGCACTGGAACAATAAAAAAAAGTGTACCACAAGGTTCAATATTGGGGCCAGATCTGTTCAAATTATATATTGACGGTCTCGCAAATCTCAACCTTCGTGGAGATTTAGTGCTTTTCGCGGACGACGCGGCTTTTAAGTACTCCGAAAATAGTGAAGAAGAGTTGAAGAATGCAATTTTGGAGGATCTGGAAATTGTTGGCAAATGGCTGTTAAAAAATAAATTTATTTTAAAAATTAAGAAAACTAAAATACTATTGTTTGAAAATAAATTTTTTAATGATCCTACATTTTTATTCAAAAATACAAAAATTCAAGGTGTCAGGAGTCACTACTATTTAGGACTTGTAATTGATTCAAGAATAAAATGGAATGAGCACATTGACATTTTATCTAAAAAAATTTCTCCATATCTGTTTATTCTAAGAAGATTGCAAAAAGTTTTTGATCAAAATACCCTCTCTGTAATTTATTATTCTTACATTCTTTCCAACGTATACGTCAACCCTATTTGGAGTGGAGTCCCGAAAGTTTATTTGGGAAATATTGGAAGGCTACTGAAAAAGGCGATTAAAATAATAAAGAACTTACCAATAAGGCATCCTACTAACTTAATTTACTCTAGAAAATATCTGAGCTTTAAGAACATTTGTAAACGTGAGCGTCATATTTTAGCGTACAAGATTATAAATAATAAAATTAAACATAATCTTACTGTTCATCGAAACTTAGATATACACAACTATAATACACGCAATTATCTGTCCTTATTCAGAACTGATAGTCAAAAAGCGAATTGTCTCTACAACTGCCTGAAACATTTCAATAAACTACCAATTAAAATAAAGGAAATCGATAATATCTAGATTTTCAAAAAAAAATTATCAAAATTTTAATAGCAAACTAAATGTATTTATTTTGTCACACCCTGTAAATGTAATTACAAATCAATGTTGTTGACAAAATTTCTTACCAGTCGTTATTTATGTCGTTTAATTAATAAAATTTTAGTTACTAATAAAGAGAATGGTAGCTATGTAATTCTTTTTTTTTTTTTTTTTTTTGTTGAATATTTAAAATTATTAATTAAAAAAGGAAAAAGAAAGAAAGAAAGAAAAAAACGGGAAGTAAAGAAAGTAGTATAAAATAAAATTTTGTTTTTATATATATGTTAATACATATATGCATATATGTTTTGTTTAGTATATTAAGAGAACTAACATAAATATATTAAGAGAACTATTATAATAATAATTTTGTGCACTTCAGCAATTATAATTATTTAAATAATTAATCTGAAATTTATTATATCTCATAATTAATTAAAATTGATTTGATAAAATCTTTGCTAGTCACCATTTAAACATTTTTCATTAAATAATAAATGTAAATTTAGATTAATAAAAGAATTATTTTATTTTTATTTTAATATTGAAAATGATTGCCATTAGTTATTAAGATATGTATATGTTAGTTTTTAAGTAGGTAAGATATAAATCCAATAAAGAAAAAAAAAAAACTCACCTAATTGAGTAAATGCAAAATCCATTATGCCCTAAATCCAATAAATTTGAAATTCAGTAAATTCCAAAACCCAGTATTTTAAAAGACATTACTATAAACTCCAATATATAAAACTTCAGCAATACAAAATCCAGTAAATTTAAATTTCAATTCAATTATAATTTTTTAACATTATATAATACAAAAACAAAAACATAATTTGATTAAAGCCTAACGATACTAGAAAGGAGAAAAATTAAATTTCAAAGAAAATACAAGAGGTACAGTTTTGCTGGTGGATTACACCATGTACACTGAAAAATTGGCGTATAAGGGAAGGTACAACATAAAGTGTTCCATTTACTATCCAACACTGTGTCTCTGAAGTAACTTGTACCTAATGTTATAATTTTGTCATTGTTGAAATCTATGCTTGAAAGAAAAAAAAACTCTTCCCAAAATTGAACATTCTTCCGGTATAGAAACGTTTACTACGCAATTCTTTTATTTGGTAAATATACTCGGAAATTAGATTGGCGCGGCGCAATGGACGGATTTCTTCTAATTTTGTTAAATGCCTTAACATATTATTTGAATTTTGCACTTGTCTTTTAAATGCTTCAGGAGTATGTGAATGATCTGTTGGACCTTTTGTATTTTCAATTTGGCTTATCTCCGACTTTTTGCTTATTTATTTATTTATTGAATGCATTGAGACGATGAGTCTCTACACTATGCATATCTAGGCATTGGTACAAATTTGTAATTTAATTTTAAAATTTACAATAAACTTAATCTATTTAATTTATTTTAATTCTAGGTGTTAAAACTAGCTATACAATTAGCATTCTAGCAAATGTAAAACGAAAATAAAGTAACAATAATATCTTGATTAATTAAGTGTAATTAAAAATAAGGAATCATTATATATACTGAATTCGTAAGTGATTAAATAAATAGTAAATTTTGAAAATGAAAGATAATTGATAAACAAACACGTTCCATTTACTTATCCTTGAAGTAATTGAGTGCTAGCTTACTAAAAGCTCTATGAGTTCTAGCACGTTTGACACCTGTCGGAAGGGAGTTCGACAAGGCAATAATTTTGACAAAATAAGATAAATACCTTAGGCGACCTCTATGATGAGGAATGGTAACATTCAAGGTTCTTGATGACCTGCCAAAACGCATTTTACTGTATAAGTAATTCGGACTTCCAGTTGTGATAAGCCTGTGAAAGAAACAGGTATTTATGATTTAAGTAATTATTGAGGGTGCACCTTAGTAAACATTTAGAGGCATCGGATATCCTTAACTGGCATTCTCACTAGCACTCATCGAAGAATAAACAACGTTACCAAAAAAAATATGATGCAAGACAAGAGCTTTTTTTTTTTTATTTCATTTATTCAAATTAATATGTATTACAAAAACATAATTAAATTATATCTAAATTTTACGTTAATTCGAAAAAAAACATAAAAGATAAGCAAATATAAAAAAAGTTTTTAAATTGGATATATAGTTACATTATTATATATATATTTATTTAATTAGATTTGTTCAGACCTTAGCCTAAGCTGTGTGGTCGTATAGGTTAATATTATTGTTAAGCAGTTTTAAGTGTTTAATTTAACAAAATAGATATTTTAATTAATATGTAGAAATAATTTTAAAATTTAAAAAAATATGTAAAGTAAATAATACAAACAATATACTATATTAATAATCATAATAAATGAGCACTCCACCATTTTGTTATTTAATTGAGGGGTAAAAGTAAGTTTTTTATTTTTTTTTTAAATATATGAATGTATATTTTTCAAATCATCAGTTAATCTGTTGAAAGCACTTAAACTAGTATATACACAGTTCATTTTTTGTTTGTCTGTTTTAAATAACGAGAGACAGAAACTCGCCTTATTTCTAGTATTGTAGTTATGTATATCAATGTTCCGATTAATTAAAAAATTATGTTTGATTAAATTGTTAATTATTTTATAGGCTAGAAAAGTACAGTTATCTTTTACATATAGTTTCAAGACTTAAGTTTAAGTATTGTGACGAATATAATAAATATGAGGGATGTCTAATAGGATAGAAATTTATTATTTTTATTGCCATTTTATGTATGACATCAAGTCTTTTTATATACGTTTGTGACGCATTGCTCCAAAGTGGTTTTAAATATATTAAAATTAGATAATATATAGGATGAATATATAACATACAATGTTCTCCTATCAAAATATTTTCTTAATCTTCTTAATATACACACGTAAGGTATAATTTTCTTAATAATATAATCTATATGATGCTGCCGTTTAAGCTTACTATCTATTATTAGTCTTTAATAATTAAAGCTTTTCACTACACTGCTGGGGTTGTTTCTAAAATTGTATAGTAATACAATTGAAGCTTTTGTTCTCAAAGAGTAGTGCTTTTGTCTTCTTTATATTTAAAGACATATTGTTTTTAAGAAGCCGCTTCTCAATAATACCCAAAGCATGTATAATTGAATCTCTTAAATTTAGCTTCCTATCTGTAGAATATTTAACAAGCGCATCATCTGCGAAAAGCTGTAAAGCTAATTTTAGTTCTAATCTAGCTATGTCGTCGATATAAACTTTGAACAAATCAGGACCGAAAATTGACCCCTTTTTTTATATATTGTACATTACTGGAGGTGTTGTTACAGCGTGTCTGTTGTTTTCTGTTGTGTAAATATGACTTAAGAAGATTAAATTGAATTTCGATAAATTGCAATTGGCAGAACTTAAAAAGAAGAATATTATGATCAACACAATCAAAGACTTTCTGCAAGTCTATGAATAAGCAAGCAGTATATTTTTTTATTATCCATGCTCCTTGATAGGAATCCGTTAGGGCTAAACAAGCAACCGTCGTATTGGAGTTTTCTTCAAACCCATAGTGTTCTTTATGTAATATACCATTTCAGTTCAAGAAATACGTGATTCTTTTTTTGATAATTTTTTCAAATATTTTTGAAACTGAATTCAGAACTGAAATTGGACGAAAATTGGATGGATGTGTTTTATCACCGACTTTATGTATCGGAGTAACAATGGCCTGTTTGAATGAGTCAGAGAACGAACCAGATTCAAAGAATAAGTTGATGAACTTAACTAGTATTGGACTTAACTGGTTTGAAAACTTTTTCAGTACTTTAGATGAAATATTATCATGGCCAGTTGCAGATCCCAACTTTAATGAATTAATTGTCATTATTCTTCTTCCAAATTTGTAGGAAGTAGAGAGAATTGATTGTAAATGTTTTTTGGAAACGAAGCTAAATAATTCTCATCTCAGTTTTAATAAGACGGCACGGAGTATTGAATGAAATACCAGGAGCAGTTTTCCAGAGCAACCACAGCAGTCTACTGGATAAACTTTAGCAACTTTTTTGATATGCTCGACCCATTTAAGATCATTAATGGGCTTCAGTTGCGATAGGTTCACAGTTTCTACCGGTTTGGAATATATATAATTATGACCTGTGACTGCACAGGGTTGAGCTTATATAGCCCAAAAGGAAACTGCAGCCAGTTCATTATTCAAAGTAGCGATACATCTCGAAAGATGAGATAAAGGTGAGCTTACAAAAACCTTCAGCATACATTTTGCATTGGGCTAGACTCAGGCATTTGGGTAGGTCATTAATGAATATGGAGAATAGTAGAGGACCCAAAATACATTCCTAAGGAACCCCACATTTGTTTTTTTTTTTTTTTTTTTTTTTTTTACGAGGGTTGGTGGAAAACTCGAAAGTCACCAAGAGGAACTGCACGTGCTTCCTCAGGGTAGTGTTGGACTTTAACCAACCAAAACCACCCCCCTTTTAAAACCAAACTTTAGTGTGGTACCTTTAATACGAATGTACAGTTTGCTTTTGGGGATAGGGATGTGGGAAGGATTATTGGGAAAATTGGAATTGGGAAATTTGGATTATGGGGGATAGGTAGGAAAATTTTGAGAAAATTTGATTTTTAAACTTAAGTAAATCATACACATAAGAATTACCAACTTTAGGGAACACATGCGATGGTATATGGTTCCACCCAACTGTGCGACGATGACTGAGTGGAGCGAGCATTGAAGTTACACTGTGGTCGTTGATAAGACGAATAGCTCTGTTTTGCACATTATCTAGGTATCCCAGCGCTGTTTGAGGGCCTGCAGCCCAAATGTGTGCATTATACTCCATTTTCGGCCGAATGTACGTTTTATAGATATTGAGAAGATCAGATGCAGAAAAGTAAGTTTTGCAGCGATACAAAAAACCCAAACATTTAGCTGCATCCTTAGCTATACCAAAAATGTGATTTGACCAAGTCAATTTTTAGTTTAACTCGATACCCAACATGTTTAAATCTGTTGAATGCTGCAAAACCTCTCCCTGGAATAATAGGTTGGGAATAGTAGTGGCAATTTTTCGCGAGATCAGACAGCATTGGGTTTTTTTCGTGTTGAAATTAACTCTGTTGACTTCACCCCATTTTTGAATTTTGGCTAAATCGTTATTTAGCTAACTAATAGTGAAATTTTTTGCTGTTACATTAATCTGGTGATTAGTGTTACAGCGGCTATGAAATTCATAGGAAGCTACAAGGGTGCTGTCGTCTGCGAAACTATGGATCGGATTGGAGGTTAAAGAAAGTAGGTCATTGATAAATAAGAAAATAAGATCCCCCAATTAAGAAAAGAGTGGGGGATAAAACTGATCCTTGAGGGACACCAGCATTTATTTTGAATTTGTCAGATGAATATCCATCGACCATCGACACGAATCGTACTATTCGAAAGGAAATCTCCAATCCATTTTAGAAAGACCCTACCTAGACCTATTGCTTTGCATTTTGCCAATAGAGCATCGTGCCAAACTCGATCGAAAGCCCTAGAAATATCAAGAGCCACAACATCAGATTCACCAGAATGATGAAGGCTGCTGCTTAGCTTCTCACAAAGGTAAGTCATGAGATCACCGGTTGAACGACGGGCTCTGAACCCGTATTGACGATCATGAAGCAGACCTTTGTGATCCAGGTATTTCAGAAGCTTTTGGTTCACAATTTTCTCCATTACTTTGGAGAGGACCGAAGTTATAGCAATAGGGCGGTAGTTGGAGGGATCGCTTTTATTACCTTTTTTGGGAATTGGGAAAACATGTGCAACCTTCCATTGAGTAGGATGAATACCCGAAGTGAAGGAGAGGTAGAAAAGGTTGCGCAGAGGTTTTGAAATACTGGAGTAGGTATTTTTAAGCACCATGGTGGTTATACCATCTGGACCGGCTGACTTATTTGTATCAAGATTTTTCAAGATTTTCATCACCGCCCGCATCCTAAAGTAAATTTTTCCAAAGGAGCAGCCAACTCGGGGAACAGAAGGTTGCATCTGAGCTGACTGTGGCAGTGTGGAATTAGAAGCGAACTGCTTGCCAAATAAGTTCGCTTTCTCTCTAGAATCTGATACTGTTTTGTTATTATTATCAACAAGTGGTGGAAAAGAAGACCCTCTAACGTCTTCTTTTAGACTATTAGCAAATGTCCAAAAGGATTTGCTATTCTTTGGCATGTGGATGACCTTACGTTTCAACCCTTGGTTGAACAAGAATTTTTGCTTGTTGATAACTCTCTTGCATCTGTTTCTCACCACTATATAGTTGGCCCTGTGAGCCTCTGATCTATTGTTTTGATACAGTTGAAAAGCCTCCTCTTTTCTAAAAATAGCTTCTTTGCAAATGCGATTAAACCAAGATTTGGGTCCCCTCTTAACAGATTTCATGGAATGAGGAATGAATAACCTCATTCCAAGTAGTTTCACTAATCGCATTTGCAGCAAAATTAAAATTCTTATTACGGAAGAAGAATGACCAATCAAATGTTCCAAAAAAGTTGTTAAGACGCTCCCAGTCAGCATGGCTGTAGCGCCAAACTAATTTTTTGGGAAGGGGCCTCTGATTGGGGATTGGGCTTGTGAGGCCCCTTCCCAAAACTTGTGTTAACCAAACAATGATCGGAATTACCCAGGGGGCAACCAACTGAAACCACATATTTTTCAGGGTGTGAGGTGAGAAACAGATCCAAGAGGTGACCTTCTTCATTAGCACTGTCCGGGATCCTAGTGGGATTTTTAACAAGTTGAGAAAGGTGGAACAGTGCGGAGAATAGTTCAACTTGTTTCCAATTGAGTTTTGACTCGAGGAGATGTTGCTCGAAAAATGAAGCCAGTCCCTGTTATGAATGTTGAAATCTCCCGCCAGAACAATTTCAGATTCTGGAGATGCGTCCAAAATTTCAATGATCTGGTTCGATAGATTTTCAATTTCCATAGCAGTTTCTTGTTCATTTAAGTTGGGTGATCTGTATAGAAAACAGAAATGTATGACATGCTTTCCAACGAGAATTTTTATCCAAATTTAGTGGAAGGTTGGGCTAGAACATTTATATTTTGGAAGTGTGTTGAAAGCAATGTCATTTTTTATATAGACAGCGATACCTCTTTTGGGTACGAAGTGTGAAATAAGTGAGTAGCCGGTAACATTAAAGTTACCATTGTGATTACTGACTTGTGTTTCACATAGGGCTAAAATTGCTGGTTTAATTGAACTAAGATGGCACTCGACGGCATGAAAATTCGTTTGCAACCCGCGTATATTACAGAAATTAATATTAAAATTTGTAATTTTGTTGGAAAACAATTAATGCAAAACAAAAAGCAATAAAAAAACAACCAGAATAACATTAAAATTTAAATTTAATTTAAAATTATAATCAAAATCGGAATTAAAATAGAATCAAATTGTAATTAAAACCAAGATTAACCAAAATCAAAATCTGAATTAAAATAAATTAAAGTATGTAATTTAAGATTACAGTAAAAATTGAAATGAACAAAAATTAAAATTTAATCAAAATTAAAATCAAAATCAAAAGTAAAAGTGTACGATTTAAATAACCCGAGCTTCACAACACTTTAAAATAAATTATTAACAATATCAATACCTTGATATCGTACTAATAATTTTAATATTTTAATAATGCCAAAAAATCGGACCAAAAACTGCCCACTCTAACACGCTGAAATCTATTCACTAGATAATTCTACAAGAGTTTCACGGCTGTTCTGTTTGAAGTCTCTTCTCTACTAAATTTGAAGCCTCTACTCGTTTTTCAGTATTGACATTGACATTGATTCAGTATTGATCTTGAAAGGGATAGTTGATTATAATTTATCTGTGAGTAAGAAAAATTATATAAAATAATCTTTGATTTTTTAAATTATAAATTTTAATTATTTTGAATTTGTGGTATATTTTCTATAAAAATTGAATTTCTAATTTGAATTAAAAGACATCAGTTAATTTTTTAAAAAATTAATAATTTCTATTTTAAAAAAAAACTAAGATCTTAAAAAGTAAAAACCCAAAAATTTAACTGTATAGTTTAAAATAACTCTTAGTCTTCTCTTAAATATATCATGTAAAAGAAATTATTTCTGAAATAAATACATACTACAACAACAATAATTAGCAATGAGGGAAAACTGCATTACGTGCAGAGTTAATTTCTCTCGCTCAAAAAATGATTCAATAATGTGTAGCGGTGGATGCAATATTATAGTATTTCACATAAAATGTATTGAATTATCACCTTTTGATATAAATTTATTAGAAACCATCAAATATATTTTTTTAATGTGTGAAGAGTGCAAAGATAGATAAAATAAAATAAAATCTATTGAAGTGCATGTTGAAGCTATGGAAGAAAGTATAGATTAAATCAAAAATTGTATTAGTGAGCAAAAAAGTAATTGGATGAAATAAAGCAAAATTTTAAAAATATAAGTGAGAACGATAAAGAAATTGTCAACCACATTGAAAAAGTATGTAATAATAATATGAAAACGGCATCTTATGCAGAAATTAAAAAAAAAAGTACCAAATTAATTATAAAGCCAAAAATTGTGCAAGATAATAAAAAAACTAAGAAGGATTTGGAAAATAATTTAAATCTTGTAGAGAATGAATTAGCTGTCTCTTTAGTTAATGCAAAAAATGGTATTGTAGTAGTTTCGTGTGAAAATCATCTGTAGAAAAACTTAAAATTTGGCTGAAGAAAAAATGAAAGATTCATATGAAACCAAGAATAAAAATTATACGCATTTCTGAAGAAATGAATAAAGATGAATTAATTAAAAAACTTAGGAACCAAAACGAAATACTTAAAAATAGTGAATTAGAATTATTTTTTTTTTTTTATTTATTCATCTAATATCTCAAAAGAGCAATACTGTATTTATATATTGTAATAATCCAGTATTTTTATTATATAAACTACTTAAATCTAATTCTAATTCAGTGTAAAAAAAGTAACAATGAGGAATAAAAAAGAAAAAATATACAACAACAAAAATAAATTCAAAATAGTAAACAACTTTAAATTTCTTTAAAAACAAAATTCATAAAAACATAAAAACAGAGAAAAAAAAAACAAATGTGAAAATAAAAAAAAATATTGAATTCATAAAAAAAAAAACAAATGAAAAACAAATAATGATGTTATCTATATAAATTATATAAAGGCTAATAAAATTATAGTAAAATTATAGTATGCAAGAATACTTCACAAAATATAACAATTTGCAAATTGTTACATTACATATTTTTCATTGGATTGTTTTCTTTTATTACATCACATATTTTTCTTGGATTGTTTTCGCTTTCATAAAATTTTCGTCGATCATATTCATTGCGTTTCTTTCTTTTTACGGAAGTACATTTATTTTGCCAAAATTTATATTTTTCTTTAAAATATTCATACGAAATATTTTCCACATATTTTTTATGCCAGTAATGTTTTTTCTTGATTAAATGTCTACACTCTTGATCTATCCAAGGCTTACTATATTTTTTGGTAACTACAAATGATTTTTCAACTGATGACATTGCCACACAATTTTGTAATGTGTTTACTACATTGTTGCATATCTCAACGACATCACCTGTTATTGTGTCAATATGACAATTCATTAAATGATTTTTCAAAACATTTATGTTTGTTATTTTTTTTTTATACTTATGAATTTTTTGTTTACAAATTGATTAATACTCCCATAGATTTCAACAAATAAAGCTTTGTGATCTGATAGAGTTGTATTCAGATATGTGATATTAATTTTTGTGTTTTCTTTATTTTTTAGAACATGATCCAAACAAGATTTTGAAATGGCCTAGTTATTGAGTCAACACAAATATGAAAGCCATTGGATTCTACAATAGTTCTGTAATTTCTAACATTCACATCATTAATATTTTTTAAATTAAAATTAAAATCTCCTATAGGATTATAGGAGATAATATAATTAGTGTATTTTGTTTTAGAAAATTATCAAGATGCGAATCCAAGATAGAGAAGAAATTAATTAAGTGCTCTTTATTATTACAAGGTGGCCTGTAAATTGCAACAATATTTAATAATTGATTTTTAGATCGAACATTTATTGTTAATATACTATTATAATTGTCGCAAAAAGTAATTTGATTTGTGTAATTAATTGTGTTGTGAATGAAAATACCTACACCACCCCCACGCCTATTCTCTCTACATGAAAAAATTTTCTTATAGTCTTTAAAATTTACTTGATCTACTTTTTCTTCTGAGATCCAAGTTTCTGTAAATATTATTAAATGAATTACTACTTGTGTTTCATCTAGCAGAGAAGCTTTTTCATCTAATTTATGTGTTAAACTTCGAACATTTAAATACAATAGTTTTAACGATTGATATTCGCAAATTTTTAAGTCTTGCATACTAGATATATTAAACACATGAGTACTAGAAGGTAAAGGATTGTCAATTAATTCGATATCACTTATCATTGAATACTTTTAAATTTTCTTCTGATATTACTCTTTTATTTTAGAATTGTCTGTTTCCCTGACAAAGACCTTACCATCTTTTACCCATGTATATTTTAGAATTTTCTTCCTTTTTAGATCTCTAGCCTTTTTATATAATAAGTTGAAGTAAGATGACAGACGTTCATTAATAAATATTGTTTGTATGCTTTCTTTGCTTTTATTTGAATTATTATTTGTAAAAATTTCATTGAACTTCAATGTTTTCCTTTTTTTGGCTTGCATTATATCAGTCTTTACTTTCAGATTTCTACGCTTAATAATAATTTTTCGAGGCTCACCTGAATTAAAAGTTTTTTATAGAAATAAATTTCAGTTTAACCCCTATATTGCAGTTATAGAAGTAGATATAGATTCTTTAAATAAAGTTATGAAAGTGGGAAAAGTTAAAATTGGCTGGGATATTTGCAGAATAATGTATAGTATTTTTGTTAAAAGACGTTATAAATGTAAGGGGTTTGGTCATGAAGCGACAAAATGTACTACCAAAAATAAAACATGCGCTAATTGTGCAAATGAATATGTAAAGGGCCATAAGTGTAATTCAAATGGACTAAAATGTTGTAATTGTATAAATGTAAATATAGAAAATAGTCTTAATCTAGATACAAATCATAATGCATTAGATAAAAACTGTAAGGTGTATAAGAAAAAATTGAATTAGAAAGGAAGAAAATATTCTAGCAACCAATATATGAAGAAAAGAGTATTAATAATGCAAAACTGCTATACTTAAACGTACTTACAAGGAGTAATAAATAATTTTAAATAATGAACTAGAATGTATAATTTAAAATAAATATTTTGAGTTTATTTGTTTGACAGAAACGCACCTAATCGAAAAAGATGAAGATAACTTAGTGCAGATAAATGGCTATATTATAATAAGAGTCTATTCGAACTCTAGACATACAGGTGGTGTTTTATGTTACGTATGCATGTCTTGGAATTATGAAGTTATTAAAAAAATTTGCATTGGATTAAATTTGTGGTGTTTAATTTTATCAGTATATATGAAATCAATAGTAATTTACTTAGTCATAGTATATAAATCGCCCAATCAGGCATACATTTTAAATTAATTTTATGATAGTTTTAGTAGAATAATGGATGAATTGACGCGAATTAAAGTATGATGTGTTAATAATTGGTGATTTTAATATTGATTGGTTGAATAATTCTTCCAAGAAATTAAAAATGTTAGAAATAATAAGTGATGCAGGATTCAAACAAATGCTAAATCAACCAACTAGAATTACCATGAATAGCACTACATTAATAAATTTTATAAATACAAACAATTCCAATAAAATAACAGCAAAAATTGATGATTCGTTAAAAATAAGTGATCACGAAAGTATTATTGTCGAAATTGAAGTACTATCCCACCATAGGTTAAATGATGAAGTTAAAAGTACAAAATTTTTAAAATATAATAAAATTACATTTAGAAATAGTATTATTAGAAGTCCACTAACTATGCGACATTTTGGATCATGCGATAAAAAAGCGAGCATCTTTATTGAAAGTTTGACAAAGATAGCAAGCAAATTTATTATAACGAAGCATATAAATAACAGCAATAATATGTGGTTTTCAAATCAATTAAGGGATATGAAGCATAACAAAATAGTTTAATACCGAAAAGCTACATGGTCAAATACTGAGCTAGTTTGGGAAAGGTATAGGTAACTAAGAAATAATCTGACTCATGGCGAAGTGGTTAAGTCGCCAACCTTTCAATCAAAGGGTCTTGGGTTCAAACCCCGGTCAGATCCTAAATAAAAAATATGTAGTACTTTTATATCGTAATAATGTATATCGTATAATTAATATTAGTAATAATAACAATAATAATATTAATAATAATAATAATAGTAATAATAACAATAGCTACTATAGTGGAGCCATCTTTGGTTACATCGTGCAAGTAAGGTGTTATATACTGCTGGATGTTGTAATTCACGGATGGCGCTGACTCTGTAGCAAAATAATAACAATAATAGTAATAATAATAATAATAATAGTAATAATAATTATAATAGTAATAAAACAATAATTATAATAATAATAATAATAATAGTAATAATAATAAAACAATAATAATAATAATAATAATAGTAAAATAATAGCTGCTGCAGTAGAGCCATCTTTGGTTATATCATGCAAGTAAGGTGTAATATACTGCTCACGTTGTAATCCACTGATGGCGCTAACTCTGTGGTAAAATAATACTAATAATAATTGTAATAATAATAATAATAATAATAACAATAATAATAGTACAATAATTAAATAGTACAATAATATAATAATATTATATTATATATTATTATATTATTAATAATACAATAATTAATAGTACAAATAATATAACAATAATAATAATAATAATAATAATTGTAATAGTAATAATAACAATAATTATAATAATAATAGTAATAATAATAATAGCTACTACAGTGGGGCTATCTTTGGTTACATCATGCAAGTAAGGTGTTATATACTGCTGCACGTTGTAATCCACTGATGGCGCTGACTCTGTAGTAAAATAATAATAATATTAATAAGAATATTAATACCAATAATAACAGCCGCTACAGTGACAGTGGGGGTTGCCTTCAATAATTACCTCATGTAGTAATATATATACTACTACTACATGTTGTAACTGTTGTGACGGCTTTAGTCACTGTTAGCAAAATAATAATAATAGGCGGATTCATTGTTTCCTTACAGTCCCACTCTCAATTCAATGTTTCCGTATCCATTTTCCTATCCTTTCCTATCCCTACTCCCTAGCCAATATACTGCGTTCGCAGGTAAGGGTTTCATCCCACTTTATTGGCTAAAGGGGGGTGGGTTTAGTCAGTAAGAATCTGATACTACCAAGGGGAAATTCTTGGTGTCTTTGAAAGATTCCCACCTCCCTTAGGAAAAAAAAAAAAAAAAAATTATAAAAAAAAGTTTGAAAATGAAAAAAAGTAAATATTTAATTAATAAAGTGAAGAATGCTAATATGATTAAAAATCAATGTGGAAAATAATAAAATCGTATGTTTTAAAGACTAACACATTTAGAGAGGTAAATTAAATTGAATTTAATAATAGGAAATATGTCGATAAGGTAACCATAGCAAATAAATTTAATGAATTTTTTATTAATAGCATAATTGAAATAAATGCAAATATCCCAAATAGTGAATTTAAAAATTTAGTAAATCGAAATGAAAATGCGTTTTCATTTGAATTAATAACCTTAAGTAAGTTAAAATACATTATTAAAAGCATGAATAATAAAAGAGATGTAAATTTTATAAATAAGAGAATAATTTTAGATAATTTTGATATTATTGGAGGAAATTTATTAGATATAATTATGTCTCACTAGCTACAGGTAAATTCTCTGAAAATTGGAAGGAAACGACAGTAATCCCAATAGAAAATGCTAAAAATACTAAAACAAAGTAGTGAATTTCGTCCGATAAATATGATCCCATGCGAGGCAAAAATTTTAGAGAAAATAGTAAATATACAACTGGAAGAATTTTTAAATAAACATCAACTAATCTCTGAAAATCAGTCAGGTTTTCGCAAAAATCACAGTTGTGAAACATTATTAAAACTTGTAGTGGGCAATTGGAAAGTCTCCATACATAACAAAAAATTGTAATTGCTGTTTTTGTTGATCTCAAACGTTTCAAAAGCATTTGAAACAGTAGATAAAAAAGTTTTAATGAAAAAAATTAAAAATTTTGCAATACGTGAAAAAAGAATATTAATGGTTTGATTCATATATAAATAATAGAACTCAGATAACTAAATTTAATAATCATTTGTCTGAATCTAAAAAGGTTCCCACAGGTGTTCCACAAGGAACAATTTTAGGGGTCTTATTGTTTATATTATTTATTAACGACATAAAAAAGTGGTTGAATTTGAGAAAATAGTACTTTTTGAGGACGACGGTTTAATTTATATAGAGGATCAAAATGTTAATCTATGTGTCAATAAGATAAACGTAGATTTAAGTAAGATCAATAGTTGGTTTAAAGAAAATAAACTGAGCCGAAATATTTAGAAAACTAAGGCAATGGTGTTTAATGGTGCCTTCAATAACACTATTTCCATCGATGGTACAATTTTGGAAACTGTCGATGAAATAAAATATTTAGGTTTAATTATTGACAGAAAGTTAAATTTTACCAAACATATTGACTTCATGTGCAAAAAAATCGCAAAAAAATTATCGTTTATGTATCGCATTAGAAACAAACTTTCTTTATGCAGTGCAATACATATTTTTAACACGATGGTAAAGCCACATTTCGAGTATAAGATTTAAATTAGCACGCTCACTAATATTCATGGAAGAGTAAACTACGTTACAATATAAAAAGTGCGGTGAAACGAGTGCTTTAATGAGTCTACACTTCGTGTCAAAAGAGGTTTCAAAAGTTATTTTGCAAAGCTTACGTAGGATATACTCTATTCGCAATCTTTTTGATGTGATCAGACCACTTGAAAATATTACTGAATACATTACCCAAGTTATTAGCATGCTTCACATAAGGAATTATAATACCTTAGATTTTTAGTTGTGGTAAGTTATCAGTTGGTATTGATTTAGAATATATTTCAACAGCTTGTGACCTAACTAGATTAAATTTGAGGTGGTTGGATACAGCCCAATACGGTACGACATAAAGTTCTTCATTCAGTTTTGCACCGCAGTCACTGTGTTGAGGTAGTGGAAAACTAAGAAAAATTCGTACATCATCAGCATATAGTCTACACTGTGCTACATTGAAACACTTGAGAAGGTCATTGATAACCATAGAGAACCAAAGGGATTTACCAGTACTAACACACTGCTCTCTATTAGTCAGATAATTTTTCATTATATTTACGACAGATATATGAAATTTAAAATTTTTTTGTAATTTATGATTGACAGAGTCGAAAGCTTTAGAAAAATCAAGAAGAAGTAAAACGGTTGCACGTTTTCTATCTAACTCACACCAGATATTGTCACAAATTTCAAGTAGAACTGTACTTGTACCATGTTTTTTCCTAACGCCAGATTGAAAAGAAAAGAAGTAGGTCATTATAATTTAAAAAATACTTGGTTACCTGCTCATGAATTAAAAACTCAAACGCTTTTGCTGGCAGAATACTAAAAGTCTGAAGTCACTAATAGTAGGATTTGTTTTCTTGGACACAGGAATGATTTTAAGACTTCTTCCAAATCAAGGGATACTTAGATGTAGTAAGGATAATATTAAATATGTGCATAATGTATGATTAGAACAATAGACAAAAATATTAATGGAACGTGATCCATTCCTGTATCATTAGATCTAACAAATCGAACAATCTAACAAATCTAACAATTACAACAAATCGAAGCATATCAATCATAGGATACAGTCTTCTAATGTTAATATGAATGTCATTTAGCAAGTTGGAATTTTTTAGTCCTAATCTTAAGATTGTGTTAGGTATTGGGAAAAAAAATTGAGACCCCAAACGATTGATATCAGACATTTTCTAGTTTCTTGCGTTGTTTTTTTACTATATATATAATTTAATAAGTAACAGACAATATAATTGAATTTAATAAGTAAAAAAAATTTATTAAAACAAAAGTATGTACAAGTTTCTTACAAATCGTAATTACAAGTAGTAGGTAATGGGGCAGCTTGGCCTGGGAAAATAATTATGCAAATGACCTCACGACAAAGGTGTTTGAACTTGTAAGGAATGTTGTTGCCGCGTGCGCATTCAGTTTTGTACAAATGTCATTCAGTTTTATACAAATGAGCTCACGACAAATGTATTTGAACTTTTAATGTTGTTGGCGCGTGCGCATAGGAATGTCAGTAAGCTTTGTGAAAATGAGCTCACGACAAAAGTGTTTGAACTTTAAAAGAATGGCGTGTCGTTGGCGCGTGTGCATATAGAAAAGTTGGTTATAGTTGTTTTTATAACTACTTGTTAATGTAAAATATATTTAAGAACAGGTGTAGAAAAATGAGCTGTTTTTTTTTGCATTATTAAAATAAATTTGAAAGTCAACTGATTAATGCAAAATAAATTGAATATGAAGGAAAAAACTGTTGTGAAAATATATTACAAAAAAAAATTCATTTATTTTTATTTTTATTTCGTCGCTTTTCCTCTAAAGAGCATAAAGTTGCTGGTACAGAGTATATATTATATACCAAAATTTCAAAATAAAAATTAAAATATAATATTAATTGCATAAAAATTAAAAATTGCATGATAGTTCAAATTCAAAAAGAAAAAAAATTTAAAGTAACAATTTAAGCTAAGTTTTTTAAGTGTTAAGCTAAGAATTTACAAGTTGTATTATTAAATTATTATTATAATTTTTTTTTTCTTTTACAATATAGACATATATAGTTGTTCCATTTTGTATTTCACCTTTGTAGTATTGCACGTTTGAAGTTCAAGTGGAAGTTTGTTGAATTCTCTTATTGATGTTGCGAGGATTCCTTCTAGACCATAAGAATAGTTTACATGTAAGATGTGTAATAAATTTGCAGACCTTGTGTAGTGATTGTGTCTTTCATTGTTTCTTGTTAGCGTAGAATTTATGTTGATTTTTCTATTAATAATGTTGTAAATTTACTTGTATTAATTTTATATTAAGAACTAGTGGTAATATATCGAAATTCTTATGTATTTCAGATGTTGAAGATCTCCTGCTTAGTCTATATAAGTTTTTTATTGCTACATTTTGAATTTTTTGCAAAGTATGTAAGTTTTTTAAAAATGTGTTACCCCATACAACTATGAGTTAAAGTTGACTGGAATATAATATGGTAGATTGATTTTTTTATAGTATCAGGAACCCTTTTCTGTGTCGGTTTTAGAAGTCCTGCTAGGCGTCTTCCCCTTTTCGCTACCTCGTTTGTTTGTTGATTCCATTTTAGTTCGTTATCTATCAGAACACCGAGGTATTTAAAAACTTTTACTTCTTCAATTTCCTGGCCGTTATACTTTATTTTAATTGATGCATTATTATTCACTTTCTTTAACATAAACTTTGTTTTATTTGTGTTGACTGTGAGTTTATGTAAAGCCATCCATCTCGCAATTTTTATCATATCTTCATTCATTATTCTTTGTAGATCTTTAAAATTGTTTTCGAAAGTTTGCGAAAACGATAGCAATATCATCTGCATATAGGAACGCCATGTAGTCTTAAATTTGAGAATTTAAGACCATGTAGTCTTAAATTTGAGAAACTAATGATATAGCAGGAAAATAACGTCGGACCTAATGAGCTATCTTGTATGACTCTGAGTTCATCGTCTGTTATTTTGCTCTGGTATTCTTCGCACTCTGCATATGGTTTTCTCTCACTTAAGTAACTCTGGAACCATTTGAATTCTTTTCCTGTTATTCCTAATTCTGTTAAGATACAAAGTAGAACTTTTCTATCGATAGTGTCAAAGGCTTTTGTGAGATCAAAAAATACAACTGATACTTTATTTGATTTGAAAAGTTGTTCTTGGATGTATACAATTAGATCAAATAATGTTGCATTAGTATTCGATCCTTTTTTAAATCCGTATTGTTGATCATTAATCAGTTTGTTTGCGGTTATATATTCGGTTAATTGATTATTGATAAACGTTTCTATTATCTTACTGAACACAGATTAGATCGATATTGGTCTGTAGTTATTTACTTTACTCCTGTCTTCACTTTTGTAAATCGGTATCACTTTACTAGTTTTTAATAATTTTGGCATTTCACCTTCATTAATTGAGGCGTTAATTAGATTGCGGATGCTATCAATTAAATCGTCTTTACAGTATTTAATTACTTTAGTTTGTATATTATCATTTCCTGCAGAATTTGTGTTACTCAGATTATCTATCAATTTTTTTGTTTGGTATAGTGATATGTTTGAATTTTAATCTTGCATTTCTTCTTATATTGAGCGAATATACAATATTATAGTGTAGGTAGAGCATATTTTTTGCCAACATTACTATAATATTCATTAAATGCGCCTCTCTTCTCGATTACAAAAGCTCCAACCCAATTTTCCATTATCTTTGGGTTAAACTCCAAGTTGAAAAGGCTACAATCTTTTTCTGTTTTATATACAGATCTCCCCAAGCCAACGAGCTAGAAACAACTGTGGTCATTGAAAAACTATCCTACGATATCAATAAAATTTTGGAAAAAAATCCAGAATGTGAGATAGCCGTCGCCGGGGATTTTAATGTCCACAACAAAAACTGGCTCCATTTCTCTAGTCACAACTCACCGGAAGGCAAGCAAGTTGAACTATTTTCAAACTTATTCCAACTTTCTCAACTTGTTAAGAGCCCTACTAGAATTCCAGATCGCGACAACCACAACAAGCATCTTTTGGATTTGTTCCTAACCACAAATCCAGAAAAATATAACATTTCTGTTAGCTCTCCAATTGGGGGCTCTGATCATTGCCTTGTTAAAACAAGCTTTTCAACAAATACATCGGCCAGCCAAAATCATATTCCTAAAAGACTAGTTTGGCACTACAACAGGGCCGACTGGGGGGGTCTGAACAGTTTTTTGGTTGATTTTGATTGGTCGATGTGTTTTCGTCACAGAAACGTTGACTTTGCTACAAATGCCATTAGTAAAATAATTATGCTAGGTATGAAACTCTTCATACCCAGCTCTTTTAAACCGTTTAAATCAAGTTCCAAGCCATGGTTTAATGACATCTGTAGGAAAGCAATTGAATCTAAAGAGGAGCACTTTAAAAAGTATAAGACTATTGTATCCGAGTCCTCACTTGCGGGCTATAAAGCGGCTAGGAACAAATGCAAGAGAATTATCAATCAGCAAAAGTTTCTTTATAACCAAAGGTTGAAACAGAAAATAATTAATCTCCCTCACTGCAATCGCTCCTTTTGGACTTTTGCAAAAAGTGTGAATAACAACTTTTGTGGATCATCGTTTCCTCCGTTGATTGATACCGGCAACTCTATAATTTCCAATTCTATCGGTAAAGCTAATTTGTTCGCAAAAATTTTTGTAGCAAATTCTACACTCCCTCCTACAACTCAATTACCTCCAGTATACCCTTCTGTTGATCCTACTAAGGTTAAAATCCTTCAAAGGGTATACTTCAGGTCTCGTGCTGTAGTGAAAGTGCTAACGAATTTGAATGTTAGAAAGTCCACTGGTCCCGATGGAATTCCAGGTATGGTTCTCAAACATATAGCCTCTCCCATTTCGAAACCTCTGCGCAATCTTTTTGCACTCTCATTTTCGACTGGTAAATATCCCAGTCAATGGAAAGTTGCACACGTTTCTCCAATTCCCAAAAAAGGTGACAAAAGCGACCCTTTAAACTACCGACCAATCGCCATCACTTCGGTTCTCTCCAAAATTATAGAAATTTTGGTAAACAAAAGGCTTTTGAGATACCTAAATAGCTCGTATATTTTAAACGATCGCCAATACGGCTTTCGCAGCCATCGATCTACAGGTGATCTTTTAACTTGTCTCTGCGAGAAGCTGAACACCAGCCTACATTGTTCCGGTGAATCTGAGGTTGTAGCTCTCGATATCTCAAAGGCCTTTGATCGAGTATGACATTCTGCTCTTCTGAGGAAATGTCAGGCAATTGGGTTGAGAAGCTCCTTCTGTGCATGGATTGAGGATTTTCTTTAGAATCGTCATATTTGTATCCTTGTCGACAGTTTTATGTCTGACACTCATAAAATAAATCCTGGCGTTCCACAAGGCTCTGCCTTATCTCCCACTCTCTTCTTAATTTTTATTAATAACCAACTCAGTTCTACCCTCAATCCAATCCATAGTTTTGCCGATGACAGCACTCTGGTGGCATCTTATGATTTTTAAAAAAAATCGAATGCTACTTCAACCGCAATCAGTTTAAAAAGGGAAATTATGGCTAGTTCAGTTAACCACGACCTAGCGAAAATAGCTGATTGGGGTGTTAAAAACAGAGTTGAGTTTAACACCTCCAAAACTCAAAGCTGTCAGATCTCTTGCAAAAGGGATCAATCCATACCAATTCTACGGTTCCAAAACGAAAATATACAGCGGTCTGCAAATTTAAACATTTTAGGCATGCAGCTTAATCAAAAAATGTTGTGGAATGAACATATTTTTGATATAGCCAAAAAAGCTGCCAAATGTTTAGGTTTTCTTTTTCGCTGTAAAGCTTACTTTTCCGCTAGTGATCTGGCCAATATCTATCTATAAAGCATATATTCGACCGAAGATGGAGTATAATTCTCACTTATGGGCTGGCGCTGCTCAAACATCATTAGGTTACCTGGACAAAATCCAAAATCGCGCCTTACGCCTGATTGGCGACCCTACTGTTCAGGGTACCATTACTCCTCTTAACTCACGTCGAAACATTGGAGCTTTATCTCTCTTTTATAGATATCTTGTAGGTAACGACACTTGTTCTATTGAATTGAAATCAATAATGCCTCCTTGTAAACAATTCCAACGCAACACTAGAGGAGCCTCAAGTGCTCATTTCTACACCGTGGAAATTCCTAGGTGGTTTAAAACTGGTTATGGAAACTCTTTTATTGTGAGAACCGCTAAAATGTGGAATATGCTTCCATCCAACGTGTTCCCCTCTGATTCAAATGGTCCATTATACAATTTGCAACTTTTCAAAACGAACCTATTCAGGTTTGTCTCCAAGTTACCCGCCAATTCTCCTCTAAATTCATATTTTCCCTGAACTCGTCTGCTTCTTGCTCAAACCTACAATAATTTTGTAAAAAGGAAAATTTTCCTAGAGTTTGGGTAGCGTGTAAAAAAAAAAAAAAAAAAAAAAATTCATTTAACTTTACCAGTCTTTCTTTTGAATTAATTATATGATCATCAAAAAATTGATTACGGTGTTTAGTATTTTTACTTAAAATATTTTTAATATACTTCCAAGTTTGTTTTGTATCACCTTCTGCTTTTTAGCACATTTCCAAAAAAAATTTTGAAAAAATGTGCTTGTTAGTTTCACTCTGTCCGTCCGTCCGTCCGTCTGTTTACAAAACTTCTACACCGTTAAAGATAGAGAAAAAAAATTTTAACCATGGGTAGGTCATTTAAAAAAAGTAATTTTGTGGAACAACTTTTTCATGTAGCCCCTCCCATTACGGAGCTACAGACCCTCAAACTTTGAAAAAGCCCTATTTTTAAATGCATATATCTTATGTTCTGCTTAAGATTTTTTCAATCTGAAAACGTCATTCGACAGGTATTTCTTTTATCTTTGTAAATTAATATCAAAACTATACAAATTTTTTAAATTTAGTATTTAAATTTACCGTTATGTGAAAACCAAATTTTGCATGATTTTTCTACTTTCATAACTCCGGCACGCTTTTAGATAGAGGCTTGAAATTTTGGGGCGAAAGAGCTTTTAGAATTAGTATAAGTTTGCTCAGAAAATTTTTTTGGACCACCCCCTGTTTATGAGATATGAGGACTTAAAAATTGAAAATTTGCTATTTTTAAACACCTGTAACTTAGGCACCTGTACACATTTTACTTCTGCAAGATATAAAATTTAAAGCTACAGTAATGTATTTTAATGTGTGTTAATGTGTTTTAGTTGTAAGGGTTCCAAAGTTGCAGCTCTTCAAAATTGCGAAAAAGTCCCATTTTCAAATGTATATATCTCACGCCCTGCGTAATAGTTTTGCAATCTAAAACCGCCAGAAGATCGAAAATTTTATTATCTATATAAAACAATATCAAAATTATGCAATATTTTGTAATTTACTATTTAAATTTACCGTTATGTGAAAACCAAATTTTGCATGAAATTTCTTTTTTCATAACTCCGGCACGCCTTTAGATAGAAACCTGAACTTTTGAGACAAGAAAGAACTTTTAGATTTGTATAAGTTTTCTCAGAAAATTTTTTGGTAGCACCCCCTCAGAGTTATTACGCCTCAAAAATTTAAAATTTCCTATTTTTAGACACCTGTAACTTAGGCACCTGTAAAAATTTTTCTTCGGCGAGGCATGAAAATTAAAGGTTCAATAATATATTTTTACGCGTGTTAATGGCTTTTCTTAGTTATATAGGATTCCGGACTTACGGCCCCTCAAAATTTCAAAAATGTCCTATTTTCACGTTTTTTCGTATTACATGAAATTTTCAAATTTTTGTGTAAGTCAAAATTCTAAACAGTTTGTATTGAGTTTGGAAATGTGCGCTTTTAAAAACCGTTGGTTTACATTCTACCTTGTTTGAAATTATTTTGATCATACAGTTTTTGTTTTTTCCGTTTGATTGATGTGTTTGATTTGTTTTTTCCGTTTGATTGATTGATTTGTTTAGCCAAGATTTGCATGTACTGCGAACATATTCGTTTTCATAATTTTGTATACGTTTCCTATGCCAATAATTTTTAATATTTTTTATTCTAGCTCATTCAGTATCATACCATTTTGGTAATTCGTTTGTCATTTTTGGCACAGTTTTTGGCAGCCCTGGCAAAATTTTGTAAAGTGGAAACTATTGAGGTGCATATTGTGTTGACATTATTATTTTGAGTGACAATTGGATAATTTCTTAGTTTTTGTTTTATTGTTTTCGCATTTATGTATTTAATTCGCCAAAATATATATGTATCGGAAATACTAACATTAAATAAATGCGATTCCAGTAAATCATTAAATCTATTTGATAATTCTTTATTTATTTCAGATGGTCGACAAATAGAGCTGACATTTATTATTTTTTTATTGAGTTTTACGCAAACATATAATGATACTATTATATTCGTCGCAAAATACTTCATGAACAGTGTAGTCCAGCGAATTATGAATAAGTATTAAAGCACCTCTATCTCAACGTTTTTTCCTAACTGAAAATATAGATTTATAGTTAGGTATTTCAAATGTGCCAATTTCATGTTCCATCAACCATGTTTCGGTGAAGATTATAATGTCTATTATTATATTTAACTTAATCAGTGTTATAATTATTTCATCTATCTTATTTTTTAAACTTCTTACATTCATATACATAATTTTAAGTGATAGTGTTTAAGGTAAAATACAACATGTGATTCATAATTACAATAATTTACATGATTTACATATTTGGGTAAAATACAGTCTTCATTATACATTTAAATTACTTTCAACAAGTACTTGTTTAACCTTACTTAACCTTATGCACGTGTTTTTATCAAATTGTATTGTTAACTACTTTGTATTGAAATCGTGATTTTTAAGAACAGTTGTGGAAAAATCAGGTGTTGGTTTTTTATAATTAAAATTTTAGTTTGAAAGCTTTTTTCTTGTTAGTAATTTTGAAGATTAATTGGTTATTGTAGAATAAATTCAAATTGAAGGAAAAAGCAGGTGTTGTTTTTTTATAATTAAAATTTTAGTTTCAAAACTTTTTTCTTGTTAGTAATTTTGAAGGTCAACTGGTTAATAATTAAAATTTTTGTTTGAAAGTTTTTTTCTTGTTAGTAATTTTGAAGGTCAACTGGTTAAAGTATATTACAAAAAACATACAATTTATGCACGTGTTTTTATGAAATTCTATTATTAACTAATTTGTATTGAAATCGTAATTTTAAAACTGAAATGGAATGTGCAGACATTTGTAATTAATAAATTATTCGGGGCATCATATTGTCAATTAGATATTTTGTATTGAAGTTAATTAGTATAAATCGTAATTTTTAAAAAATAGAGTGTGTATACCTATATTTAAAATTAATTAATTAATTGCAACTACACTAATTCTAGAAAGTATCAATTACTTTGTATTGAGATTATTGGAAATTACCAGGATGATGTGATTATGTAAAGTTTTTTAACGTTTTGATTTTTCAATACTAAATTTCTTTAATGCAACAAAGTATTTAATTTAAGAAAAAATGCGGCATTTTATAAATAGATTACTTGTAAATTTCAGGTGATAAAGTATTTCATTATAAGTAATATTATTCAACAAAATTTCTAAACATGCTTTGAATGTGGAGGAAACCATTTAAAAAAAAGACTTTCAAGCAGAATCGAAAGAGTGTGTAAATTGCAAAAAGGCAAAAAGAATTAAATTTTGATTTAAATATTGCACACAATGCCCTAGATAAGAGCTATCCAACGTTCTTAAAAAAATAGAAATAGAGAAAAAGAAAATACTTAGATAGCAATCACAACAGATCGAATGTCTGTATTTACATAGTCAAGGTATAATAAATAATTTCACTGAAATTGAAAATATAATAAGTAGAAAAGATGTAATATGTTTATCAGAAACTTATTTGATTGAAGAAGGTAGTGATTCTTTAATACTAGAAATACCTGGTTATAGTATATATAGAATTGATAGTCATTGTAGGCATACTGGTGATGTGTTGCTGTATTGTAAAAATAAATGGAGTAATAAAATAATTAGTAAATTAAATATAAGAAATGAATTATGGGTATTGAATATCAATTTAAGTCATAGTTATTGTTCGTGGGTGGGTGTTTTTAGAGCTCCGTAATATTTAAACTTAGAGAATGAATTTTTTAAGCATTTTGAAAACTATATAGCTAAGTTAAAGGAATTAAAAGAAAAAGTACTGATAATGTAGGATTTTAATATAAATTGGAATAATAAAGATAATGTAACAAAAAAATAAGTGAAATACTTGAAGAAAATATGTTGAAGCAAATTGTTAAAGAATGCACATGTATAACATCTAATTTAAAATCATTAATTGATTAGGTTATAACAAACTGTTACGAAAAAACCACTGCCAATGTTGAAGTTGAAGTAGATGAAAGAATAAGTGATCATGAAACTATAAAAATAATATTAAAATTATAGCACACAGAAAAATATGATAATAAAAGAAAAATAAATTTTTTTTAAATATGATATAAATAGGTTCAGAGCGAAAATAGTTTCTAATGACATTATGACAATATATTTCTGCGATGTTTACTACCCACCCACAGTAATTAAATTAAGTACGTCTTTGCATTAAATTGTTAATGAAAAGACGTACTTAATTGTTTTATCAAAAATATAAAAAACTTTGAAGGTAATTGGTATAATAATAATTTAGATGAGTTGAAGAAACAAAAAAATATCCAATGTAAAATGGCTTTACGGACAAATAGTACTGATGATTGGGAAAAATATAAACGATTAAGAAATAGATATAACGAGGAAGAATACAGTTGCCTTTGTCAACTCTTAGGTACCCGTACGAACCGTTAGTATGTTCACAGCCTGTCACTCTGCTTACAATATTATTTTTTTAATATTTTAGTATTTTAAAATAATTTGGGTGAATTTTATAATTTCTAGAACTATTTGTTGTACATATATTCAAACTATATGTTTATACATTCTTCAAAAGCAGATTTTAACCTTCCACATAACGATTATCAATCCAAAACTTTTTCAAATATTCTATAGTACCATTTATTACTGAGCGGTAAATGTATATTAAATTTACTTAGTACAAAATAGTAAATATAATTTTAAATATTATATTATATTAATGTGCACATAGTATATTTATATTGTTATAAGTATATCGCCATACATTGCAATATTTCTTTAAAAATATTTCCATTCATAGAATAATTTCTTATAAGTACAATAAAATACATATATGTATGTATGTAAATACGGCGCTATATAATATACATCTATACTCTTATCATTCATTCATCAGTGACATATACGATATGTAAATAAACATGATATTATATAAGTATGTATGTATATCAATATCATATAAATAAAACTTCTTCAAGCAACCGTTATGTTGTTTATTTATTTACATTTTTTTGTACTACGCATTATATCCTCAACAATTTCAAATTATCGAGTAAAACAAAATGGAAAAAATTCGTTAAAGAAATTTGTTAGAAAATTTGAAAAAATCAAGTAACACTTTCGTCAATTATAAAGTAACCCTATATTATTAAAAAAAGTTATTAACAGAAATAAGAGTATAATGTTGAAGCTTTCATTTTTGTGTATTACTTCAAAAAAATTTTAACAGGTGTTCAAGTTACAGGTGTTTAAAAATAGGAAATTTTCAGTTTTTGACCCATCTCTTAAACGGGGAGTGATACAAAAAAAATTTCTGAAATGACTCATACTGAACATACTCATTTCTGAAATGACTCATATTTTCAAAGATCTAACTTCTGTGAAAAATTTCAAGTTTCCAACTTAAACCGTTTAGAAGATGGAAAGGCTAAAGGATTTTGCAAAATTTGAGTTTCGCATAACGGTAAATTAAGACACCGTATGCCACAAATATATATTTATTGTATATATACTTTTAAAGCTAATGAAAGTAGTAATCGTTTAGCGTTTTCAAAATGAAGATATACCATATACAACTTGTGTTATAACAATTTAAATATAGAGCTTTTTTGAACCTTTGGGGAGCTGTAGCTCCGTAACGGGTGGGGCTACAAAAAAAAGTTATTAAAAATAAAATTAATATTTTTGTGAGATCTATCAGCAGTTAAAATTTCATAGCTCTATTTCAAAAAAAATGTGGGGATCTAAAAGTTAGGTGCTCGGGAGCTACCTTAAGATTTGGTCCAAACTCAACCAAAAAAAATAGGGAACCTACAAATTACTCCAAGAATATTTTGTGTAAATTTCAAGATTCTAGCTCTCTTAGTTTTTGAGTTAGCGTGCTGACGGACGGACGGACGGACGGACATGGCTCAAAAGTCTTAGAATTTTTTTCTGATCCGATCTATACCTTTGAAGGTATATCTAGCTCGCTTATTTCGAGGTGTTACAAACGGAGCAGTAATTTTATTATACCCGATCCTATCGTACGAGTATAAAAATGAGATTAACTATGCCAAGAATAATTATATAAAAAATAAAATCAATAACTCCAATGATCAGAAAGCGATGTGGAAAAATATAAAAATGTATGTATTGAAAAAAATAAGACTGGTGGCGGATGAACACATATAGTGTCAGCGGCAGCACCCAAAGTACCTTTGCGTCAGGTGGCAACCGGCTGTAAAAACCCATGTAGCCAAAACAAAAAATAAAATATGAGAAACGAGGTCCAAAACGAAAAACGTACGTACAATTTGTAAAACGTAAATTTGCATCGTACCATAAAGAAACTATACTATATAGAGTACTCATCTAGAACAAAATTTTTTGACCACTTTGTCAATTTCAGTTTATCTAAATTATCAATTTCAGTTTATCTAAATACTACACCCACCAATGCATACTGTAATATGCATACGTATAATGTAATACACATAGGTACATATACATAAGTACGTAAAATGAAAATATGTAAATGTGATATATGCTTCTAAGATTATTGATTTCAACTTCTTTTCTCTGTTGTATTGTTACTTAACTTTATTACTATAGTATACAATACAGTCACACAAAATATCCCAGCTAATGTATAATACTATAAGCAAATTTGGATGTTTCGTGCGATTGTATTTATTATTTAATTATATACTAAAAATATCAACACAATCACACGAAACAATGGGATGTTTCAAAATCGTAGAAAAATGCTTAATATTTTTGTACTACGTGAGTTCTCTATATAAATAGTATAGTTTCTTTATGATCGTACAATGTGCAAAACGTACAATTTGTATTATTATTGCGGCGACGGACTTCAAAATGGAGTTGGAATAATAATTGATAAAAATTTTATTCAACGAGTAATTTCGGTAGAAAGAATATGTGATAGAATTATGTAACGCTCCGCAAACAGGGTGTGATGAAAGCATAAAACTAAAGTTTTGGGAAGACTTTGAGAATACCCAGCAAAGTCTACCATTAAATGAAAACAGATTGATTTGCGGAGATCGTAACGGACATGTGGGTAAAAATAATACATCCTACAAGGAATTCCATGGAGGTTATGGACACGGTTTATTAAACCAGCAAGGGGATTTCTTCTCCTTCATCGCATAATTTGAAAATTGTAAATACTTGCTTCTCGAAACTAGTAGAGCACTTAATAACATATAGGAGTGGACGCGCAACTGAAATAGATTTTATACTCTGTGACGCACACAACATCAGTCAAATCAAAGATTGCAAAGTCATAGCTGCTGAGCCATTAATAACACAACACAGACTTCTTGTTGCAAAAATGATACTCCCAAAAAACTTCTAAACGAAAAAGAAAGTTAAGGCAATAGAAAAAATTAAGTGGCATAAGATAAAAAGCAACTAAGAGAAATCTTAGTTGCAAAAATATCGGATTTCTTCGCAGAGAACCGAGCAGTAGATCAAACCGCAGAGCAAATGTGGATCAGTCTCCAGAGCTACTGTAACGAGCAAGCAAAGCAGATTCTAGGAGTTTCCAAAAGTAAACTAAAAATTAATAAGGAAACTTGGTGGTGCTCTAGCAATATTCAAAAACAGATCCAAGAGAAGAAACGCAAGCGTTTAAAAGGTGGCAAAAATTCGGCTCGCTAGAAGGTAAAGATTTATACAATTAGCGAAAAAAGAAGTAAAAAAAAATTGTAGCTATTGCGAAATCAAATGCTACTAAAACTATATGACCGCCTCGAAGTGGCAAAGGCCATGAACAAATTTTTAAAATAGCCAGAAACAGAAATGAAAGAACAAAAGATATCACCCATATAAAATATATTAAAGACAAAAGCGGTACACTATTAACATCTGATCATCAAATAAACCTACGATGAGCCGAATATTATAGAGAACTTCATAACCAAGAGTATCAAAGTAGATTGCCAAAACCTATCGAACCCACAACAGGCCCGATTCAAGAAATTTCTGTTGAAGAAATTTCTGCGGCTATATCTAAGATGAAAAACAATAAAGATAACATCCCAGCTGAGGTTTGGAAGCTGCTAGGTGAACCCGGTGCTGGCTAGGTGAACATCTATGCTTGGCGCATCTCTTTAATAAAATGCTTCTAGACGCCCGTATCCCTAGTGTTTGGAGGAAAAGCACACTCGTACCATTTTACAAAGGGAAAGGCGACACACGAGCTTGTGAAAATTTCAGAAGCATAAAACTAACGTCACATACGATGAAAATATGGGAAAGAATAGTAAATGAAAGAATTGGAAAGATAGCCTCAATTACAGGAAATCAGTGTGGCTTTGTGCGACGTAAATCAACTGTCGATACAATACAAACTATTCTAATACTATCAGAAAAATATAGAATAAAAAAGGAAGATCTACATCTAACATTCATAGATTTGGAAAAGGCTTTTGATCGAGTTCTTAGAAAAATAGTATGGCAAGCTTTGCAAGCTAAGGAGATTCCCGAATCGTATGTCAAAATAATAGAAGACATGTACGAAAACTCACACACCAATGTCCAAGCATGCTCTGAAACATTAGATACCTTCCCAGTAAGTGTAGGGGTTCATCAAAGATCTGCACTCAGTCCTCTCATTTTTAATATTGTGATGGATCATATACTAGCCCATCTACAAGACTTTGGGCTTCTCATCTTGCTGTACGCGAATGATATTGTATTAATTAGCGAAACAAAAGAAGAACTGCAACACATATTAGATAAATGGAGAGATACACTTGAAAGTAACGGATTAGGAATTAGTCGAACCAAAACCGAATACATGCATGTAAATTTTAACACCGACTCGATAGAGCCGCATAACACCATATACCTTGAAAACAACGCACTAAACAAGTTACTAAATTCAAATACCTTGGTTCTGTCATCTCATCAAACGGAAATATAGACCATAACGTCAAAACTCGTATTAACAGTGAATGGATGAAATGGCGTGATGTTTCAGACGTTCTATGTGATAAGAAAATGCTTCACACGGTTGAAGGTAAGGTTTATAATGGAATCATCCGACCTGCCTTAATGTATGGTGCTGAATGTTGGGCTGCAAAAAAGGTGCATGAAAATAAAATGAGTACGCGCTAGTGGCGTAACACTCCGAAACCACGTACAAAATGATTACGTTCGTGGTAGTATGACAAAAGCACCGATTAGAGATAAAATTACTAAGTCAAGACTACATTGGTATGGACACGTAATGCGAAGAGAAGAAAATCACCCAGTCAAAAAAGTTTTGAAAATCAAATCACCTAAAAGAAAACCTGGTACACCAAAGTGCACATGGCTTAGTAGAGTACAAAAAGACCTGAAAGAAAAACATCTCAACAACGAGACAGCCTAATATAGGAAAACTTCGCGCCTCTGGATACGTAAAGCGAACCCCAAGTGATTGGGACAAACGCAAGGAAGAGGAAGCAGTAGAGATGTATTGAAAAAAATTACAGAGAAATAAATGAAATTAACTTTAATAATGTTATCAATAGTAAATGATAAAAAAAATAATAGTAAACAAATTAAATGAATATTTTGTATCAAGTATTATGAATATCAACAAAAATATACCATTCCTGCCATACCTTAATGCAATTGTCGATAACGGTCATATTTTTAAATTCAGGAGCATTAGTTTAAATGAATTGAAAAGTACATTAAAAAATATGAATAAGAAAATGGATAACAATTTAGTTAAAGCTGAAATGTTAATTGATTCAATTGACTTGATAGGTGAAAATCTACTATCAATTATCAATAAGTCATTATAAACTGGCTGTTTTCCTAATAATTGGAAGGAAACTATTATTGTACCTGTAGAAAAGATTAAGGGAAATATAAAATGCGAGGAGTTTCGACCAGTTAACACTGTAATAAAGGAGTCAAAAGTAACAGGGAAAATAGAAAATATCCAACTTGAAGACCATCTTACAAAATTTAGTATGATCTATGAAAATCAATTGGCTTTAGAAAAATCATAGCTACGAATCATTACTAAATCTAGTAGTTAGTAATTGGAAACTAGATATTCATGATAGAAAAATAATAATAGCAGTTTTTATAGACCTGCAAAGAACCTTCGAAACAATCGATCGTTATATTTTATTACAAAAACTTGAGCATTATGGAGTAAAAAGACTGAAAAATTAATGGTTCCAGTCATATTTGCAAAATAGAACGCAGAGAACGAAGTTGAGTGATTGTATATCAAGTTCAGTAAAAGTTGATTTAGGAGTGCCTCAAGGGAGTATATTAGGAATACTTTTGTTTATAATTTTTGTGAATGATACGCATAAGATTATTACTAAATCTAGGTTAGTTTTGTTTGCAGATGATGCATTGTTGTACGTATCTTGTGATAGTATTGGTGAATGTTTGAATATAATAAATGTGAATTAAAAAAATATATGTGATTGGCTAAAGAGAAATAAACTAAAACTAAGTGTGAAAAAAACTAAATATATGAAAATTAACTGCAATACAAATATAGACTTATATATAGATAATGATAAAATAGAAGAAGTTGATGAAATTAAATATTTAGGTGTGATGTTAGATAATAAAATGAATTTTAGAAGGCATATCAATTATATGTATTGTAGTATATCTTGACTGTACTGTAATTACCAAAACTGCAATCACTAAAATAACTTTAAAAATAAAATTATTATCTAATAATAATAATGCTGACCTAACATTTTGTGCGGTCATAATTTTCAATTGCTAACATCTGTTTGTATTTTACAATAACAAGTGCATTCACTTGTTTAGTAAGAATATTTTAATGAAAATAAATAAAGATGACCGGGTTACAATTTTTGTAGTATATTTTAAATAACTAATCCGATTGCACGAAAATAATGTATTTTCGATAATAATATTTTGGTTAATAATTTTTACATATGGTAATTACATTGTAAATAAATTCTAGATCAAGATATTGCTTTCTTTTGTCCCAAATAAACTTCTTTGTAACAAAGCAATAAATTATTATAATTTATTGTCTTTGATAAAATTTGTATTGGATTTGGTAAAACCCAAATAGTATATAAGGTTTTACTTTTGTTAAATAAATTTAGATATAATCATAACTCAGAGCTGCTTCTTTCATTTGAATTATAAGAATTATATGTACTAGCATAATATATGCAGGGAATTATAATTCTTATAAAAGATAATTTCAGACCTACCATTATATTTTAGTTTTTTATTTTGCATATATTGCGAGCAATCGCTAAATTATAATATTTGTTTTATCAAATATATTTTGGTATGCCGTGCACTAATACGGAAAATTTGGCAGAATTGCACGGTGTGATGCGATATCCTTTCTCGCAGTTTAAATAATTGAAGGAACTTTCTGCATCTTTTAAATTTGGTTAGCATCTAAGTATGCTCATATCTTTCTGATCAGAAAGTCTTAGGAAATAAATAAAACAAATTCAAAAAGTAGATCAAAACCTATTACAGTATACATAAAACAATTCCGAAAAAAATATACTTTTTCTTAAAAATAAGACCAAGGGCTTCCTACATGACTGCAATAAAGATATACAATATAATGATCAAGCCGCACTTTGAATACTGCTCGAACATACTTTTCCTAGTGTCCCAGAATTTAATAGATTATAAAAATGTCAGAATCGTGCAATGTGAATAATTTTAGAAGTCAACAGATACACCTCAATAAGCTTAATGCTACAAACTTTATGTTGGATATCTGTTTACCAGAGAATTGCAATGAATGTTTTAATTATTTTTTTAAAATGAAACATAAACTGTATCCGGATTACTTGTGTAATAGATTACTATTACTATACGCCAGTGATATTCATAACTATAATTTAAGAAATTTATGGAATATTAGATTAAATTGCTTTAGTGATGAAAAAACTAAGAATATGCTACTATACGCCAGTGATATTCATAACTATAATTTAAGAAATATATGGAGTTTTAGATTAAACTACTTAGTGATGAAAAACTAAGAATATGCTACTATACGCCAGTGATATTCATAACTATAATTTAAGAAATATATGGAGTTTTAGATTAAACTACTTAGTGATGAAAAACTAAGAATATGCTACTGTATAAAGGTTTAAAACTATCTAATAACTTAGCAAATGAACTTCTAAAATATAAGAAAATAATTTAGAAATTTTTTAAAAAAATATTATTGTTTATGTTAAGAGAAATTTTTATTATCCTATTGAAATATGTTGTTTTATAGTTAATATTTATTATTATTAATATTAGGAATGTCTTGAATTAAAGCAAAAATGAATGTACAAATAATAATATTAAAATACTAATAAAAATAATAAAATAAAATAAATAAAATACATATTGAAAATTATCAGGATGTCTGGGATATTGCTTTCTTCGTTTAAGCGAACATTTTTAATATTTTAATTACACTCTTATAAATATTGCTACACAAGACGATTAAAAACAGACTTCAAAACAACCATGCAGAATTTAAAATCTATAATGGCAATGAAGAGGAGGGAGCGTTTAATGAAATAATAATAAAAAGAGATATTCTAGATTTCGAAATAATATTTACAGGAGATTTACCGAGACTCTAAAGAGACTTCGACCTGGGTCAAAGACTATACATATATAAGACATTCCAAGTAGAAGAAATTTTTTAGTATAGAAAATAAAAATAAGGCTGTGCCCCAAATAGTCGCGACATCTATCAATATGAAATTTATTCATCTTTTATGTTATACTGAATTCGTTTTTTTTAAATTTTAATAATACATAAACGTTTTTCATTCTTTTTTTTGATATACAATCAATACAATTTAACCTTGAATAAATGAGAAATAATACAGTTGCCTTTGTCAACTCTTAGATACCCGTACGAACCGTTAGTATGTTTACAGCCTGTCACTTTGCTTACAATATTATTTTTTTAATATTTTAGTATTTTAAAATAATTTAGGTGAATTTTATAATTTCTAGAACTCTGGGTTGTACATATGTATATTCAAACTATATGTTTATACATTCTTCAAAAGCATATTCTAACCTTTCATACAACGATTATCAATCCAAAACTTTTTTAAATATTTTATAGTACCATTTAATATTAAGCGGTAAATGTATATTAAATTTACTTAGTACAAAATAGTAAATATAATTTTAAATATTATATTATATTATATTTAAATATTCCATTGACAGAATAATTTCTTATAAGTACAATAAAATACATATATGTATGTATGTAAATACGGCGCTATATAATATACATCTATACTCTTATCATTCATTCATCAGTGACATATACGATATGTAAATAAACATGATATTATATAAGTATGTATGTATATCAATATCATATAAATAAAAATTCTTCAAGCAACCGTTATGTTGTTTATTTACTTACAATTTTTTGTACTACGCATTATATCTTCAACAATTTCAAATTATAGAGTAAAACAAAATGCAAAAAATTCGTTGAAGAAATTTGCTAGAAAATTTGAAAAAATCAAGTAACACTTTCGTCAATTATAAAGTAACCCTATATTATTAAAAAAAGTTATTAACAGAAATAAAAGTATAATGTTGAAGCTTTCATTTTTGTGTATTACTTCAAAAAAATTTTAACAGGTGTTCAAGTTACAGGTGTTTAAAAATAGGAAGTTTTCAGTTTTTGACCCCTTACAGCTCCTAAACGGGGGATGATACTAAAACAATTTCTGAAATGACTCATACTTATTTTCAAAGATCTAACTTCTGTCCAAATTTCCAACTTAAACCGTTTAGAAGATAGAAGGGTTAAAGGATTTTGCAAAATTTTAGTTTCGCATAACGGTAAATTAAGACACCGTATGCCACAAATATATATTTATTGTATATATATTTTTAAAGCTAATAAAAATAGTAGTCGTTTGGCGTTTTCAAAATGAAGCTTATACCACTTCTGCTATAACAATTTAAATATAGAGCTTTTTTGAAGCTTTGGGGAGCTGTAGCTCCGTAACGGGTGGGGCTACAAAAAAACGTTATAAAAAATAAAATTAATATTTTTATAAGATCTATCAGCAGTTAAAATATCATAGCTCTATTTCAAAAAAAATGTGGGGGTCTAAAAGTTAGGTGTTCGAGAGCTACACTAAGTTTTGGTCCAAACTCAACCAAAATAAAATGGGGAACCTACAAATTACTCCCAGAATATTTTGTGTAAATTTCAAGATTCTAGCTTTCTTAGTTTTTGAGTTAGCGTGCTGACGGACGGACGGACGGACATGGTTTAATCGACTCAGAATTTGATTCTGATCCAATCCTTACCTTTGAAAGTATATCTAGCTCCCTTATTTCTAGGTGTTACAAACGGAGGAGTAATTTTATTATACCCGATACTTCGTACGGGTATAAAAAAAAAAGTTTTCTAAATAAAATAAATTGGTGTGTATGTACATTGTAACTTGTATTGCTATACTAGGATAGATAAAAATTTGAATACTGGTAATTTAATGTAGGTTTTTGTAAGTAATTTATTTATTTTTTTTTTTTTGCGAGGGTAGGTGGGAATTATCGAGACACTATAGAGGAGTGAAAACGAGCACGATGCCTCAATGAGTGTGTGGTACTTTAACCCACTAAACACCACCTCCCTTTTTTGACCAAATAATAGGTTATACGACCTTTAGTACTACTGTACTACCTGGTCATAGGAAGTTCACTTAAGGAATGAAAAATTAGCTGCTTAGATTTCAAATTGGCAGGCATATTGTGAACAAAGTTGTTAATATTCACCTTTAATCTTTGCACATTGTAAATGTAATCATCACCAATTCTGGGAAACACATGAGGTGGAAGATGGTACCACATTCGCGATGTTCGTACTACAAACGAATTTCCATAAGCCGAATTATTCCATCTGGGAATTTTAACTACATAGAGATGGGAACCAGAGGCTCTCCTTGTTTCTCTTTGGAATGCTTTAAGAGGAGGCATCAAACTTTTAATCTCATTAGAGCAAGAACCCAACCCTATAAGGGTTATTATAAATACCAAGCAAGATATGTACATATTATATTAATTTACATATTAATTTTTACATATTAATTTTTACAATATGATATAATACTTTAATTACTTTAATACAAAAATTGATTACTTAAACAAAATGCACTTTAAAAATTTAAATGTATAATTATGAGCTAGAAAGATTTAAAAAAAAAAAAGTTGTGTAAGGTCATTGAAGGGAAAAATGTTGGTGTAATTTAGATTTAAATGTTCTTTTTAAGATTAATGGAGAAAAAGATGACTGTACTTATTAAAGATAGTGCAACATCTGTTTATTGGTTCATTTCTTCCGTATTCTGTTCTATGAGTTTGTTCAACTAAAAATCTCGTGCATCTTGTTTACCTAACCCCATCATTTATTATAAATTTGCTTTTCAAATATTCAATGTGAATAGTGTCATAAAGAACATCGTAGGTGAAGCAAGATGAAGAAATTTTCCTTCGAGATGACAAGGTTAGCATATGTTTAAAGATTTAAGTCTTATATTGTAACTTGGAATATTGGAATAGTCGGAAGGATTAAACTGAATTCTTAAAGCAAATAAGAGAAATTGTTTTTAAACTGATTCAATTCTATCGTGATTTATTTGAAAAACTGGATCTCAAATAATGTTACCATATTCTAGAATAGATCGTATTAGGGAACAGTAGAGAGCTTTTGTCACTGCTATATTGTTAAATTCTTTCGCTCTTCTTTTAATAAATCCCAACATTTTATTTGCTTTAGAGATCGTGAAGTCATAGTGTAAGTTAAAGCTAAGCTTATGAAGAAGGATTTAAATTTTTACTTAATAAATTTAAATGTATAAAAATTCATATACATATATTGGATTAATGTTAATTAGTTTAACTAAGTAGGTATATATGTATATGTACATATATCACCTTTAGAAAATTTGGACTTTTACCTTTTGGTATTTACAATAGTTAGAACGAAGATAGAAAAAGAATAAGAATTTAATTATTTTGAAAGAATTAAATTTGTTATTTTAATTGCCGAAATGTTACATTAGAATAAAAATGTAAAGTAACGTATAAAATTTAAAATGTTATATTTTTGAAGTAATTCAGTTTTATTTTTTATTCGTAAAATTATTTATTTGTTCTTAAGTTACACAGACAGCATACAACTTAACTCTTAAGCATACACTAGAAAAGAAAATTTAATGGAATAAAGAAATAGAAAGAAAAGAATAATGTTCATTTTATAAGGGAAAAAGCCAACTGGAAAATTTGCCTAATAGATATTTGTATTTAAATATTATGTATACCTAATTAGTATTTATTTTCCAATTGGCATTAAAAACTACTTTTTTTTTATTAGGTACAAATTAAAAATAATAAAATTCATAAGGTTACAATAAATATGTAGGTACAACATAAATAAATAATTATAATAAGTGCTTTAAGCTATATTTGTTATGTTACTTTCTTTGAGAGTGTCGTAAATTTTACCACTATTTGCTGTGTAATTCATGTGCCTTAGATTTTAGAAAAATAAAAATATAAATTTGTTTATTAAACAAAAAAGACTTATAATAAAATATAAAAGCATATAATTAGGAAAACTTTAAATAAAAAAAATTAAAGAAAATTAAGAAAAATAACTTTTTAAATTCAATTTGACAATATAAATGTATATATGACTGTATATATGCACATACATATGTATAAAAACATAAATATGTATATATGACTGTATAGTGACTTATGCATATTGTTAATAAAATTCGAAATTTGTAATATTTATACATACATACATATGTAATCTTATTTTCTATTAGTATAATTTTACACCACGTAGACCATAAAGGTTAAAAAATAAAAAAGCATATTAATTATTGAATGTGAATCGAGGAAAAAAGTGAATAAATTTTATATGTATGTATGTAATGGTACTTTGATATGATCATAATTAATATTATGTGTATTCAAAAACTACAAAATAAATCATAAAATTCAAAAAAAGGTTTTGTTTCCCTATAGTTTACTATTGTGAATATACGTATGTACATACTTTATATGTATGTATGTATCTATTTACTTATATAATATAAGTATAGCTTTATATACCTATGTACTTATATAATATAAAGTATGTAAATTCTACTAAGTATTAATACATACATATACATGCATACACATTTATACCTACCTACTTAGTTAAACCAAAGACTATACATATATAAAACATTCCAAGTAGAACAAATTTTTTAGTATTGAAATTAAAAATAAAATAATAAGTAAAAAAAATAATTTTTAAAATACATATGCTTTTATCAAAACCGAATTCGCCCCCTAAAAACTAGAAAATAAAATTGATTTGCAAAACTTTAGCTTTTTGGACTGTTATAATGTAAAAGTGAGTTGCTAGTGCAAGCATTTTGGACTGTTATAATATAAAAGTAAATAGCTGGAATAAGGTTAAATAAAAATCTGCGAAATTTGAGGTTCGTGTTTCTTTTTTATTCCACAACACAGCCCAATAAACAACACAACCTAATTTTTTTATTGTGAATAACAATTTTAGCTGTTGTAAAGAGGTTGTATGTCATAAAGTGCTGCCACTGGCATGTTACAATTTTAATTGCAACGAGAAAGAATACAGTTGCCTTTGTCAACTCTTAGATACCCGTACGAACCGTTAGTATGTTCACAGGCTGTCACTTTGCTTACAATATTATTTTTTTAATATTTTAGTATTTGAAAATAATTTGGGTGAATTTTATAATTTCTAGAACTATTTGTTGTACATACATTCAAACTATATGTTTATACATTCTTAAAAAGCAGATTCTAACCTTCCACATAACGATTATCAATCCAAAACTTTTTCAAATATTCTATAGTATCATTTAAAACTAAGCGGTAAATGTATATTAAATTACAAAATAGTAAATATAATTTTAAATATTATATTATATTAATGCATAGTATATTTATATTGTTATAAGTATATCGCCATACATTGCAATATTCATAAACTACATAAACTATCAAGACAGGAACTGAAGGGAACGAAAGTTCAATTTATCCCACTATTTACATTGGCTCTTATGGGAAAAGTAAAAGCTAAATAGTGGGGTAACTTTAAATCTTTAATAACTTCTAAAATAGACATTTTTTTGAAAAAATTTCTAAGTAAACCTTAAAATTCATAATTTTTTACACTATCTGAATACAAAAAAAAATTGAATTTATAATTTTTTTATTTATAAAAACGTTGATAAAAAAGTCTACCTGAATTTTGTAAAATTTTTTCATTTTTTTCCTAAAGCTTAAAGCTCTTTAAAGAGAGCAATAATTTGCTACAGTAATAGCACAAAAAAAGTGAGCGAATTAAATTAATTTGAAAAATTGATATGGTATTTATTTCGTGTGCATATAGTAGATCTGTATATGAATAATATGTATTTAAGTTTATGTATTTAAGGACTGAGATGCAGCAGTTAAATAATGATCATCATTTTCGTCATTTTTATGATCTGGTGTTATATGTAAACTTGAAGATAATTTTCGAAGATACCTAATAGAGGGAAGAAAAATAAATTTACTAAGAACTGAATATGTAGATTTAGAATGGGCATAGATTAAAAATGACATTATTATTGTATTATAACTATACCTTTTCACCGAGTTTTTTCTCAATTCTCATTTCTAAACAGTAATAATTCCCATTTTCTAAACAGTATAAGTATAACACAATATAAGATTTATTTTTAAACAAAAGCCAGCCATTTACCTAAACTGTATAAATTTTATTTTTCGTTTTACATTTATAATTCGATTTACACCCAGGGACACAACAAGTACGAACCATAATTAAAAGCAATAAAAAAAATTAAATTAAAAAATATAAATATTGCATTATTCTTAATGCACCTTATTTTTTTTTATAGTGTGTATCGAAAAAATAAAATTGCTTATCAAAAATTCCAGGTTTTTTTTTTTTTCCAATACTTGTAATGATACTAAAAAAAATTGATAGAAAGTTAATTTTTTCACCAGTATTTAGGAAAAACTCTAAATTTTTTTTTTCATTAAAATTAAAAATATATAATTTTCATTAAAATTAAATATATATAATTTTCATTAAAATTATATACAGGGTGTCCGAGACTCAAGTACGCGCACTGCACTCAGTGATTGGGGGCATTAAAACAAACAAAAAATTGTACTGGAGGGGGGTCTATTGTGGACCCTTTTCGAGATATGAGGGATTAAAGATTTTTTAGAGACTTTTCATAAAAAAATCTATAACTTTTGAACGGCTTACTGTAGAGAGATAAAAAAAAATACATTTTGTAGAGTAAATTGTCAGCTGTAATTGTTGTATACTGATGATTCACATATACCCAACAGTGACAAAGTTATGAAGGTTCAAAATGATTTAAAATGAAAAAATTATGTTTCAAACTCAATTTTCTTTTGAAACACCCGGTATTTGGGGTACTTTTTATAGTATATTTCGAGACAGCTTTTCAAGCCCTATAATTAGTACCCAATAACTTTTTTTCTATCTCTAACCATTTTTGAGATATGAAGAATAGAAAAGTGTGTTATTAAAAAAAACACCTGTACATTCGATAAAATTTTAAATTATTGATAATCTAGTGTTGTAATTTAATTTTATAACCAATTTTATCTATTAAAAATACAATAAACACACTTTTCTATTCTTCATATCTCAAAAATGGTTAGAGATAGAGAAAAAGTTATTGGGTACTAATTATAGGGTACTATTACAACTGACAATTTACTCTACAAAATGTATTTTTTTTATCTCTCTACAGTAAGCCGTTCAAAAGTTATAGATTTTTTAATAAAAATTCTCTAAAAAATCTTTAATCCCTCATATCTCGAAAAGGGTCCACAATAGACCCCCCTCTCCTGTACAATTTTTTGTTTGTTTTAATGCCCCTAATCACTGAGTGTAGTGCGCGTACTTGAGTCCCGGACACTCTGAATATTAAAACTCGATATAAAATTAAATTTTGTTACCTGATTTATGCTTTATCCCATTTTTTTTTTAGAAAGCTTTTAAAAAATTGACAGATAGCACAGAAAAAATTTTTTTTTGTTATTTAAACATTTCAAAATGGCTAGAGTCAAGAAATGCTAGAAAAAGTTGGAAAATATATTTTGAGAAAAATATAATTAAAAATTCGAGTTGAACCTTGAATTTTTGATATGTGTTACAAAAAATTTTGAATTTTATTTTAATATAAATTTCGATATATTTAGAGTAGCATTTCATATTTAAAGTTGTAAATGAAAATTGCTAAAATTTCTTAATTTTCTACTTTTTTCTAAGCAAAAAAATGAAAAAAAGAAACTGTCAAAACTCTCTCAATTTTCACAATACATGTTTAAATTTTGCACTAATGCATTCTTAGGGGTCTTGTTCCAGTCTTGATATTTATGTAGTTTATGGCAATATATCTTTAAAAATATTTCCATTCATAGAATAATTTCTTATTAGTACAATAAAATACTTATAAGAAAGTAAATGTATGTATGTAAATACGGCGCTATATAATATACATCTATACTCTTATCATTCATTCATCAGTGACAAATATGATATGTAAATAAACATGATATTATATAAGTATGTATGTATATCAATATCATATAAATAAAAATTCTTCAAGCAACCGTTATGTTGTTTATTTACTTACAATTTTTTGTACTACGCATTATATCTTCAACAATTTCAAATTATCGAGTAAAACAAAATGCAAAAAATTCGTTGAAGAAATTTGCTAGAAAATTTGAAAAAATCAAGTAACACTTTCTTCAATTATAAAGTAACCCTATATTATTAAAAAAAGTTGTTAACAAAAATAAGAGTATAATGTCGAAGCTTTCATTTTTGTGTATTACTTCAAAAAAATTTTAACAGGTGTTCAAGTTACAGGTGTTTAAAAATAGGAAATTTTCAGTTTTTGACCCCTTACAGCTCCTAAACGGGAGGTGATACAAAAAAAATTTCTGAAATGACTCATACTTATTTTCAAAGATCTAACTTCTGTCAAAATTTCCAACTTAAACCGTTTAGAAGATAGAAGGGTTAAAGGATTTTGCAAAATTTTAGTTTCGCATAACGGTAAATTAAGACACCGTATGCCACAAATATATATTTATTGTATATATATTTTTAAAGCTAATAAAAGTAGTAATCGTTTGAAGTTTTCAAAATGAAGATTTACGTTATACAATTTGTGAACGTAAGAAAATAAAAAACGTAAGAAAATAATAGAAAATAAAATTGATTTGCAAAACTTTAGCTTTTTGGACTGTTATAATGTAAAAGTGAGTTGCTAGTGCAAGCATTTTGGACTGTTATAATATAAAAGTAAATAGCTGGAATAAGGTTAAATAAAAATCTGCGAAATTTGAGGTTCGTGTTTCTTTTTTATTCCACAACACAGCCCAATAAACAACACAACCTAATTTTTTTATTGTGAATAACAATTTTAGCTGTTGTAAAGAGGTTGTATGTCATAAAGTGCTGCCACTGGCATGTTACAATTTTAATTGCAACGAGAAAGAATACAGTTGCCTTTGTCAACTCTTAGATACCCGTACGAACCGTTAGTATGTTCACAGGCTGTCACTTTGCTTACAATATTATTTTTTTAATATTTTAGTATTTTAAAATAATTTGGGTGAATTTTATAATTTCTAGAACTATTTGTTGTACATACATTCAAACTATATGTTTATACATTCTTAAAAAGCAGATTCTAACCTTCCACATAACGATTATCAATCCAAAACTTTTTCAAATATTCTATAGTATCATTTAAAACTAAGCGGTAAATGTATATTAAATTACAAAATAGTAAATATAATTTTAAATATTATATTATATTAATGCATAGTATATTTATATTGTTATAAGTATATCGCCATACATTGCAATATTCATAAACTACATAAACTATCAAGACAGGAACTGAAGGGAACGAAAGTTCAATTTATCCCACTATTTACATTGGCTCTTATGGGAAAAGTAAAAGCTAAATAGTGGGGTAACTTTAAATCTTTAATAACTTCTAAAATAGACATTTTTTTGAAAAAATTTCTAAGTAAACCTTAAAATTCATAATTTTTTACACTATCTGAATACAAAAAAAAATTGAATTTATAATTTTTTTATTTATAAAAACGTTGATAAAAAAGTCTACCTGAATTTTGTAAAATTTTTTCATTTTTTTCCTAAAGCTTAAAGCTCTTTAAAGAGAGCAATAATTTGCTACAGTAATAGCACAAAAAAAGTGAGCGAATTAAATTAATTTGAAAAATTGATATGGTATTTATTTCGTGTGCATATAGTAGATCTGTATATGAATAATATGTATTTAAGTTTATGTATTTAAGGACTGAGATGCAGCAGTTAAATAATGATCATCATTTTCGTCATTTTTATGATCTGGTGTTATATGTAAACTTGAAGATAATTTTCGAAGATACCTAATAGAGGGAAGAAAAATAAATTTACTAAGAACTGAATATGTAGATTTAGAATGGGCATAGATTAAAAATGACATTATTATTGTATTATAACTATACCTTTTCACCGAGTTTTTTCTCAATTCTCATTTCTAAACAGTAATAATTCCCATTTTCTAAACAGTATAAGTATAACACAATATAAGATTTATTTTTAAACAAAAGCCAGCCATTTACCTAAACTGTATAAATTTTATTTTTCGTTTTACATTTATAATTCGATTTACACCCAGGGACACAACAAGTACGAACCATAATTAAAAGCAATAAAAAAAATTAAATTAAAAAATATAAATATTGCATTATTCTTAATGCACCTTATTTTTTTTTATAGTGTGTATCGAAAAAATAAAATTGCTTATCAAAAATTCCAGGTTTTTTTTTTTTCCAATACTTGTAATGATACTAAAAAAAATTGATAGAAAGTTAATTTTTTCACCAGTATTTAGGAAAAACTCTAAATTTTTTTTTTCATTAAAATTAAAAATATATAATTTTCATTAAAATTAAATATATATAATTTTCATTAAAATTATATACAGGGTGTCCGAGACTCAAGTACGCGCACTGCACTCAGTGATTGGGGGCATTAAAACAAACAAAAAATTGTACTGGAGGGGGGTCTATTGTGGACCCTTTTCGAGATATGAGGGATTAAAGATTTTTTAGAGACTTTTCATAAAAAAATCTATAACTTTTGAACGGCTTACTGTAGAGAGATAAAAAAAAATACATTTTGTAGAGTAAATTGTCAGCTGTAATTGTTGTATACTGATGATTCACATATACCCAACAGTGACAAAGTTATGAAGGTTCAAAATGATTTAAAATGAAAAAATTATGTTTCAAACTCAATTTTCTTTTGAAACACCCGGTATTTGGGGTACTTTTTATAGTATATTTCGAGACAGCTTTTCAAGCCCTATAATTAGTACCCAATAACTTTTTTTCTATCTCTAACCATTTTTGAGATATGAAGAATAGAAAAGTGTGTTATTAAAAAAAACACCTGTACATTCGATAAAATTTTAAATTATTGATAATCTAGTGTTGTAATTTAATTTTATAACCAATTTTATCTATTAAAAATACAATAAACACACTTTTCTATTCTTCATATCTCAAAAATGGTTAGAGATAGAGAAAAAGTTATTGGGTACTAATTATAGGGTACTATTACAACTGACAATTTACTCTACAAAATGTATTTTTTTTATCTCTCTACAGTAAGCCGTTCAAAAGTTATAGATTTTTTAATAAAAATTCTCTAAAAAATCTTTAATCCCTCATATCTCGAAAAGGGTCCACAATAGACCCCCCTCTCCTGTACAATTTTTTGTTTGTTTTAATGCCCCTAATCACTGAGTGTAGTGCGCGTACTTGAGTCCCGGACACTCTGAATATTAAAACTCGATATAAAATTAAATTTTGTTACCTGATTTATGCTTTATCCCATTTTTTTTTTAGAAAGCTTTTAAAAAATTGACAGATAGCACAGAAAAAATTTTTTTTTGTTATTTAAACATTTCAAAATGGCTAGAGTCAAGAAATGCTAGAAAAAGTTGGAAAATATATTTTGAGAAAAATATAATTAAAAATTCGAGTTGAACCTTGAATTTTTGATATGTGTTACAAAAAATTTTGAATTTTATTTTAATATAAATTTCGATATATTTAGAGTAGCATTTCATATTTAAAGTTGTAAATGAAAATTGCTAAAATTTCTTAATTTTCTACTTTTTTCTAAGCAAAAAAATGAAAAAAAGAAACTGTCAAAACTCTCTCAATTTTCACAATACATGTTTAAATTTTGCACTAATGCATTCTTAGGGGTCTTGTTCCAGTCTTGATATTTATGTAGTTTATGGCAATATATCTTTAAAAATATTTCCATTCATAGAATAATTTCTTATTAGTACAATAAAATACTTATAAGAAAGTAAATGTATGTATGTAAATACGGCGCTATATAATATACATCTATACTCTTATCATTCATTCATCAGTGACAAATATGATATGTAAATAAACATGATATTATATAAGTATGTATGTATATCAATATCATATAAATAAAAATTCTTCAAGCAACCGTTATGTTGTTTATTTACTTACAATTTTTTGTACTACGCATTATATCTTCAACAATTTCAAATTATCGAGTAAAACAAAATGCAAAAAATTCGTTGAAGAAATTTGCTAGAAAATTTGAAAAAATCAAGTAACACTTTCTTCAATTATAAAGTAACCCTATATTATTAAAAAAAGTTGTTAACAAAAATAAGAGTATAATGTCGAAGCTTTCATTTTTGTGTATTACTTCAAAAAAATTTTAACAGGTGTTCAAGTTACAGGTGTTTAAAAATAGGAAATTTTCAGTTTTTGACCCCTTACAGCTCCTAAACGGGAGGTGATACAAAAAAAATTTCTGAAATGACTCATACTTATTTTCAAAGATCTAACTTCTGTCAAAATTTCCAACTTAAACCGTTTAGAAGATAGAAGGGTTAAAGGATTTTGCAAAATTTTAGTTTCGCATAACGGTAAATTAAGACACCGTATGCCACAAATATATATTTATTGTATATATATTTTTAAAGCTAATAAAAGTAGTAATCGTTTGAAGTTTTCAAAATGAAGATTTACGTTATACAATTTGCGCTATAACAATTTAAATATAGAGCTTTTTTGAAGTTTTGGGGAGCTGTAGCTCCGTAACGGGTGGGGCTACAAAAAAAGTTATAAAAAATAAAATTAATATTTTTATAAGATCTATCAGCAGTTAAAATATCATAGCTCTATTTCAAAAAAAATGTGGGGATCTAAAAGTTAGGTGTTCGAGAGCTACCCTAAGTTTTGGTCCAAACTCAACCAAAACAATTAGGGAACCTACAAATTACTCCCAGAATATTTTGTGTAAATTTCAAGATTCTAGCTTTCTTAGTTTTTGAATTAGCGTGCTGACGGACAGACGGACATGGCTCAATCGTCTTAGAATTTTTTTCTGATCCGATCCATACCTTTGAAGGTATATCTAGCTCGCTTATTTCGAAGTGTTACAAACGGAGGAGTAATTTTATTATACCCGATCCTATCGTACGGGTATAATAAACATGATATTATATAAGTATGTATGTATATCAATATCATATAAAATTCTTCAAGCAACCGTTATGTTGTTTATTTACTTACAATTTTTTGTACTACGCACTATATCTTCAACAATTTCAAATTATCGAATAAAACAAAATGCAAAAAATTCGTTGAAGAAATTTAAAGAATTTTTGCTAGAAAATTTGAAAAAATCAAGTAACACTTTCTTCAATTATAAAGTAACCCTATATTATTAAAAAAAAGTTGTTAACAAAAATAAGAGTATAATGTTAAAGCTTTAATTTTTATGTATTGCTTCAAAAAAATTTTAATAGGTGTTTAAAAATAGGAAATTTTCATTTTGACCCCTTGCAGCTCCTAAACGGGGAGTGATACAAAAAAAAATTCTGAAATGACTCATACTTATTTTCAAAGATCTAACTTCTGTCAAAATTCCATGTTTCCAGCTTAAATCGTTTAGAATATAGAACGGTTAAAGGATTTTGCAATAATTCAGTTTCGCATAACGGTAAATTAAGACACCGTATAGCACAAGTATATATTTAGTATATACATGTTTGTAAAGCTCATAGTAGCACCTAGCGTTTGGAATTTTCAGATTGAAGATATACCTTATAGAGCTTGTGTTATAACAATTTAAATATAGAGACTTTTCAACTTTTGTGGGGCTGTAACTCCTTAACGGGTGGGCCTACAGAAATTTTTATATTAACAAAAAATTAATATTTTTATGATATCTATCAGCATTTAAAATTTCATGGCTCTAGTTCAAAATAATTGTGGAGATCTAAAAGTTAGTTGTTCGGGAGCTACCAGAAATTTTGGTCGGAACTCAACCAACAAAAATAGGGAGCCTACAAATTGCTCCCAGAATATTTTGTGTAAATTTCAAGATTTTAGCTTTCTTAGTTTTTGAGTTAGCGTGCTAACGGACGGATGGACGGACGGGCATGGCTTAATCGACTCAGAATTTGATTCTCATCCAATCCATACCTTTGAAGGTATATCTAGCTCCCTTATTTCTAGGTGTTACAAACGGAGGAGTAATTTTATTATACCCGATACTTATCGTACGGGTATAAAAAAAAAGTTTTCTAAATAAAATAAATTGGTGTGTATGTACATTGTAACTTGTATTGCTATACTAGGATAGATAAAAATTTGAATACTGGTAATTTAATGTAGGTTTTTGTAAGTAATTTATTTATTTTTTTTTTTTGCGAGGGTAGGTGGGAATCATCGAGACACAATAGAGGAGTGAAAACGAGCACGATGCCTCTATGAGTGTGTGGTACTTTAACCCACTAAACACCACCTCCCTTTTTTGACCAAATAATAGGTTATACGACCTTTAGTACTACTGTACTGCCTGGTCATAGGAAGTTCACTTAAGGAATGAAAAATTAGCTGCTTAGATTTCAAATTGGCAGGCATATTGTGAACAAAGTTGTTAATATTCACCTTTAATCTTTGCACATTGTAAATGTAATCATCACCAATTCTGGGGACCACATGAGGTGGAAGATGGTACCACATTCGCGATGTTCGTACTACAAACGAATTTCCATAAGCCGAATTATTCCATCTGGGAATTTGAACTACATAGGGATGGGAAGCAGAGGCTCTCCTTCTTTCTCTTTGGAATGCTTTAAGAGGAGGCATCAAACTTTTAATCTCATTAGAGCAAGAACCCAACCCTATAAGGGTTATTATAAATACCAAGCAAGATATGTACATATTATATGAATACAATTTTTTTTTTTTTTTTTTTTAACAATGATATAATACACAAAAAAAAAGAAAACAAAAACATGAAATGTGATTACTTAATGCGCTTAACTTAACTTAAAAAACAAAAAACAAAATTTAAAAATTAAATTATTTAACAATTTTTACTTTTTTTTTTAACATTGACATTAAATACAAAACAATACTTAAATTCGTAACAAAACTTTAATTTTTACAATATGACATAATACTTTAATTACTTTAACAGAAAAATTGATTACTTAAACAAAATGCACTTTAAAAATTTAAATGTATAATTATGAGTTAGAACAGTGGTTCTTAACCGGTGGTGCACGCACCCTTTAGGGGTGCGAGCTTGAATATTTGGGGGTGCGAAATTGTAATTTTACAAATTCACGTGTAGCTAGCAAAATAAAAAACTAATCTTAAAAATTCATTTTGGTTAGTTAATTTTTTATTCACTAAACATTTTTTAAATATGTTTGTCAATTATAAACCATAGAAACAAATTAATTTTTGTATTTTTTCTACAATTACAAAAATTCAAATGCGTTTCTATAGTGATTTTTATATTTCCTCGAAATTTTAGTTGATTGTTGCGATTATTCTTAGTTGCGCACATTACATTGAATAAAGATTTAAAAATAATTGAATTTTAGTGTTGTGTAATAGTCAACTTTTTGTGTTGAATATTAAAAGTTAAATATTAACAATAAAACAATTAATACAAGTTAATTTTACAAGTTTAGTTGAATATTTATATTCTAATTATTAGAATATAATTTGGTACATTTAAGTCAAATTCAAAAGGTAAGCTAAAATATAGCAATAATAGATAGAAGTTTAATATTTTTTTAGTGTTTTATTAAAAAATTTAATTTAGTTTACACCATGTCAAAGAAACGATGTTGGAATGACGATTATGTTCCTTATGGTTTTACATTTATAACGGAGAAGGATGGAACGCAGCGACCACAATGTATTCTGTGCTGCAATAAATCCAGTCGAAACTAAATGAGCATTTTACCAAACAACATGGTGGTGTAGATGCTGGCCATGATTTTGAAAGTTTGAAATCTAAACGAGTTCGATTTGATAAAAGTGGAACTATCACGACTTTTGGTTTTATATCACATGAAAAGCCGTTGTGGCAAGCGTCTTATCAAGTTGCATATATCTGTGCCAAGAAGAAGAAACCACATACAATAGCTGAAGAACTTGTAAAGCCTTGTGCATTAGAAATGGCTAAAATAGTGTTGGGTACTGATGTACAACAAAAGCTTCAACAAATTCCTTTGTCAAATGACGTAATCCGTACTAGAATTTCTGATATAAGTAAAGACATCTTATAACAAGTAATTGAAGATATTAAAGCTAGTAATGTCCCAGTGGGTATTCAATTGGATGAATCTACAGATGTTGAAAATTGTTCTCAGCTGATGGTGTTTGTACGATATGTAAAAGAAAAAGAAATTGTTGAAGAATTTTTGTTTTGTGAACCATTAGAATTGACGTTAAAAGGAATTGATATATTTAATAAAGTCAAAGACTTTTTATTACAATATGAGATACCGATGAACAAAATAGGATCAAGTTGTACTGATGGAGCTCCTTCCATGTTAGGCAAAAATTCTGGATTTGTAGCGTATGTAAAAAAGGAAGTGCCTCACGTTACAATTACCCATTGTATTTTGCATCGACATGCGCTAGCTACAAAGACATTGCCTGAAAAATTAAAGAAAACATTAATCACTTCAGTCAAAGTTGTAAATTTTATCAGAGGTCGCGCTTTAAATCATCGTCTCTTCCGTGCTTTATGCGAAGAATTTGGCGCCGAGCATACTGTCCTTTTATTTCATACAGAAGTAAGGTGGCTATTGTGTACGAATTGCGAAGTAAAATAATCCAGTTTCTTAATAATCAAGGCAGAAATTTAGCTGATGAATTCAGCAATAGAGATGCTATAATTCAGCTAGCGTATTTGGCAGACATATTCACGCACCTTAATGAATTAAATATTTCAATCCAAGGCTTTGGAGTGAACACTATAACAGCGAAAGAGAAGTTGATTGCGTTTAATCAAAAACTTTCAATTTGGATTAACCGTGTTGACAAGATAAATTACGCTAACTTTCCTTTGCTTGAAGAAGTTCTTGTTTCAGATGATGAAAGAAACAATATTATCACCGAAATTAAAGATCATTTGCGAAAGTTGAGCGAATCTTTTGAGGGATATTTTGCTACTGGAGATATTGATATTTCAGAAAAATGGATATTAGATCCATTTATTTATAATCTGGACTCAATGGATGACAGTAAAGTTACAGACAGTTATTGAAAGATGATCTTGTTGAACTACGGACAAATGGACGTAATCAAATGGAATTTCAAACAGCGAATTTGGAAAATTTCTGGTGTGCTCAAGTAATGTCATATCCACGATTAGCTAAAATAGCGCTTCAGCATCTTGTTCCATTTGCCACTACATATTTGTGTGAGATGGGATTCTCGTCACTTGTACATATAAAAACAAAAGCTAGAAATAGACTTAATGCTAGTAATGATATGCGTGTGGCTATTTCAAAGAAGATTCCCCGGTTTTCAAAAATAATTGAGGAAAAGCAACAACAAAAAAGCCATTAATAAAAACTTTGATAATTTATAATTTATAATTGATTATTTCAGCTAACAATTAATATTTATAAAAAATGTGTTACGCACATAAAATCAATAAAAAATATGTTTTGCATAATGTTTGTTTTTTAAATTATATAACTCAATAATTTCTGGTAAGAGGTGCGAGAATATTGTTTGAAAATTTTAGGGGTGCCGGTAGTTACAAAGGTTAAGAACCACTGAGTATAAATGTATAAAAATTCATATACATATATTGGATTAATGTTAATTAGTTTAACCAAGTAGGTATATATGTATATGTACATATATCACCTTTAGAAAATTTGGACTTTTACTTTTTGGTATTTACAATAGTTAGAACGAAGATAGAAAAAGAATAAGAATTTAATTATTTTGAAAGAATTAAATTTGTTATTTTAATTGCCGAAATGTTACATTAGAATAAAAATGTAAAGTAACGTATAAAATTTAAAATGTTATATTTTTGAAGTAATTCAGTTTTATTTTTTATTCGTAAAATTATTTATTTATTCTTAAGTTACACTTATTTTCTGAAAAGAAAAGAAAAGAAAATTTAATAGAATAAAGAAATAGAAAGAAAAGAATAAAGTTCATTTTATAAGGGAAAAAGCCAACTGGAAAATTTGCCTAGTAGATATTTGTATTTAAATATTATGTATACCTAAATAGTATTTATTTTCCAATTGGCATTAAAACTACTTTTTTTTTATTAGGTACAAATAAAAAATAATAAAATTCATAAGGTTACAATAAATATGTAGGTACAACATAAATAAATAATAATAAGTGCCTTAAGCTATATTTGTTATGTTGCTTTCTTTGAGAGTGTCGTAAATTTTACCACTATTTGCTGTGTAATTCATGTGCCTTAGATTTTAGAAAAATAAAAATATAAATTTGTTTATTAAACAAAAAAGACATAATAAAATATAAAAGCATATAATTAGGAAAACTTTAAATAAAAAAAATTAAAGAAAATTAAGAAAAATAACTTTTTAAATTCAATTTGACAATATAAATGTATATATGACTGTATAGATGCACATACATATGTATAACAACATAAATATGTATATATGACTGTATAGTGACTTATGCATATTGTTAATAAAATTCGAAATTTGTAATATTTATACACACATACATATGTAATCTTATTTTCTATTAGGAAAGTTTTACACCACGTAGACCATAAAGGTTAAAAAATAAAAAAGCATATTAATTATTGAATGTGAATCGAGAAAAAAAGTGAATAAATTTTATATGTATGTATGTAATGGTACTTTGATATGATCATAATTAATATTATGTGTATTCAAAAACTACAAAATAAATCATAAAATTCAAAAAAAGGTTTTGTTTCCCTATAGTTTACTATTGTGAATATACGTATGTACATACTTTATATGTATGTATGTATCTATGTACTTATATAATATAAGTATAGCTTTATATACCTATGTACTTATATAATATAAAGTATGTAAATTCTACTAAGTATTAATATATACATATACATGCATATACATTTATACCTACCTACTTAGTTAAACCAAAGACTATACATATATAAGACATTCCAAGTAGAGCAACTTTTTTAGTATTGAAATTAAAAATAAAATAATAAGTAGAAAATTATTTTTAAAATACATATGCTTTTATCAAAACCGAATTCGCCCCCTAAATACTAGAAAATAAAATTGATTTGCAAAACTTTAGCTTTTTGGACTGTTATAATATAAAAGTGAGTTGCTAGTGCAAGCATTTTGGACTGTTATAATATAAAAGTAAATTGCTGAAATAAGGTTAAATAAAAATCTGCGAAATTTGAGGTTCGTGTTTCTTTTTTATTCCACAACACAGCCCAATAAACAACACAACCTAATTTTTTTTATTGTGAATAACAATTTTAGCTGTTGTAAAGAGGTTGTATGTCATAAAGTGCTGCCACTGGCATGTTACAATTTTAATTGCAACGAGAAAGAATACAGTTGCCTTTGTCAACTCTTAGATACCCGTACGAACCGTTAGTATGTTCACAGCCTGTCACTTTGCTTACAATATTATTTTTTTAATATTTTAGTATTTTAAAATAATTTGGGTGAATTTTATAATTTCTAGAACTATTTGTTGTACATACATTCAAACTATATGTTTATACATTCTTAAAAAGCAGATTCTAACCTTCCACATAACGATTATCAATCCAAAACTTTTTCAAATATTCTATAGTATCATTTAAAACTAAGCGGTAAATGTATATTCAATTACAAAATAGTAAATATAATTTTAAATATTATATTATATTAATGCGCACATAGTATATTTATATTGTTATAAGTATAACGCCATACATTGCAATATTTCTTTAAAAATATTTCCATTCATAGAATAATTTCTTATAAGTACAATAAAATACATATATGTATGTATGTAAATACGGCGCTATATAATATACATCTATACTCTTATCATTCATTCATCAGTGACATATACGATATGTAAATAAACATGATATTGTATATCAATATCATATAAATAAAAATTCTTCAAGCAACCGTTATGTTGTTTATTTACTTACAATTTTTTGTACTACGCATTATATCTTCAACAATTTCAAATTATCGAGTAAAACAAAATGCAAAAAATTCGTTGAAGAAATTTGCTAGAAAATTTGAAAAAATGAAGTAACACTTTCGTCAATTATAAAGTAACCCTATATTATTAAAAAAAGTTGTTAACAAAAATAAGAGTATAATGTCGAAGCTTTCATTTTTGTGTATTACTTCAAAAAAATTTTAACAGGTGTTCAAGTTACAGGTGTTTAAAAATAGGAAATTTTCAGTTTTTGACCCCTTTCAGCTCCTAAACCGGAGGTGATACAAAAAAAATTTCTGAAATGACTCATACTTATTTTCAAAGATTTCATGTTTTCAACTTCAACCGTATAGAAGATAGAAGGGTTAAAGGATTTTGCAATAATTCAGTTTCGCATAACGGTAAATTAAGACACCGTATAGCACAAGTATAATTTATTATATACATGTTTGTAAAGATCACAATAGCACCTATCGTTTGGAGTTTTCAGATTGAAGGTATATCTTATAGAGCTTGTGTTGTAACAATTTAAATATAAAGATTCTTCGAACTTTGGGGGGCTGTAGCTCCTTAACGGGTGGGGCTACAGAAAAATTAATATATTCATAAAATTAATATTTTTATGATATCTATCAGCAGTTAAAATTTCATGGCTCTATTTCAAAAAAATTGTGGAGATCTAAAATGTAATTCTTCGGGAGCTACCCGAAGTTTTGATCGGAACTCAACCAAGCAAAATAGGTAACCTACAAATTGCTCCCAGAATATTTTATGTAAATTTCAAGATTCTAGCTTTCTTAGTTTTTGAGTTAGCGTGCTAACGGACGGATGGACGGACGGGCATGGCTTAATCGACTCAGAATTTGATTCTAATCCGATCCATACCTTTGAAGGTATATCTAGCTCGCTTATTTCGAGGTGTTACAAACGGAGGAGTAATTTTATTATACCCGATACTTATCGTACGGGTATAAAAACTGGTTTTGAAGAGTCAAATTTAATAGTTTGAATAATTTATGTACCTATTCAATTAAAATAAGTTATTTTGAGTGTTTGGAAGTTTTAATTTTTTATTAAAATAAAAGAAAAATTTAATTTTAATTTACAAAAAATTCAGAAGTTATAAGAAATGTTTGCAAGTATAGGATTTTTTATAGAGGATGATGAGGATGATGTGACTGTAATTTTATTAAGAATTCGTCGAACATTAAGGAATCATTCTTAGCCTTTAGACATTCGAAGAAAAAAGTAAGAATTTGCAAGTTTTTCGTTTGAATGTTTTAACATTTACATTTGTTTTAGATTTTTATCTATAATATAATACACAAGATGTTGGCGAGACCTTGCCAACATGTAAAAAAATATATTTTATATCTATAATAAAACACTCACACTGAATGTAAACTAAACTGACAATGATGATATTTCTGTATATTTATTTAATAATTTAAAATTTTATTACCAGAGACACAAATCTTTGACTCAAAGTATTATCAAGAGACACACACCGTTCATTAAAAATATAAATAAATTTAGTAAATATTATTACGAGTGACCAAATTTTCCACGTTTCCACTAGAAGTATTACCAGAGACACAAACCGTTCATTAAAAGTGAGTACAGTCAAAAAAGGAAAAGTACATACTTAAAAAACACATTTTCAATAAAAATAAATTCAGCAAATTTTTAATTTTTAAATTTGACCGCCACGTCCATTATGAACTGGTCGCAGCGGTAAATTAAAAATAAATTATTAATCTTCTATTGGCGTTTTCAATCTTTATTTTGAAAAAAATAAAATAGAAATAGGTACTCTTAATAAAATTAAAACGCCTGAAAGTGAAAAAGTGAGAGTGAGCAAAGTTTTTAGTAAACCTGATATTTATAACAAAAAAATAATAGGCCGATTTTATTCTTGATTTTGTTTTCATTAGTATAAAAGCTTCGTAACATACTTTAAAATAGTTTTGTTTATTTAGGTTGAAATTTAGATTTTTAAGCTAAATTTTCGGTAGAACTGGTATAACATAAAATATTCGAAATTTTTTTATTAATATAAAATTCGGCAGGTTTAAATAATTATATTTCATAACAGACGTCAGAAACTTACTAAATATTATAGAAACGGATATTTTTCTTAAAAAGAAAACAAAAAAATAACATAGAAAATATCATTTTAGAAGCCTTCTCTCACAAAAGATTCATAATTTTGTACTAATTTATTATTAGACCATTAATAAAATTGTTAGCAATGGAAAAAAATAATATTTATTAATCAGATCAGATAATATAATACCAGGAATTAATGATTGAATTTCTGATAATATACACAATATTATACACACAAGATGTTGGCCAGATCTATAATAAACCACTCACACTGAATATAAACTAAACTGGCAATGATGATATTTCTGTATCTATCTATAATATAATATACAAGATGTTGGCGAGACCTTGCCAACATGTAAAAAAATATATTTTATATCTATAATAAAACATTCACACTGAATGTAAACTAAACTGGCAATGATGATATTTTTGTATATTTATTTAATAATTTAAAATTTTATTACCAGAGACACAAATTTTTGACTCAAAGTATTATCAAGAGACACAAACCGTTCATTAAATATATAAATAAATTTAGTAAATATTATTAGTGACCAAATTTTCCGCTAGAAGTATTATCAGAGACACAAACCCTTCATTAAAAGTGAGTACAGTCAAAAAAGGAAAAGTACATACTTAAAAACACATTTTCAATCAAAATAAATTCAGCAAATTTTTAATTTTTAAATTTGACCGCCACATCCATTATGAACTGGTCGCAGCGGTAAATTAAAAATAAATTATTAATCTTCTGTTGGCGTTTTCAATCTTTGTTTTGGAAAAAAAAAAATAAAAATAAGTACTCTTAATAAAATTAAAACGCCTGAAAGTGAAAAAGTGAGAGTGAGCAAAGTTTATAGTAAACCTCATATTTATAAGAAAAAAATAATAAGCCGATTTTATTCTTGATTTTGTTTTCATTAGTATAAAAGCTGGTGAAAGCTTCGTACGTACTTTAAAATAGTTTTGTTTATTTAGGTTGAAATTTAGATTTTTAAGCTAAATTTTCGGTAGAACTGGTATAACATAAAATATTCGAAATTTTTTTATTAATGTAAAATTCGGCTGACTTAAATAATTATATTTCATAACAAAAGTAAGAAACTTACTAAATATTATAGAAACAGATATTTTTCTTAAAAAAAAAAGAAAAAAATAACATAGAAAATATCATTTTAGAAGCCTTCTCTCACAAAAGATTCATAATTTTGTACTAGACCATTAATAATATTGTTAGCCATGGAAAAAAATAAGATTTATTAATCAGATCAGATTATAATACCTGAAATTAATGATTGAATTTCTGATAATGTACACAATATAATGATAAGACCTTGCCAACATGTAAAAAAAAAATATTTTATTTCTATAATAAACCACTAACACTGAATGTAAACTAAACTGGCGATGATGATATTTCTATATATTTATTTAATAATTTAAAATTTTATTATCAGAGACATAAATCTTCGACTAAAAGCCTTATCAGAGACACAAATGTTTACTTTTTAAAAAGTACTTTCGACACAAAATTTAAAGCAAATTTTTAATTTTAAATTTGACCGCCACATCCATTATGAACTGGTCGCAGCGGTAAATTAAAAATAAATTATTATTCTTCTGTTGGCAGTTTTCAAATGACTCTTTGTTTTGAAAAAAATAAAAATACTCTTAATAAAATTAAAAGACCTGAAAGTGAAAAGAGCAAAGTTTATAGTAAGCCTTATATTTATAAGAAAAAAATAATAGGCCGATTTAATTCTTGATTTTGTTTTCACTATTATAAAAGCTGGTAAAAGCTTCGCAACAGACTTTATAGTAGTTTTGTTTATTTAGGTTAGAATTTTGATTTTTTAAGCTGAATTTTTGATATAACATAAAATATTTGAATTTTTTTTATTAATATAAAATTCGGCAGACTTAGCTAATTATATTTCATAACAGAAATCAGAAACTTACTAAATATTATAGAAATGGAAATTTTTCTTAAAAAAAAAAGAAAAAATAACATAGAAAATATCATTTTAGAAGCCTTCTCTCACAATAGATTCATAATTTTGTACTAATTTATTATTAGACCATTAAATTAAAAAGCTGTCGAAAACGACCGTCACAAAAAAAAAGACCCCGAAAATTTATGAAATTACATTATCATAGACATAAATCTTTTATTAAATATACCAAAGACCTCTTCTAAAGTACATTTAAATAAAATAAATTCAGCAAATTTTTTTCAAGCAAAAAAAATAAACGCAAAAGACTTGAAAGTAGTTTTGGTAATTAAAGTAATTTCGCGGCGAAAACAACTGTTTTTCATCGACACAAAAATTTTTTTTTAAAACTAAAGAAAAATAGAGAGTCTGGTAAAATTTTAACAAATATTAAAATTATTTCGATTATTGGTATTGTTTTAAATGTAAGAAAAAAAAAAAATGTCGTATCGGTTGGTGTTGGTTTTTCGCCGGTTTTTATTGTGCACTTTATACATGTGTTTCAAACAATTTTTGAGATATCGGCACGAACTTTTACCCTGAATGTGTTTTTAGCTTGGACCATTTTTTCTCAATAATTATAAAAACTGTCAAAAATTATCGCCACGAAAAAACGGCGAGAATAAATTAATAAACTGTACCTAACATTTTTAATTTTATGTGTTTAGATTTGTTTTATGTTTTTTTTCTATTACAAGTAAGTAAGTGATTTCAACGTTTTTTTTAATGGTGCTGATGTAAAAATGAAATTTTTAGGTAGTTTATTAAGGGAGTCAGTATGATAACGTAAATGTTTTTGAATCTATAGAATTTGTGCAATTGCACAGGGGATTTTCTAGTCATATTTTAAAGTTAATAAAGAAGGATTTAAGTACATATTGTAGAAAATTAAAGCAAAATATAAAACTAAATCATATTGTACAGCAATTCCACATATTTTAAAATTGGCAGTTGCATTAAGATTTTTTTCTGAAGACAGCTGTCAAAAAGCAGTTGGAAATTAATTTATTATTGATATGGCACAGTCAACGGTTTCGCTAGTTTTGACAGAAAGCATAAAATAACTTGAGGAACATATATGTCCTATTTGGATTACAGCGAAAATGAGTGACTATGAAAATGAAGAGGCAAAATTATTCTTTTTAGAAAAGAGTGGATTTCCAAGAATAATATCATGTTTTGATGGAACCCATATCAGAATTTTTACACCTAAACAAGCAATTCAACACCTTTATCTAAACCGAAAAGGTTATTACAGCCTAAATGTGATGATTGTAAATATTTCATTGTTTTAATTTTTCGGTTTATTCATATTTGATATTTTTTAGGTTTGTGATCATAAGATGATGATTCGGTATGTTGATGCTAGATATGCTGGATCCAATCATGATTCTTTTGTTTGGAATCAAAGTGAATTAAAAACAAATTTAAGGACAAATTATTTAAATGGAGAGTGTGGAACTTGGATAATTGGTAATGAATATTTTATGATATAATTATATATTAATAATTATGATGTATTTTAGGCGATTCAGGCTATTCATTGGAGCCTTATTTAATGACCCCGTATAGAAGCTCTGATGATGCTCAAAAAATAACATACAACTTAAAACATGCAAAAGCTAGGAATATAGTAGAGCGAACAATTGGAGTTTTGAAAAGTAAATTTCGTTGTCTTTTATCAATGAGAGGTTTACATCTTGCTCTTGAAAAAGCAACACTAATTGTTCATGCAAGTTCAGCTTTACATAATATTTGCCAATATTTCAAAACATACAATGGTTTCGACTGGGTTCAAAACGAAATAACTCAAGATGAAAACATCAATCCAAACATTGAAAACACTATTACTTCAGAAGTAGGTCGCAGAATAAGAGACGAAATAAAAAATTCAATATTTAATTAATTAAAAAAATATTTATTAAAATTCAGTCCAATTCAATTTATTAATAAATTAATGACACAAAACTTGTTATGAAAAATAAAAATCAATTCATTTTAATTCAATTTGTTTAATTAATTTTGTTATAAAAATAAAGGTACAGCTAGTTTTTTTTCAGAAGTACCTACTAAATATTTTATTTTGGAATTTGTAATTGCAACAATTATCTCATCTTTATTTGCTTATCCAGTTCATAAAGATTTTCTTCTCTTTCACTATTCTTTTCTAATATTTTTAGTTTTTTTGCTTCTATATCTGTTATTTCTTTTATTTTTATTTTTCTATATTTATCTTTACTTTATTTTTCTTTATTTATCTTGCGGTTTTTATAAATACTCTCTTCTATTTTATTTAAAGTTTTTAAGGTATTACTTTGTTGTTCATTAAATTTAACAATTCTTTTTTTTGTTTTTTGGTTTGTACAGATCTGACCATTGGTATTGGTGCTTCATTTTCCTCTTCAATTTGTGCATTCTCGGCAGATTCAGATTGAGGAGCAGGTGGCAATTTTTCTACTGGGTTTGTTTATGTTAAGCCGAAAGCTTTACATTTTGAGTCAAACTAATGATTTCGTCCACTTTTTTTTCAAGTGGAGTTAACGGAATTTCTTCACTAGGTCCTCCACCTGTAACTTTTTGATTTTGTCTATTTTTAGACAATTTCCGTTTTAAGTTGGCTTTATAATGCGTCCCAACCTTCAAAACAATAATTAAATATTCTTTATCCTTTTAATAAAACATTGTTAGGCGACCCTTTGCCATTCATGAACAGAGCGTGTTGGTGGACCTGAATCATTCAATTCACTAATGATCCTACTCCACAATTTCTTGAAACATTTTCTTCTATAAACGAAATTAATTTTTCAAATTGTTTTGAATTGGTAACTTTTATTTTACTACTAAATTTAAAAAAAAAATATTTTTAACAAAAATAATATTTTTTGAAAATAAAATATTCTTATATACCTTCCTTTAAAATTGTTTTTAAAATTTTTTATTGATAAAACTATTTTACTTACTTTTAAAAAAAACGTACCGAATATCTGTACTCCGTTAACATAACATAACAAAGATATTTTTAAAAGGGAAATCCTTTATTTTTTATTTACTAGACAAGGACAAACATTTTTTTTTTAGCTACTTTCTCTCTTTTACAATTCTAAAATCAAGTACTTTTATATATTTAACTTTAACAGTATGTACAGACAACTGGTGTTAACGTGTTGTCACTTTTAAGTTGTCTCAAAGAACATAAATGTTGTAAAGTGTTGTCATTGACAATAACTATATTTGGACACAACTCAACTTAAAAAATAGGTTGTGTAATTTTTACAGATAATTAGTTTGTGTTGTCAATCATAATAGAGAATCACAACAAAGTTGTTAATGACAACCTTTTTTTAGGTTGTGTTGTAAATCACAATAGCACAAAATTATTATTAATATATTGAATTAATGTTAATTAGTTTAACTAAGTAGGTATATATGTACATATATTTATGCATATGTATGCATTTATACTTAGTTAGAATTTACATACTTTATATACCTACTTATATTATATAAGTACATCTGTACATAGATACACATATATAAAGTATATACATATATATATTCACTATAGTAAACTATAGGAAAAAAAAACCTTTTTTTGAATTTTATGATTTATTTTGTAGTTTTTTAATATACATAATATTATTTATGATCATATCAAAGTACCATCCCATACATAAATACATATAAAATTTATTCACTTTTTTTCTCGATTCACATTCAGTAATCAATATGCTTTTTTATTTTTTAACCTTTATGATCTACGTGGTGTAAAATTTTTCTAATAAAAAATAAGAAGTAAGTTTGAAATTATTAAATATTATTATTAAAAATAAAATTTAAGGACTGGCGAAATATTTTTGTGTTCTTTGAATTTTGCCACATATTTCAATTAATTCGTAAATAGACCATTTATTGAACGGTTATTTTCAAACATTTCTATTTCATACATATATGTAACTTGTTTTTTACAGGTTTACAATTCAATTCAATCAATAATTTTTTTTTCTAACAAAAAATCTAAAACAAAATTTCATTTATTATAAATAATGAAATATTAAAAGTTATAAATTATAATTTAGTACAACGGCATTACTAATAAATTATACTTCTGGCAATACCCCTTTTCTTTTATAGAATTTTTGAATTTTGATTGATTAATTGTCAATTGTCATTTCACACTTTTGTGTTCGTCTTGTGATTTGTGAATAGTTGTCACTCATGCCATTTTGTATTCAGATTTCATTTTGATTTAACTCGAATTTTGTTGGCGGTTGAATTTTGGTAGTCTAAGGTTTCAAACACTTATTTGCATTGCAAAAAATAAGAAAAAAGGAACAAAGTGTTTTAAAATTAATATTATAAGTTAGAATTTAAAAGTACTCAATTATAATTTAAACCCCTTCAAATTTATGTATAAAGGGTAATAAAATATGGATAAGTTGTAGAATTCTTATAAATAAGTTGTAGAATAAATAGATATAATGTATTTTCATACATATTATTAATTATTAACTGTGTACATATAAAAACAAACTTTTTACCTACATATTTGTAGATTTAGATGGTTACAAAAAGAAAAAGAAATAATAGCACAAAGTGCTAATGCTGCTAATAATGAAGGCAACATGGAAAACATTATTGACAGTTCAGATTCAAATTCATCAGATATTATAGAAGAAAAATTATGTACACAAAACAAAAGAAAAAGGAAACAAAATTTTTGTTCTATTTGGACTAATAAACGTAAGTGGTTGCAAAATAAAAACAATAAGGCATTTTGTACTATATGTTGAAAAAATATACCAAACAATATTTCACATATTAATCGACATGAAATTAGTCAAATGCATACGTCGAAAATTAAAAGTTTAAAAAATCAGATGAAATTAAATAACAACAAGGAATTTGAAGAACACCAAAATAAACTTAAAAAAACTAAAATAGCAGAAATAAAAATTATAGTATTGTTATTAGTGTATAATCTGCTTTTTTCTCTGGTATCACCATTAAGTGAGTTAATTAAAAACATTGCGAATGACAGTTCAATAATAAAAAATATAAAATGTGGCAAAACAAAGGCTACAGAATCAAACAATTCGATAATTAGTGACGAATTTTTGCAAGAAATTACTAGTCGATTGAATGATTGATGAATTATTGATGAATCTTCAGATATAACCACATTTAAATGTTTATCAGTTATTGTAGGATATTTTGTTCATTCTTGTGGTAAAGTTCGGGATCAATTTTTACAACTAATTGAATTATTAGAAGCTGATTCAAAAGCAATATATGATAGTTTGGTAACTTTTTTCAATAAGTATGACGTATCGCTTAAAAATTTAATAGGATTTGCAGCCGATAACGCCTCGGTGATGATGGGTATATGTATGTATGTAATCTTAATTTTTATTAGGAAAATTTTACACCAGTAGACCATAAGGGCATATTAATTATTGAATGTGAATCGAGAAAAAAAGTGAATAAATTTTATATGTATGTATGTAATAGTACTTTTATATGATCATAAATAATAGGTCTGCCTGCGTACTTTCCTGACTATTTTTTGTTTTGAGAGAAGTGTAAAATTTCACGTTTTTCTCATTTTATTGTCATTTGTAAGGAAAAGTACGCAGACAGAAAACTGACTAAAAATGTTATAGTTTTGACACTTCATACTTGCAATTGACATATAATGTTTGGTTGTAATTACAATTTACAACAATAAGGTACAAGTTTTTTTTAAGATTTTTTTTAAATTCAATTGTTTTAAATAAATTATTTATTATTAAAAATGGAAAAAGAATTAATTTTAATGGAAATGCTTGATAGTGATTCAGAAAAAGAAGAATCAGAAAGTTGTAGTAGTGAGACCGAAATAAATTAAATATTAAATAATAAAACATCTAAAGTTCGTTTCGTTTCTTACTCGTTTCAAAATAGCCGGAATAAAGTTGTACTTCGAGAGCAAAGCTAACTTAAATATTACAAAGTTACAAAGGTCGAACTGTCAAAGTCTTATGAAGTGTCATTATTATATTATTATTTCAAATTTTATATTATAAATTTACATATTGAAATACTTGTAGACGAAATCGTTCAATTGAACTATACTTAAAACAAAATTTTTTCAAGACTCCATTATTTGTTTGTAATAAATACATGTTATAAACGAAAACGCATAAACTGCACTCAGCGTAAGAATGAAACTCACTCTGTTAAAATATATTTTTTTGACATTTAAAAACTTTATCTAATCTAGAGAGTTTAGAGAAAGGACCTATTTTAATGCAAAGAATTTAAAAATACTTGCTCTAAGCAGCACTCGATGGTTGTCCTTAGAGCAAGTAGTTAATAGAATTTTAGAGCAATGGGAGGCTTTAATGCACTGTTTCCTATATAATGAGTTCGAAGAAAACACAGATATGATAAGAAAAATTCAGCTAAGTATGAATAACATCACAAAAACTTACTTTTTTTTCTTATCATATATATTGAAATATTTAAATAAAATTAATATCGAATTTCAAGAGGAAAAATTAAATTTTATAAAACAAGATGAGCTTAATAAAGTGGATTTTGATGATCTTAATAATTTTAATTTACAAAATATGAATTTATTTAAAAATGTAGAAGACATATACCTCGGACCAAACGTTGAGGAAATGATTCTTAAAATATTGATTAACGAAGAAGAGATATTTGAAATTAAAAAGAATTGTCAAAAAATTTACATAGTTTTATGTAAGGAAATTTTTAAGCGAATTGATTTTAAAGATCAAGTTTTGATTGCCGTCCAAGCACTTAATCCTAATTCATTATCGCATAGTTTAATTCCACTTATTAAACTATTTCCTAATATAATTCAGAATACTGATATTGATAATACGGAAGAAGAATGGAGATTAGTTTTATTAGAAGAAACAATATTTAAACAATTACCATTTGAAGAATATTGGTATAAGATTTTTAGATTAAAGAACGCACTGCATGAAATAATGTTTCCAAATTTGAAAAAATTCATTGGATCGTTGATGTGTTTACCTCATAGTTCAGCTACTTCAGAATGAAGCTTTTCTCAACTTAATCTCATTAAAACAAAAGTTCGCAATTCACTTTCAAATAAAACAATTAATTCTATTATGATAATAAAAGAAAAAATCACTGAAATAGATCTATTAAATGGCAGCCATCAAAAAATATCATAAATAAATATAATAAAAATTAATTTTAAAAGCTTTGTTTTTAAGTAGCTGAGCTAATTTTTAAAATTAAACGAAATTACTATGAAATATTATTTATGTTAAAATACTTTGTGAACTTTGTGAAGTCTATTTAAGAATTATTATTAACTAAAACATATTTATGACTTCACTAAATTTTTTGCTATATTTAGTTTTTCTGTATATAGTAGTAGTTTTTTTTGTATATAGTAGGTTTTTCAGTTACAGTTAGTAATCATTTTCAGTTGAGATGATTACTAAATGTAACTGATACTTTCTGAAATGTAGCAAAAACTTTAGTGAAGTAAATAAATGTGTTTTATTTAATTATATTTAATAATAATTATATTTTTTATAGTTATATAAGTACATCTTTATTTTGGGCATAAATTGCAATAATTGAAATATTTTATATAATTAACTAGTATTAAAATTAAATCATTGTAGAATATGTAGTATTTATGTATTTTAAAATAATTTTTTATATTTATTGATTTGAAGAATATTAGAAATTTTTTTTTGGGCATAAATTGCAATAAATGAAATATTATAATTATTTTATTATTATTAATTAGTAATATAATATATATATAATTTATATATTAATTATTAAGTATTGAATTAAAATTGAATTTAATTGTTTAAGTTTTTCTCTGTAACAAATAATAAAACGAAAAAATTTAAAAATGTATGTTTTTGTTAATTTTTAAAATTGAATTTTTTTTAGTTGTTTTTTTTTTTTTGGTACTCCTCTTTGAACAGAAATCCTCCTTTTTTTCTTTCGCTGTACTACTTTTTGAAATTTCAAAACGACAGCCCTGCTCTCAGTACGCAGACAGTTTTCGGGCTAAAAATTTATAAAGTTTTACATTTTTTGTAAAGTTTTTGAGTACGCAGGCAGACCTAATATTATGTATATTAAAAAACTACAAAATAAATCAGAAAATTCAAAAAAAGGTTTTTTTTCCCAATAGTTTACTATAGTGAATATACATATGTACATACTTTATATATATGTATATATCTATGTGCTTATATAATATAAGTAGGTATATAAAGTATGTAAATTCTTTTTGTTTTTGTTTTTTTTTTTGTTTTTAATATATATTAAGAATGTTACCACGTTAATGTATTATTATGAAAAATAAATTAAATGATGAAAAAAAAAAAAAAAAAATTCTAACTAAGTATAAATACATATGTACATATACATGCATATACATGTATACCTAGTTAGCTAAACCAAGACCTAAATAAACAGGCCAAGAACTGAAAACGCATGAATGTAGTTGTGAGAGAATGGCATTCGAGTCTCGCATACATTCAAAGAAATGACATTAAAATTTAATTTTAAAAGATTTTTTTTGTTCTTATTGTTTTGTTTTTTTTTTCGAAAAAATGCCCATTTTTAACAATTTTCATTACGAGTTTTCGTTATGAAATATTTCCCAAAATATGTCGAATTTTATATGAAAATAAAATTTGGAATTTTTCCTACAACATATCAAAAAATTAGCTTTCAACTCGTAATTTTAACTTAATATTTAATAAAATTACTTTTAGGTCTTTTTAGTTATTTTTTTCCGCTTGCTTTTTGACATTTGTAAAAGTAGAAGAAGAGAATTTTTTTTCAAAAAATAAGAGTGGGATTGAAAGTTTTATTTGAAAGCTTTTAACCATAACCTAGAATTTATATAAAAATTGTATGTGAAATGGGTAAGTACTTTTATAATCAAATTGAGTTTTAATATTTTTAATTTGATTTAAACATTTTAAAAATGTCATATAATTAAAATTTAGAATTTTTTCTTTCCTCTTGTAAGAAAATTAATTTTCAACTCGTATTTTTCAGCCATATTACGAGGAAATAAAAAAAGGGAGTCACAAATTCTGGTAAGCAAATTATTAAATATTTTGATACACTCCATAAAAAAAAAGTAGTGGAGTAGGAGTTATAATTAATTTTAAATTTTTTTATAAGATATAATTAATTAGTTATTACTTATTATAATTAGTTGTCTTTTGTTTTGTTTTGTTTGTTTGTTTTTTGTTAAATTAGTTTTATAATTTTGTATTTACAGTTTTTTTATTTTCTATAAGTTGTTATATTTTTTTTTTGTCAAAATCTTTTTTTGTATATAGCCCTTTTTAATTTTTTATACATATAAGCTTTTTTAATATATTCTGTAATGGTTCGAAAATGTTCGGTGTCTGGATGTAGATCCAATTATTTTCCTAGTGTGAAAAAGGTTCCAGCTTTTCAATTTCCCAACAAAGAACCTTATAGAACATTGTGGATAAAAGCAATATCCAAACCAAATTGGCAACCTTCGGTATGTAGTTACATATGTTCTCTGCATTTCGCAGAATCGTGTTTTTCTAATATTGGTAAACGGCACCGCTTATTGCCAGATGCTGTTCCAAGTATTTTCCCCAATTATCCGGTAGCTTTATCAAATAATAATGTAAACACTTCTCACGATTGTGATTTAATTTTAAGTTTTACTAATTTAGTTTCAAATATTGATAAAATAATCAATGTGAATGGCTGGTCTGTATATAAAAATGAAACTAATATTGTTTTATATTTTTTACAAAATGATAATTATTTCGGTTGCAATTTTAAATTTAGAATTATCATTGATAATAATTTATTAGTTACTTGCTTTTCAGGCTCTATAAAAGAACCAGCCAAAAAGTTTATAAATATTTTATCACAAAATATGAAACTTGTATTTTGGTCTCAGCTACGGAATTTAATATCGTTTTTCAATAATGAAGAATTATCCGATTCTAATGAAAGTTACCTACTTCTAGAACAAGCTCACTCTCTTCTAGAAGCTCATTTAAAATATGAGGATAATTCTGAAAAACGAGAGAAATTAAATATTATTATTGACCAAATTCAGCTTACAAACTCAAAACAACCCCGATATAGTTGTAGTACCATGGTAATGTCTTTTTTAATTTTTGCTCATTCTAGAGCTACTTATTCAATTATTTCTCAATATTTTAATCTTCCAAGCAGTAGACATCTTTTAAAAATATCTTCTCAATTGCACATAACACCTAATTGTAAAAATAATGAAAGCGATAGCAATTATTTGACTGTAGCTTCCGAATCCTTAACGGAACGTGAAAAATTTGTGGCCATCTTAATTGACGAAATTTATGTAAGTCAAGGCCTGCAATATAAAGCGAACAATGTTGTAGGAATGGCTGATAATAATTCAACGGAAGCTGCTAGAACAATTATGGCCTTTATGATTAAGTCAGTTTTCGGAAATTTCAAAGAAATTGTCCGCCTAATTCCAGTTCTTCGGCCATCAGGTCAATATCTAACTGATACCACAAAGGCTGTAATTGAATTGGTTCAAAGTAAAGGTTTCCGCGTTCTTGTGATTATAACTGATAATCACAAAATTAATCAAAATATGTTTAAAAATTTGAGTTTACAAAATCAAAATTATTTTCCTAACCCAAATGGTATCGGAAATATATATTTACAGTTTGACACTGTCCATCTATTCAAAAATGTTCGCAATAATTGGCTTTGTGCACCACATAAATGTTTACATTTTTCAGATTTGAAACCAAAGCTATTAAACATGCCCGTTTTTCGCATTTCACGGACTTATATCAAAAAGAAGAAAATTTACACATCAAAAAAGCCTTTAAATTAAATAAGAAAACTTTAGAACCAACAAATTTTCAAAAACAAAATGTTTCCTTAGTACATAATATATTTCACCATTCTACAATTACTTCTTTAAAAGAATTTGAAGAAATGCGCTCTACTGCTGATTTCTGTGATATTATTCGAAAATGGTGGGATATATGCAACACTCGTGATAATTTCCAGGGTATTAAAACTAAAAATGATTGGGGTAAACCAATTAAAGAGACAACAGATATTCGTCTCAATTTTCTAAAAGAGTTTTGTGAGTGGTTATCAGTTTGGAATACAAATGATAATAAAAATAGATTTTCAAAAGACACTTTCAATGCTTTAGTATTCACTACTAAAACATTAATAGATTTAGTTCATCTATCCTTAACGGAGCTTCAAATGGACTATGTTTTTTTAGGCAAATTTCAAACTGATTCTTTAGAAAATAGATTCCGTTTATATCGTTCCTTAGCTGGGTGCAATTACAACGTTTCATATACAGAAGTAATAGAGTCTGAAAAAAAAATCCGAATTCACCAAATTAATAAAAAATTTAATAAAGAAAATGCGGTTTTAATTCATTCAGTTGGGGAGAATTCTTTAGAACAGCAAATTAACTTAGAACCTTTTGATCAAATTTTCATTTCAAATTACTTGTTAACGGTAAATTTTAATTCAGATTCCAATTTGTACGCTGGAGGATATGCCTCACATACTTTGGAAAAAAATATAAAATGCGTCGATTGCAAATCATTATTCCTGAAAAATCGCGGGACTGCAGGTTCATTTTACTTTGACGAACTTAACAGAGGGGGTCTTTCTTTACCGACGGATCAGACAAATTATGTTTTATTTCATATGACAGCGATTTTTCAGGAGATTTTACGGGAAACAAATTTAAAAAAAAATTTCTTTGAGCAAAGTAATCAAAAAAGAATACTAATTGAACTGACGTTAAATAGTCTTTGTTTGGGCATGAATGACATTGATTTGGAATCGACGTGTAAATGCGGCAATAGTAGCCGCAATATTTTTTTCCAAATAAGTAAAACATTTGCAAATATTTTATTAAATAATTACACAAAACGGGAAAATGACATATTAAAATCTAATAGACAAAACCGCAAATTAAAAATATTTCAAAATTAAGAAGGGTTATATAGTTTTTTGTGATATTTTTTAATTTCGTGATATTTTTTAATTTTTAATTTCGTGATATTTTGTTAATTTTTAATTTTGTGATATTTTTTTTATTTATTGTTTTTATTAATATTTTTGTTTCTATTTATTATTTATTCATAAATATTACACTGTTTTTTTTTTAGAATTCGGTGGATTAGGCCTATTGGGGATACCACTTTAAAAAAAACGCTCCATATTCCCTACCTCAAAGGTGGTGTGGAAATGGGAAAATTTTTTAGATATTATAAATGATTACTTATATAAATATTATTTAATTATTGCTTATTTCACAATAACTTATATTTCAGTCAATAATTTTTAGCACATTTCCAAAAAAATTTTGAAAAAATGTGCTTATTAGTTTCACTCTGTCCGTCCGTCCGTCCGTCCGTCCGTCCGTCTGTTTACAAAACTTCTACACCGTTAAAGATAGAGAAAAAAAATTTTAACCATAGGTAGGTCTCATAAAAAAAATAATTTTGTGGAACAACTTTTTCATGTAGCCCCCCTCATTACGGAGCTACACCCCCTCAAACTTTGAAAAAGCCCTATTTTTAAATGCATATATTTTATGTTCTGCTTAAGATTTTTTCAATCTGAAAACGTCATTCGACAGGTATTTCTTTTATATTTGTAAATTAATATCAAAATTATACAATATTTTTAAATTTAGTATTTAAATTTACCGTTATGTGAAAACCAAATTTTGCATGATTTTTCTACTTTCATAACTCCGGCACGCTTCTAGATAGAAGCTTGAAATTTTGAGACAAGAAAGAGCTTTTAGAATTAGTATAAGTTTGCTCAGAAAATTTTTTCGGACCACCCCCTGTTTATGAGCTATTAGGGCTTAAAAATAGAAAATTTGATATTTTTAAACACCTGTAACTTAGGAACCTGCACACATTTTACTTCTGCAAGATGTAAAAATTAAAGCTACAATAATATATTTTTACGTGTGTGAAAGGTTTATTTTAGTTGTAAAGGGTTCCAAAGTTGCAGCTCTTCAAAATTGTTAAAAAGCCCCATTTTCAGATGTATATATCTCGGGCTCTGCGTAATAGTTTTGCAATCTAAAACCGGCAGAAGATCGAAAATTTTATTATCTATATAAAACAATATCAAAATTATGTAATATTTTGTAATTTACGATTTAAATTTACCGTTATGTGAAAACCACATTTTGCATGAAATTTCTTTTTTCATAACTCCGGCACCCCTTTAGATAGGAACCTGAAATTTTGAGACAAGAAAGAACTTTTAGAATTAGTATAAGTTTCCTCAGAAAATTTTTTGGTAACGCCCCCTCTTTAAGAGTTATTACGCCTCAAAAATTGAAAATTTGCTATTTTTAGACACCTGTAACTTAGGCACCTGTAAAAATTTTTCTTCGGCAACACATGAAAATTAAAGCTACAATAATATATTTTTACGTGTGTGAAAGGTTTATTTTAGTTGTAAAGGGTTCCAAAGCTGCAGCTCTTCAAAATTGTAAAAAAGCCCCATTTTCAGATGTATATATCTCGGGCTTTGCGTAATAGTTTTGCAATCTAAAACCGCCAGAAGATCGAAAATTTTATTATATATATAAAACAATATCAAAATTATGTAATATTTTGTAATTTACTATTTAAATTTACCGTTATGTGAAAACCACATTTTGCATGAAATTTCTTTTTTCATAACTCCGGCACCCCTTTAGATAGGAACCTGAAATTTTGAGACAAGAAAGAACTTTTAGAATTAGTATAAGTTTCCTCAGAAAATTTTTTGGTAACGCCCCCTCTTTAAGAGTTATTACGCCTCAAAAATTGAAAATTTGCTATTTTTAGACACCTGTAACTTAGGCACCTGTAAAAATTTTTCTTCGGCAAGACATAAAAATTAAAGCTTCAATAATATATTTTTACGTGTGTTAACAGCTTTTCTTAGTTATATAGGATTCCGGACTTACGGCCCCTCAAAATCTCAAAAATGTCCTATTTTCAAGTTTTTTCTTATTACATGAAATTTTCAAATTTTTGTGTAAGTCACACTTCTAAACAGTTTGTATTGAGTTTTGGAAATGTGCGCTTTTAAAAACCGTTGGTTTACATTCTACCTTGTTTATTTTTAAAATTTAATAAAAATTTTTACTAAGTTAAATTTAAATCAAAATTGTCATTAAAATTTAATTTCTACACTTTTTTTTGTTACCAGTAGTGTACTATAAAAACACTCTCATCGACTTTCACGAGACTCATATCTTAAGAACTTTAAGAAGCTTTTAAAATAAAAAATTTAAAGGAAGACAATTTTTTAAATGCATATTTATGAATGAAAACATTATATATTCAAATATTTTTCTTTAATGAATTATGTAAAAAAGATGCGACTTTAATTTTCGCTTTGGACCACATTGAATAAAGTAAATGGTTTTTGTGTTATTTCAAGATTTATAGTCGGCCCCCTATTTTTTTCCATAAGACTACGTGTAAATTTGTTAAAAGCTGGCCCCTTATTAAGCTTTTACTCTCTGCACTTCATGGCCTGATAATTGATGTGAGTCTCGGCTAAACTAATTAACATTAATCCAATATACAAATGTTAATTAATAATTTTGTATACCTATTTAAATTTATAAAGTAAAAATTTAAATCCTTCTTCATATATTATAGTCAATACAGTTTACTTCAATTGAAACGACGAATTATTCGTTACTTAATCATTCTAAATAACACATTTTTATATTCTCTTCAACTTATTTTGCAAAAAAAAAAAATGTACTTAGATACACAAATTGTCTGTGACAAATTGAGAAATCTCATGTATATTTTTTCGTATATCTAGAAAAAAACTTTATTTTATTTAAAAAATAAAAACCATACAATAAATCTGACAACGTAGCTAATTGTTAACTTAACATTATATTTAAGATACATTCTCGTTTATTCGGTTTATAACACATACAGACAGCATGGAGCAGATAACTAATCTTTTCTTTGTATTTTAAAAATTGTTTTACTGTAATACATTTGTAAATTTTATGTTAATGAATTCTAATATTATATAACTAAAATAAATAAAATTTATTTAAAACTAACAATCGAATCTAAATTACTTACAAAAACCTACATTAAATTACCAGTATTCAAATTATTATCTATCCTAGTATAGCAATACAAGTTACAATGTACATACACCCCAATTTATTTTATTTAGAAAACTATTTTTTTTTTTTATTCAAGGTTAAATTGTATATGATTGTATATCAAAGAAAAGAATGAAAAACGTTTATGTATATTTAAAATAAAACAAAAACGAATTTAGTATAACAGAAAAAATGAATAAATTTCATTTTGATAGATGTCGCGATTATTTGGGGTACAGCCTTATTTTTATTTTCTATACTAAAAAATTTGTTCTCCTTGGAATGTCTTATAAATGTATAGTCTTTGCCTGGATATATGTAAATTTTTGATGATAACCAAAAGTGTAGATAACAATGTTTACCAAATTGAATATTATGGAAATAGTTCATTATCGGTGTACAATTCTAGACAATCAACAAAGCGTAATATAGAAAAAAAGTGTGAAATGTGGAGAGCGCAAAAATGAGGATACATATTTTGAAACATTTCTAGGTGAGGTCAGCCCTCTAACGTTTATACCATTAATCCTAAAACTTTGTAATATAATCGAAAAAAGAAATAAAGTTGTGATATGAATATACGAATATTGAATAAATGAATATATGAATAAATTATTTTTAAAATTGTTACCTTTTCCACTTAGGTTTCCTATATAAATTACAGGTCGTAAGTTTTAGCTTTTTGGTCTTATACCAAATTAAATAAATTAATATTTATTAAAATAGTGAATAATTAATAATAATAAAATAGTGAATTAAAAATAAATGAATAATTATATAATAATATTAAAAAGAATAGTGGAATTGAGCGAAAAAATCAAACTGCAAAATAAATATAATGAAAAACATATTAACGGTTTAAGATGGAACTAGGAATTTGAGGAATATTGTAATCTTGGATCAGTTTTAAAAACATACTTGGGTACATTTCAAACTAAATATATAAAAGATTTTCACAAGTAGCAGATTTTAAATAAGTATTTGGCGGATTTAGTAGATATAGTAAATCTTGATGTATATCACTTCAGAAGTTTCAAAATTTTGCAATAATGTGCTGTATTCATTATTTTGTAAACGAGAAATATCAATTAGTCGAGCATTTCCATTTATGTATGTCGTTAAAAATTCAACTTTAAGTCCACCATTTGTTAACACTACATCGAATGTTTCAAGCAAATTTGTTAAATTATTAGTTGTTTTTTCATTGTTCATATGCCCAAAAGAGTAATTCTTGATGTCTGTTCTTTTTAAATCAATAAAGAAGATCCACTAAACTTCCTTTTGCATGTTTACGTAGACGTTACGATTTTTATCAATTTCGATACTGGCATCAAATTCTACAAACACAATACATGTTAATGTTGAAGTTATTGGAGAACTGAGTCTTGCTTCAACCTTTACTACTCCCTGGTTTAATAAACTCTTACATATTGTATTGTATTGTATAACCTTTTGAAAATAGTACTTTTGAAATTTGATGTCCTCTATCAGAATGTTGCATACCTGTTCCGCTAAATAATTTTAAATATGCACGAGAATTGCAAAGATTATTCGATGTAAAACTTGCGTTTCAATTGCAGAGTTTGGTATAGGCGCTCTATTCACATATAGTTGAAATTGTGGGAGATTTTGATGATCGAAATGGTATGGATTTGTTGATCTTTTACCATTAAAATGTTCGTTATTAACCATACAAAATACAAGAGCTTTTGGTATTTGTCGTATAAATATATTATTCAATGATATGTTGGAAGTGTTGGCTTGTTTTGTAAAGATTTTTATTTCGCTTCTGGTATAAAAATATTTCGCATTAGCTTTTGTCAATACAATATTAGGTGCTATCAATATATTCAGATTAATTGTTAAATGTTTCATGTATAACGTAGCTTCAAGAATTTTTAAATAACTTTCATCGGTATCGTTAAAAGAAATAAAAAAATCTTGTTTTTCTAATGGCAAAGCAATTCGAATGTCAATATTATTTAAAAGTAATTTTGAGTATTGAAGACATCAACATGTACTTTTTTCATTAATTCTACTATTGTAGAATTGTTATACAATTTTTACCTTTATTTAGAACCAGAATTGCTAAAATCATTTACATTTGGTTTATCTAATTCCCCACCAGATGCTTCCAGGTGTGTTTGACTGAAATCTGTACCACAATTCAGTTAAGTAATTAAGTATGCTTTATAATGATATAAGGAGTCTGAAGGAGTGATGTTTTTTCCGTTTAGAGTTACATTATATTGTTTAATTAAAGAGTGCAATCAATTATTTACAAAACTGGGCTGCTCCAGCTCCTACTTTATCATTTGCACTCCAAACTGATCCATCTTGTTTTAATATTTGAATTTTAAATTTGATGTAGTTTGAGGATAAATCTCGATATGTATCTCCATTTCCAAGCAAAACAATTTCAATAGTTGGCGATGATGCCTATAATTTAGCTTCTTTATAGAATAGGATTGTATTCTAATGATGCAAAAAGATCAAGTTCGAATTTCATACACTCCATCTTTTTTTTACATACTAAATGGTTCTTACATATTTTTCTTTTGTATTTAATCATTGTATTTAATCATTTACATTTAATCTGTAAATGATAGACATTTAAAACCGTTTTACTCAATGATTTACTAACCAACTTTCCTTTTTTTCTTTTTAAATGATAAATATTCAGTACAGCCATCTTACAAGATCAATATTTTTCCAAAATTTTCTTATTTTCATTATTAATTTTCCATTTTTATAAAAAGCCAATGTAAAGAATATACATATGTATCATATAGTATGTATAATCTATACCTATAATATACATATTCAAAAACGACGCTCTTTTATTCCGTTGATTTTTGTTTCTCTTTTTCTTTTCGATTAAAAATTTTAAAATATTGGTTGTATGGTAGGAGTAGGAATTTCACAATATAACTGAATTTAAACGTGGAAAATACAGTTTAGTGTTTAGTGCAGTGGTAGAGTGTGCGGTTCTTTGTAGGTGCTTTTTGTTTTTGCAAGTTCGATTCAGTTCAGTTCTGTTTTTTTTTTTTTGGTTTTTTTTTTATATTTTAAACGAAATAAATTCTTACATATCATAATATTTAATCTGTTTAATCATTTTACTCAATGATTTACCATCTTAGGCATCTTATAAAATACATCTTTTAATATACATATATAATAGGTATATATTGAGTTTCCAATACTCAATAAATCAAGGTTATCTTCTAAAAGATAGTAATAACCGTGTTTTTACAAAAAATATAATTTGCAAAGAAATTTTAAATTCATAAAGGCATTAATTATTGAAAATTGTATTTTTACATTTTAAATAAAATCATAAAGAAACTATACTGTATTACTGTATTGTAAATGCTAATTAAAACACTTCGAATTTCGAAGAGGGGCGAATACTAGTAATCATTTTATTTTTAGACCCTAGCCATTAAGTGGCTGTGTGGTCGTATAGATAGTTTAATAATTATCAAAAAAAAAAAATTCATTAATCACAAAATTCTGAAATTCCTAAATTTCATTTTCTTAAATAACAATAATTTAATTTTCCTTTTTAATTATTAAATTATATTCTTAATTACATTTTACATATACTAGAATTAGCTATTAGCTTTGTTTTGTTTTTATGTAATTAATTAATTTACTACATTTACATTTACAATTCTAAAAAAATCTCTAATTTTCTTTTTAAATAAGTTGTAGGAAGTTAATTTTTTTAATTCCTCCATTAAATTATTATAAGCTCTTAAACTATGTATTATATATACAATTATTTTTTTTTGCTTGTCTGTTCGGAACAAAGAAAGATAAAAGTTACTCCGGTTTCTAGCACAGGGTTTTCCAATTTGAGTGACATGATTTCCTTTCAAAAAAAAACACACTAATTGTTAAGGAAATTCAAATGTTTTTTTATTTAATGTGAAGTACAATCGATGCAATTAAGTTCTGAATAAAACGTCATTCAAATATAAATGAAAATTTGCTATTTTTAGACACCTGTAACTTAGGCACCTGTAAAAATTTTTCTTCGGCAACACATGAAAATTAAAGCTACAATAATATATTTTTACGTGTGTGAAAGGTTTATTTTAGTTGTAAAGGGTTCCAAAGCTGCAGCTCTTCAAAATTGTAAAAAAGCCCCATTTTCAGATGTATATATCTCGGGCTTTGCGTAATAGTTTTGCAATCTAAAACCGCCAGAAGATCGAAAATTTTATTATATATATAAAACAATATCAAAATTATGTAATATTTTGTAATTTACTATTTAAATTTACCGTTATGTGAAAACCACATTTTGCATGAAATTTCTTTTTTCATAACTCCGGCACCCCTTTAGATAGGAACCTGAAATTTTGAGACAAGAAAGAACTTTTAGAATTAGTATAAGTTTCCTCAGAAAATTTTTTGGTAACGCCCCCTCTTTAAGAGTTATTACGCCTCAAAAATTGAAAATTTGCTATTTTTAGACACCTGTAACTTAGGCACCTGTAAAAATTTTTCTTCGGCAAGACATAAAAATTAAAGCTTCAATAATATATTTTTACGTGTGTTAACAGCTTTTCTTAGTTATATAGGATTCCGGACTTACGGCCCCTCAAAATCTCAAAAATGTCCTATTTTCAAGTTTTTTCTTATTACATGAAATTTTCAAATTTTTGTGTAAGTCACACTTCTAAACAGTTTGTATTGAGTTTTGGAAATGTGCGCTTTTAAAAACCGTTGGTTTACATTCTACCTTGTTTATTTTTAAAATTTAATAAAAATTTTTACTAAGTTAAATTTAAATCAAAATTGTCATTAAAATTTAATTTCTACACTTTTTTTTGTTACCAGTAGTGTACTATAAAAACACTCTCATCGACTTTCACGAGACTCATATCTTAAGAACTTTAAGAAGCTTTTAAAATAAAAAATTTAAAGGAAGACAATTTTTTAAATGCATATTTATGAATGAAAACATTATATATTCAAATATTTTTCTTTAATGAATTATGTAAAAAAGATGCGACTTTAATTTTCGCTTTGGACCACATTGAATAAAGTAAATGGTTTTTGTGTTATTTCAAGATTTATAGTCGGCCCCCTATTTTTTTCCATAAGACTACGTGTAAATTTGTTAAAAGCTGGCCCCTTATTAAGCTTTTACTCTCTGCACTTCATGGCCTGATAATTGATGTGAGTCTCGGCTAAACTAATTAACATTAATCCAATATACAAATGTTAATTAATAATTTTGTATACCTATTTAAATTTATAAAGTAAAAATTTAAATCCTTCTTCATATATTATAGTCAATACAGTTTACTTCAATTGAAACGACGAATTATTCGTTACTTAATCATTCTAAATAACACATTTTTATATTCTCTTCAACTTATTTTGCAAAAAAAAAAAATGTACTTAGATACACAAATTGTCTGTGACAAATTGAGAAATCTCATGTATATTTTTTCGTATATCTAGAAAAAAACTTTATTTTATTTAAAAAATAAAAACCATACAATAAATCTGACAACGTAGCTAATTGTTAACTTAACATTATATTTAAGATACATTCTCGTTTATTCGGTTTATAACACATACAGACAGCATGGAGCAGATAACTAATCTTTTCTTTGTATTTTAAAAATTGTTTTACTGTAATACATTTGTAAATTTTATGTTAATGAATTCTAATATTATATAACTAAAATAAATAAAATTTATTTAAAACTAACAATCGAATCTAAATTACTTACAAAAACCTACATTAAATTACCAGTATTCAAATTATTATCTATCCTAGTATAGCAATACAAGTTACAATGTACATACACCCCAATTTATTTTATTTAGAAAACTATTTTTTTTTTTTATTCAAGGTTAAATTGTATATGATTGTATATCAAAGAAAAGAATGAAAAACGTTTATGTATATTTAAAATAAAACAAAAACGAATTTAGTATAACAGAAAAAATGAATAAATTTCATTTTGATAGATGTCGCGATTATTTGGGGTACAGCCTTATTTTTATTTTCTATACTAAAAAATTTGTTCTCCTTGGAATGTCTTATAAATGTATAGTCTTTGCCTGGATATATGTAAATTTTTGATGATAACCAAAAGTGTAGATAACAATGTTTACCAAATTGAATATTATGGAAATAGTTCATTATCGGTGTACAATTCTAGACAATCAACAAAGCGTAATATAGAAAAAAAGTGTGAAATGTGGAGAGCGCAAAAATGAGGATACATATTTTGAAACATTTCTAGGTGAGGTCAGCCCTCTAACGTTTATACCATTAATCCTAAAACTTTGTAATATAATCGAAAAAAGAAATAAAGTTGTGATATGAATATACGAATATTGAATAAATGAATATATGAATAAATTATTTTTAAAATTGTTACCTTTTCCACTTAGGTTTCCTATATAAATTACAGGTCGTAAGTTTTAGCTTTTTGGTCTTATACCAAATTAAATAAATTAATATTTATTAAAATAGTGAATAATTAATAATAATAAAATAGTGAATTAAAAATAAATGAATAATTATATAATAATATTAAAAAGAATAGTGGAATTGAGCGAAAAAATCAAACTGCAAAATAAATATAATGAAAAACATATTAACGGTTTAAGATGGAACTAGGAATTTGAGGAATATTGTAATCTTGGATCAGTTTTAAAAACATACTTGGGTACATTTCAAACTAAATATATAAAAGATTTTCACAAGTAGCAGATTTTAAATAAGTATTTGGCGGATTTAGTAGATATAGTAAATCTTGATGTATATCACTTCAGAAGTTTCAAAATTTTGCAATAATGTGCTGTATTCATTATTTTGTAAACGAGAAATATCAATTAGTCGAGCATTTCCATTTATGTATGTCGTTAAAAATTCAACTTTAAGTCCACCATTTGTTAACACTACATCGAATGTTTCAAGCAAATTTGTTAAATTATTAGTTGTTTTTTCATTGTTCATATGCCCAAAAGAGTAATTCTTGATGTCTGTTCTTTTTAAATCAATAAAGAAGATCCACTAAACTTCCTTTTGCATGTTTACGTAGACGTTACGATTTTTATCAATTTCGATACTGGCATCAAATTCTACAAACACAATACATGTTAATGTTGAAGTTATTGGAGAACTGAGTCTTGCTTCAACCTTTACTACTCCCTGGTTTAATAAACTCTTACATATTGTATTGTATTGTATAACCTTTTGAAAATAGTACTTTTGAAATTTGATGTCCTCTATCAGAATGTTGCATACCTGTTCCGCTAAATAATTTTAAATATGCACGAGAATTGCAAAGATTATTCGATGTAAAACTTGCGTTTCAATTGCAGAGTTTGGTATAGGCGCTCTATTCACATATAGTTGAAATTGTGGGAGATTTTGATGATCGAAATGGTATGGATTTGTTGATCTTTTACCATTAAAATGTTCGTTATTAACCATACAAAATACAAGAGCTTTTGGTATTTGTCGTATAAATATATTATTCAATGATATGTTGGAAGTGTTGGCTTGTTTTGTAAAGATTTTTATTTCGCTTCTGGTATAAAAATATTTCGCATTAGCTTTTGTCAATACAATATTAGGTGCTATCAATATATTCAGATTAATTGTTAAATGTTTCATGTATAACGTAGCTTCAAGAATTTTTAAATAACTTTCATCGGTATCGTTAAAAGAAATAAAAAAATCTTGTTTTTCTAATGGCAAAGCAATTCGAATGTCAATATTATTTAAAAGTAATTTTGAGTATTGAAGACATCAACATGTACTTTTTTCATTAATTCTACTATTGTAGAATTGTTATACAATTTTTACCTTTATTTAGAACCAGAATTGCTAAAATCATTTACATTTGGTTTATCTAATTCCCCACCAGATGCTTCCAGGTGTGTTTGACTGAAATCTGTACCACAATTCAGTTAAGTAATTAAGTATGCTTTATAATGATATAAGGAGTCTGAAGGAGTGATGTTTTTTCCGTTTAGAGTTACATTATATTGTTTAATTAAAGAGTGCAATCAATTATTTACAAAACTGGGCTGCTCCAGCTCCTACTTTATCATTTGCACTCCAAACTGATCCATCTTGTTTTAATATTTGAATTTTAAATTTGATGTAGTTTGAGGATAAATCTCGATATGTATCTCCATTTCCAAGCAAAACAATTTCAATAGTTGGCGATGATGCCTATAATTTAGCTTCTTTATAGAATAGGATTGTATTCTAATGATGCAAAAAGATCAAGTTCGAATTTCATACACTCCATCTTTTTTTTACATACTAAATGGTTCTTACATATTTTTCTTTTGTATTTAATCATTGTATTTAATCATTTACATTTAATCTGTAAATGATAGACATTTAAAACCGTTTTACTCAATGATTTACTAACCAACTTTCCTTTTTTTCTTTTTAAATGATAAATATTCAGTACAGCCATCTTACAAGATCAATATTTTTCCAAAATTTTCTTATTTTCATTATTAATTTTCCATTTTTATAAAAAGCCAATGTAAAGAATATACATATGTATCATATAGTATGTATAATCTATACCTATAATATACATATTCAAAAACGACGCTCTTTTATTCCGTTGATTTTTGTTTCTCTTTTTCTTTTCGATTAAAAATTTTAAAATATTGGTTGTATGGTAGGAGTAGGAATTTCACAATATAACTGAATTTAAACGTGGAAAATACAGTTTAGTGTTTAGTGCAGTGGTAGAGTGTGCGGTTCTTTGTAGGTGCTTTTTGTTTTTGCAAGTTCGATTCAGTTCAGTTCTGTTTTTTTTTTTTTGGTTTTTTTTTTATATTTTAAACGAAATAAATTCTTACATATCATAATATTTAATCTGTTTAATCATTTTACTCAATGATTTACCATCTTAGGCATCTTATAAAATACATCTTTTAATATACATATATAATAGGTATATATTGAGTTTCCAATACTCAATAAATCAAGGTTATCTTCTAAAAGATAGTAATAACCGTGTTTTTACAAAAAATATAATTTGCAAAGAAATTTTAAATTCATAAAGGCATTAATTATTGAAAATTGTATTTTTACATTTTAAATAAAATCATAAAGAAACTATACTGTATTACTGTATTGTAAATGCTAATTAAAACACTTCGAATTTCGAAGAGGGGCGAATACTAGTAATCATTTTATTTTTAGACCCTAGCCATTAAGTGGCTGTGTGGTCGTATAGATAGTTTAATAATTATCAAAAAAAAAAAATTCATTAATCACAAAATTCTGAAATTCCTAAATTTCATTTTCTTAAATAACAATAATTTAATTTTCCTTTTTAATTATTAAATTATATTCTTAATTACATTTTACATATACTAGAATTAGCTATTAGCTTTGTTTTGTTTTTATGTAATTAATTAATTTACTACATTTACATTTACAATTCTAAAAAAATCTCTAATTTTCTTTTTAAATAAGTTGTAGGAAGTTAATTTTTTTAATTCCTCCATTAAATTATTATAAGCTCTTAAACTATGTATTATATATACAATTATTTTTTTTTGCTTGTCTGTTCGGAACAAAGAAAGATAAAAGTTACTCCGGTTTCTAGCACAGGGTTTTCCAATTTGAGTGACATGATTTCCTTTCAAAAAAAAACACACTAATTGTTAAGGAAATTCAAATGTTTTTTTATTTAATGTGAAGTACAATCGATGCAATTAAGTTCTGAATAAAACGTCATTCAAATAGCCTCCACGATTTCTTTTGTAGGAACGAATTCGATGAACCCAATTTTCGAGCACTTTTTCCACTAAATCAAGTCGTATGTCATTAATAGCACGTTCAATATTGACTGCTAAAGCTTGAAGAGACTCTGGTTTATTGCTAAAGACCATTCAATGTCATTCAATGTCACAATTTCTTGAAATAATCGAATCTCCAAACTTTTTTCGCAATAATTCGGTTGTTGCACGTGCTGTGTGGCACATAGCTCCGTCTTGTTGGAACCTGATGTTGTCAAGATCAACTTCTTCCAATTTCGGTCATAGAAAGTTGGTTATTATCGATCTATACCGCTCTCCGTTGACAGTAACGGTGTTACCAGCTTCATTTCGAAAGAAGTATGGGCCGACGATTCCACCAGACCAAAAACCACAACAAACTGTCAATTTAGGTGAATGTAATGGTTGTTCATGAATAATTTGTGGATTTTCTTCGCACCAGAATCAACAGTTTTGTTTATTTATCACACCACTCAGATGAAAGTGAGCTTCATCGGCGAAGACGATTTTCTTAAAAAATCGTTATCGTTTTCAAGTTGTTCCAAGACAAAATCAGCAAATTCACGACGTTTACGGTGGTCGATGATGAAATTGTAAACATTACTGAATACAATGAAAATGTGACAGATCATGACATACTACAAATGGCCGAAACGTCACTTAGAAATCATATCACTCAAATTGGAAAACCCGTTATTATGATTATGTATGTCAAAATTCCGATTTATTAAAAAGTTGTGTTTAATTAAATTGTTAACTATTTTAATTGAATATATCAAAGGTTTTACTTTGCGTTTTTCGTCGCTTCGACTTTGAATGTGTCTTTTTAGAAACTGCTCGTCTTTTTATACTGCTTCACCTTTTTATGGCTCTTCGTGTTCCACCATATATCGAATGCAGTTGATTAACTACTGATTTTCGTAAATTTTGTATGTCACCTTTCCTTTGATCAATTACAGCTTCTTTTATATTTGCGCCAGATGCTATATCATTTAAAATATTTGTACTTGTATTTACAGCCTCTTTTTAATTAAGTCCCAACCTGATGTAAAAACTGGCTTTAAGTAAAGAATTAAGCTTCCGAATATATTTCCAAAACCACCACCTCTTTGTATAGCTGGATAAAATTGTAATAAAGAAATTTATTCAAAAAGGTTTAACGACCTTGTCAAATCGATTTAGAGGAAATAATCTCACATGCTAAATTTAATAATGGGCATAAGTATTTATTAACAGTAATAGATACATTTTCTAAATATGCATACGCACAACCAGTTAAAACCAAAAGCGCAAAACATCTTTTATTAGCAATGAAACAGGTTTTTAAGCGAGCCAGTACGCTACCAAAAAATATTAAATCTGATCAAGGAAAGGAATTTTTTAACAAAAAATTTCAAGATCTTTAAAAAAAAAAAATTAATCATTATCACACATTTTCTGAATTAAAAGCTTCTATAGTCGAACGATTTAACCGCACTTTAAAAAACGCAATGTGGAAAAAGTTTAGTTTTCAAGGAAACTACAATTGGAATGCTACTTTGCATGGATTAATTGTAAAATATAATTCTACATACCATCGTACAATAAAACTCCAACCTAAGAGTTACAAAATCAAACGAAAAATCAATTTTGAAGAATATTTACATGCAACCAAAGTTTTATTGAAGAGAAAAGTATAAAGTTGGAGATTATGTACGCGTAAGTAAATACAAGCAAACTTTTGAAAAGGTTATCAATCTAACTGGTAACAGAAATATTTACAATTAAAGAAGTAAAACGAACAGACCCCATTACTTAACTTATTTGATTATACAAAAATATCGAGTTCAGGTTCTTTTTACAAACATAAACTTACTCGAGTTACAAATCCTAATACTTATTTTGTTGAAAAAATATTGAAACTAAAAGGAAAGCAGATTTTTGTTAAATGGTTAGGTTTTGATAAAAATCACAATTCTTGGATAAATAAAAATTATATTATATAAAACTTATTTTATGTGGTTAAGCACGTGGCTTATTAACCGAAGGAGTGCCGGTTCAAATCCTACACAAGTAGCAAGTTTCGTTTTTAAATGTATAAAGCAAAGCAATAAATCATCATTAACCAGTTTGCCTTTAAATTTACTACCAAGAAAAAAGCTTTCAAACTAACATTTTAATGCAAAAAAAAACAACATCTCATTTTTATACACCTATTCTTAAATTTATTTTACATTAACAAGTACTAATAAAAACTTTTCAAACTATTATTAATTATTCACAATAAACAACTTTTCGATATGCACATGCGCCAACAACATTCCTTAAAATTTAAAACACCAGAGTCTCGTGTTCAAAGCCCGGTTGGGTCATATAGATTAATAAAATAATATAGATTTTTCTTATAATATATAATAATTAGTAGAATATAATTAAATTAAAAATAAGTATATATGTCCTATAATAATTATTATAATATCATAATGTATAGCTAAGTATATAATAAAAATAATAATAAACCATAATTTTTGTATAAGATAAAAGATAGCGTAGAAACAAAAAAGAAACGTCTTAATCTTGAACAATAGCTACAGCCGAGTAATCAACGACTTAGTGAAATTAATGATTCACGAAACTGCAGCTTAGTCAAATATGAATAATAAATGACTTAGTGGATGCCCTATGCTCCTCAAAGGAATGGCAAGGAGAAAAAAAAAATATTAGTAATAATAATAATAATTTATTTTAAAATGTTGTCAAGCTCGCATTATTTAAATCGTACACTTTTACTTTTGATTTTAATTTTGAATAAATTTTAATTTTTTGTTTATTTTAATTTTGACTTTAATCTTAGTTTACATATTTTAATTTATTTTAATTCCGATTTTGATCTTGGTTAATTTTAAAATAGATTTTAAGTCTAATTTTAATTACAATGTTAACTCTGATTTTATTTTAATTTTGATTTTCAATTTCATTTTAAACTGGATTTTAATTTTAATGCTATTTTGATTTTTTGTTTTCGATTGCCATCTTAGTTCTATTAAACCAGCAATCTTAACCATATGTGAACAAGTCAGTAGCCACAATAATAACTTTAATATTACCGGCTACTCATTTATTTTACACTTCGTACCCAAAAGAAGTATCGCTGTCTATATAAAAAATGACATCGCTTTCAACAAACTTCCAAAATATAAATGTCGACAACAGATCGACCAACTGAAAGGCACAAGGCGGGTTTCATCAATTTTATTGTTGAGGCAACTTTCGAGGTCAACAAATTTACCGTATATGGTTTTTATATTACTATGAATGAAATCAACTTTCTCCGAGAGCTCTAGAATAAGTTTTATTAGAAGAATATATCAGGTTCAACAGTAGCTGTTTTGACAACTAAGGCCTCTCAACTATTAGAGTGATACTTCATATTGTTAACTGTATTTAACTCTATTTGGAAAAACAATCAAACACTTACAGGAAACTACAAAACCAATATAACTAGAATAATAGACAACAACAATAAACAATTCACCAGTCCTATTGAAATTGCCAACATTTTCGAAAAATTGTGGTCTTCCTCTTCAGATGATAGTAATTTTTTAATTACTTTAGTAAATGCAAAATATAATTGCTTAGCTGACGATTTTTCCAATAATATTATTGATCCATTAGCAAAAAAAAATAGAATGAAATAAACATAAATGAACTAAACACTACTCTAAACAAACTAAAAGGCAACAAGAGTTTTGATCGAATATTGTATCCGCTGTTAAAAAAATTGCCATCTTCTAGCAAAAATTTTCTCTACAAACTTTATAATAGAATTTTAAATACAGGTTTTTTCCCCCAAGAATGGAAAATAACTAACATTATTCCCATAAAAAACCAAACAAACAAATAAACCAAATTGAAGGATACAGACCGATTTAACTATTCCCCTGTTTAAGCAAAGTTTGAAAAAATTATCTCAACTGGGATACATTGGTATCTCGAAAAACACACCTTAAACGATAATCAGGTTGCTTTTAAACCTACAAAAAGTACTATAGACTCACTTTTATATATATATGACCTGATTGCAAACGCATTTTGAAAAAGCATTTGATCGTATTGGCGTTCACATTATTTGCAATCAACTGAAAGATTGGGACATGGGGAGAAAAATGATCAATCTAGTTAAAGCTTATTTGAAAAACCGGCAATTAGAATTAAAATCTATAATTTTTATTCAAAAATATTTTCTTTAAATAATGGAATATCTCAAGGTTCTCTATTGTTAGTAACTCTATTTTTAATTGCATTCAATAAACTTAGCGAAATTATTTCACAATATAATCAGAACATAAAACACTCAATATATGCCGATGATCTCTATTTAATATTTAAATGAAAAAACGTTGAAGAAACTAAAATAATCCTGATGTATATATTTAATAAAATTTCCGAATCGGGGTCCAAATCAGAAGCTTTAATTTCAGTCAATAAATACAAACATCTTCATGTCTGCAGAAAAGTAAAATGTAATGAATTTAATTTTCAAATACAAAATATATCAATTCAAAATACTTCAGGTTTAAAAATTTTAGGGTTAATCTTTGATAAAAAGTACTGCTGAAAGTAATATTGAATGTGCAAAAAAACTCTTTGTTATTAAGACATAATATAGTAAAATACTTTTATTAAAGCACATGTAAATTCAAAAATTAACATTATCAAGGGGATAATGCTTTCGAAAATCGACTATACTTTAATTATTTATGAAAAATGTAACAAAAAAGGTTTATCTTAAATCTCTAAGTTCTGTTTTTCATTCAGCGATTCGGATAGCTTTAGGCGCATTTCGTACAACACCAGTGGCAAATATGTTAATTGAATCAGGATTACCATCATTAAAAATCCGATATGAAACAATCCTGATCAGCTTAATACCAAAACTCACACTATTACAATCACAGCTAAAGAATGTTTATAGAAGAAAAACTATGGCAGCACTAGAATCAACAATTTCACAAGTAGCCACTCTAGCTAACAAATATCAAATATCACCTAACAGTAATAAAAATTCTCCATGAAATCTACCAATTAATTGCATTAACGTCGAATTAACAACTTATCAAAAAGATATAACAAACAATTCAATATTTAAACAAAAATTTCTAGAAATTGAGGATAATTTACAAAAAAAAAAGCTTATACAATGTATTACACAGACGGTTCCAAAACAAACAATGCATCTGGATATGCTGTTATAAATAATGACACGAAAGTATCTAAACTGGGAAGAATTCATCCTGATTCATCCATATTTCAAGCAGAAAGTCAAGCAATACTCAGCATATATGGCACTTTTGGAAACTTCTAAACTTAAGGGCAAATTTTGCATTTGCTCAGATAGCTTACCAACGTTAAAAGCAATAAATAACATTTCCAATCGAAACCCAATTATTAACAATATTAGGGATATAATCATTAAAACTCCCACAAAATTTACATTTGTCGGGATTCCCGGGTATGCTAACATTCCAGGTAACACTAGAGCCGACATAGAAGCTAAATATTCAACAAAGGCACCAATAATAACATCCAATAACTCACTTACGAAACAAGATCTTAATAAATTTCTCAACCAACAATCCAAAGAAAAACATTTTATAATTGACAATCAATATTACAAACTAATCAATCCAAATAAAATTAATGCTTAGTATCCCACAGAATAGAATAAACAAGATAATAAAAATCTTATCCGGCTTCGATTAGGGAATACAAAATTAACAAACGAATATCTATTCTCTAAACCTATAATTAAACCAAATTACCAGCTTTGTAATACAGTTATTACAATATATCATTTTTTAAAAACTTGCCGATTTTTCCATAATCAAAGAACCAGGATTTTTACACAGAAACCTACAGAGCTTCTACAAGAAACAACCATAGAAAATATTAAACTAATTAATAAGTACTTAAAAATAACAAAACTCCATAACATGCTTTAATTAAAATATTTTTAACTAATAATGTTTGTAAATTTTTCAGTTGTACTTCTTAAAAGAATTAAATAATATAATGTTTTATTTTGTTTTTTAATCTTCATAAATAAAAACCAAAATCTAACACATTTAGTATACATTAACATAAGTGTATATACCTATATACCTAAATAATCCGAAATGTTAAATCATAATTTTGAGAAAGAAAAAGAAAGAAATAAAACAAATGTATGTAAGTATATATGTAAAAATGTATGTGTATATATTACATCATAATTGAACTGAAAAAAATAGTACTTTTACATAAAAAAAAAAAAATTCTAATAACAAAGTATGTATAATCTAAAATATGTATAGAAATTGAATATACATTATGCATACTCGATGATAATATTATAAATACATAATAGTTAACAATAAATAGAAATATGTATGTACAAAAAACAGAAATAATAATAAATAAAAAAATAAAAAATGTACTGTAACAAAATTCATATAACAAAAGAGAAAACAATTTTTGTACGAGCCAAAGACCAAGATGTTAGTGCTCATAAAAAAGACATATGTACTTAGATTAATTTAAGTATGCAATATTGATATATCTTCTAGCAAGAGAAGGTCAAGATAAGTATGTAAATAAAACTATTTAATTCACGAATTTAAACGAAAGTTGAGCCACATCTTTGTTCAACTACAAAAATTTCACGATTGTACCAAGGAAATAAATAAATAGGCCAAAGTTTACTGATTGGATCAAGGTCTAAGAAATGTTAGCGCTCTAAAAATTAATGTTAGGAATGTTAATTATCATTATCATCATTATTATTAAATTACGGTACATATGCCGCTACAATACATTTAAAATGCGCTGGGTAGGCGTTAGATAAGCCGAATGTAAAAAAAAAAAAGATAATAGTGGTTCTAAAGAATGTCAAAAATTATACCAAAATAGCAATGTAGCAGAACTTATATGTAAACTACATTAAGATATGTTTAACCAACCTACACTTCTGATAAACCAGAGTCTTACCTTTTTACAGATGTTTCTGACGAATTTCAACTGAAAATTCTAGAATCTCAGAAATAAAGACATGTTACTATTAATCCTAGTGTGCTATTGGTATATAATGCTGTATTGGAAAACAAAGTAACGCCAAGTACAATTACAAACGTGTAGAGGTAAACAAATTTACAATTCCGCAGAAATAGTACATCAATATCCTTGAGATCGGAAATGTATTTACGACAGTGAACACAATGTCATATGATTTAAGATCCTTAATTTTACATTTATCATTATTATCATTTATCATTTATAATTAAGATTATGATTATGATTATCATTATGATTATAATTACCATTATCATTATCAATATTATTATTATTTCTATTATTATTGGCAAAATATATGAGCCTGTTTTCCTCCTTTTTTCTTTTTTTTTTCCGAATTTTATGTTTCTATACAATATATACTATTGTTAAACATATAGTTTGAAATTTGAATATGAGTGATATACAAATGTATTTATAAAGCTATGTAGTACGTAGTGTTAGGTATCTATAGCTATACGTATTTTTTGTTTTATTTTCTTTTTTATATTTATATACAATATATACTGTTGCTATACATAAAGTTTGAAATTTGAATATGAATGATATAAAAATGTATTTATATAGCTAAATAGTGTTGTGTTATGTATCTAGTATACTCTATGGCTATACGTATTTTTTGTTTTATTTTGTTTTTTATGTTTCTATACAATATACACTCACTATTGCTATACATGTAGTTTGATATGAATAGTATAGATATGTATTTACTAAACATGTGCACAAATGCATTTGAAATAGCTTTCAAAACATTCATATTTAAACAAATGTTGTGTATACTCTTTTTGAAGTTTTCAAATTGAGTAAATATGCGAGAGAAAATTTTGGGTACTCATTTGTTCAAGAGAAATAAAATCAAAACATAGAATATAGTGTACTCATTAGCAAACTGTATTCAAAACAAAGCCATTTGATTCATTTGATTTATACACTGAGTACACTGAATATTTCTTTCTTTGTATATGTGGAGTAATGGGTAACGTGATAATAATAATATAAGCATGTATATATTATACCAGGGAATGAAAATAATACTTTACATACATTCCATATATAATAAATTCCTTACAAGTAATTAATAGAAGATAAATTAGGAAAAAATAAAAATTAAAAAGAATAATATTTGGAGATAAAAATTGTTTTACATTTTATTTTTGATTTTGTTGTTTTCTGTTTTTGTCTTTTAAATCTTTAATATCCCCTTTTTTGGTAAAACCATTATTGGTGATAATGAGCAAATTTATAATAACAAAGTATTTTATTACCTATATATTGATCTAGTTTTAATTTTTTAAGGTCAATTAAATTATTTTTAATACAATATATACAACAACATTTAATAAAAATTAGAATATGTACCTTTTATTTTTGTAAATTATCGTTTTGACTTTAAAAAATAACGATCAAAAAATATCTCTTTAATAAGGAGGAGTAAGTACTCCTTTCATTTAAGTCTTTAAAAATTTTACCTGATCTGGAAAGAGTTCACCCCAAAGAATTATTTTAAGAAGTTGTAAAAAATAAGTATGCGGAAGAAGTAAATGAATCTAATGACAAAAAATTATTCGACCACGCCTTTGTAAATAAATAGTTAAAATATTTACCCATATTCTTGAAGACTTATCATACGAAGAGTATCACTGAGCCCTTTTCTATCACGGCAAAATTCTTGTACGATAAATATCAGTTTTAGCAATTCTTAGGAATTAAGTATTTTTTTTTAGTTAAGTCTAAGTTTAAATAAAGATATAAGAATAGGTAGAGTGGAAGGGAAGTATGTATATATAATTAAAAATAAATTAGTATTTTAGTGAATGTTGTTTTTGTTTAGTATATTTTACAAATAAAAAATTGTTTTTGTTTTATATATTGAACTGGCATCGTACTACATACATACATAGTTATAAATTGTAAGAAGCCCCCGTGACTTGCACTCTAGAAGTCGGACCGACATGATTTAAAAAAGGTACTCCCTGATTTTGTTGTAGAATTAAAATATAAAAAAAAAAATAAAAAAGTTCGACTTTAAGCTCGCCCAAAAAAATAGCCCCCAAAAAATAGGGTGCCACTTTTTGGTACATTTCTCATTTTTTTTTTATTTATAATTTCTATTATAGAATCGGGGACTAGGTTTTTTTAATCACATCGGTCCGACTTCTGGTTCACAAGATACGACGGCTTCTTGCAACTTATGAATGTGTCATTTACTATTAAAAAATCAAACCTTCTTTCTTAAATAATTAAAATTTGAATTATTAAAAATCAAATCTTAAAATCTTTTTTAAATAATTTTAGCTGAATGTTTTTTCGTATATAGTAGATTTAGATCCATAAACAAAAACATAATACATATAATATTATATATAATATTTTTAATATAAATTCTCTAATATAATAAAAGCTCTGTATAATTTTCCATTTGAGTACCTGCTATACTCAGTGTATATTGATCATATTTCAAGTACCTGTTTTTTATTTTCAAAACATCGAATGTTTTACGAGATCAAATTTAATACGCATTTAAATTTGATACAAACAAATGAGTTGAATATACATTTGTTTAATACAGATTTTGCTGTGACATCTGCAAAAACGTTACCTGCGTTTGTTTCCACCAGCGATGTGTGCAAACCACCCTCCATTATTCGAACGATTAATTTGTAATCGGTGTGTATGTTTATGATTTTACTCCGAATTCTTTTTCGAAGTAGTTCTTTAGCTGCGAATTGTTTGTGAACTATTGCGATTGTTTCGCATTGACATACAGTCGCGTGTGATGCCACTGTGTTCGCAATTCGCATGTTCAATTCATCACATATGATTCCTATGCCACAGTTAATGCCCTTTTTTGCAGCGTAAAATCCAAACATATAAGCAAAAATCCAAAAAAATCATGAATATATTCGAAATATAAAATTAAATTGACAACTATCGCAGGGAACTAATTTCCTCAACGCTTAATGAAATATCATCTGTGCCCATCACAGAACGAACCGCTACATCACGAAACAACCCATCGCGAATAGAAAAAGCTGTGTAATTTGCTGTCCACATTTATGTGGCAGAGAAATGCAAAAACAAACGACATTAAAATAATTTTTTTAAAAATAATAAATTCTGTAATGAATAATAATTTTAAATTTTTTTTAGAATATTTACTTATTGCAAAAAAATTAAAAAACAAAATTATAACATATCTCTGTTATTCAAGGCTTAGCAGTGTGGTAAACATTGTGTTAATATTTTCTCCTAAGATCTAGGCGAGGGCAATAACATACCATCCACTTTTTAAGGTTTATAAATCAATATAAAAATTACATTTTTTTTAAATTTAGTATGTAAATTTACGGTTATGTGAAAACAAAATTTTGCAAGATTTTCATTCCCCTGAACGGTTTACTTAAAACCTTGAAATTGAGAGAAGAAAGATATTTGAGAATAATCTCCAATTATTAGAGAATTGAAATTAGCATATTTTGGTCAAAAGTGAAAATTCTCAAAAAAGAGATCAAAAACTGAAAATTTTCTATTTTTAGATATCTCATTTAGATTATTTAGATATCTGATTTAAAATGAGATGCAGAGATGTCCACCACTGAAAATTCTCGTAAATAAGACAAAAAATTAGAGGTATAATATAATATATGTATATTTATATGTTGCGTTCATGGCTTTTCTTAATTATATAGGTTTACAATTATATAACTGAAGAAAATGTCCTTGCCATTTCTTAATTTGTCTTACAAAAAATGTTACAAATTTGAATACAAAAGTAGACACATTTCTAAAAGGCTTTATTTTTCTTATTCTTCGTTTTTAAAATCCTTTGGTTTTTTACCTACTGCCTTCTTTAATATATTTTTTTAAATTTTTCACCAACTAGTGTTGTTTTTTTTTAAATCAATCGAATAACTTCTGGCGCTAAGTTGTCATGATATGATATTAAATATATTGAGAATTGCAATATGACAATATGATAATTCGATTAACAGTAAAAGATCGCGAATTGACAAGAGATAATTTTGTTTTATTACTTATGTATGGAACGAATGGACTCTTAAAAATAAAATAAATAAAATAAATTTATATCTGCATACTTTAATTCTTCGATTTTCAAGCCGGTGCGAATAAGCAATGCATAATTAAATAAAGTGTAATGCGATAAAACAATTATAAAATATATATTGATATTCATAAAGTCTACCTTCTTGAGTATTTGATAAATCAGTAGAGCTATGCACCTGCGGAGATGTTGTCTTATTTCTTCCTTCTGCCAAAACTTGCACCCCGTTAGAATCCAATTTTGCAATTGTGGCCATCAAATCATTGATAGAATCTTCACGTACTTTATCAATTGGCTCAGTAAAATCTTTTGATGTCTAAAATTAAGAGAAATATTATATTTGCTGATTTTAACAAAACATTAATATTTTTCTTCAAGATCATTAATATAGGATTTTAGAATTTGAATGATTTGATTTCTTTTCAAAAAAAACACACTAATTGTTAAGGAAATTCAAATGTTTTTTATTTAATGTGAAGTACAATCGATACAATTAAGTTCTGAATAAAACGTCACTCAAATGGCCTCCACGACTTCTTTTGCAGGAACGAATTCGATGAACCCAATTTTCGAGCACTTCTTTCACTAAATCAAGTCATATGTCATAAATAGCACGTTCAATATTGACTTCTAAAGCTTGAAGAGAGTCTGATTTATTGCTAAAGACCAATGACTTCAAATAACCCCACAAGAAATAGTCTAATGGTGTTAAATCACAACTTCTTGGAGGCCATTCAATTTCACATTTTCTTGAAATAATCGAATCTCCAAACTTTTCTCGTAACATTTCGGTTGTTGCACGTTCTGTGTGGCACGTAGCCCCGTCTTGTTAGAACCAGATGTTGTGAAGATCAACTTTTTTCAGTTGCGGCCATAAAAAGTTGGTTATCATCGATCTATACCGCTCTCCATTGACAGTAACGGTGTTACCAGCTTTATTTCGAAAGAAGTATGGACCGATAATTCCATCGACCAAAAACCACCCCAAACTGTCAATTTGGGTGAATGTAATGGTTGTTCATGAATAATTTGTGGATTTTCTTCGCACCAGAATCGAAAGTTTTGTTATGACATACGGCTTGATTTAGTGGAAAAAGTGCTCGAAAATTGGGTTAATCGAATTCGTTCCTGCAAAAGAAGTCGTGGAGGCCATTTGAATGACGTTTTATTCATGTATCGATTGTACTTCATATTAAAAACATTTGAATTTCCTTAACAATTAGTGTGTTTTTTTTTGAAAAGAAATCATATCACTCAAATTGGAAAACACGTTATTTTCTTTTTCTCTAAAACATACATCATTTGTACTAGGGCTTGGAGTTTTTGGATTTGTAGATGTAACATTAGACAGAACATTGTGTTGTAAATTTAGATTAATTCCAATAGCGGGCGGGGTGGTATTTTTTACGGAACCAGGAGGAGACTTTAATGATATTTTAAAATTTTCTCTTTGTTGGCCATTGGAAAATTGTAATAAAGTATTTTGTTGAATACCCAATCCTATAATTAAATATTTAATTATAAAATTTAAATAAATTTTTGCAATATTAATTGTCACCACTATCTTGCTGACCTGACTGAGGAATGTGCCATTTCGCTCCAACAGAATGATTGGCAGTAGATGTCATATTTAGCCCCATTTGAACATTAACTGGTTGCGTTCCTTGATTTCCTTGATTATATCCAGCTTGGGGTACGCCATAACTCAAGGACTAGTTAATTCAAAATTTAAATTTACTTATAAATAAACAATTTTTTAGACTTACATTCTGAATTATTGGACGAATTGGTCCCGCAACATTATTATTTAAAGGGTTAACCATGCTAGAACTGGTAGTTGCCAGAGCTTGAAGATGATTGGTATTCATTCGTTGGAAACTTTGAAATCTGGGTCCATTATTTATAAAGTTTCCCGGCGGACCATTTGGCCCTACCTGATTTTGCGTAAAATTTTGACATTGATGATTCGGATTCTGAACAGGATTTCCACCCATAAAGTGTTGTCTCATTTGATGGTTAATATTTGGTGGCGATTGGCCATTTTGCGGCGTAATAGCATTAGCAAAACCAATGTGACTTGGACTCTGATTTACTTCATTTTGCAATAAGAAAAATTACATTATACGAAATTTCATCAAATAAAATTTGTTCAAAGGAAAATAAACCTACTTACCTATATTTTGGGGATGAGTGGAAGAGCTAACAAGTTGTTGACCAGGTTGCCTTTGCATAGTACTCGGACCAATACCAGGATAGCCATTTATTCCTAAAAATAAGAATAAATTGCAATTGCAAGAAGAATTTGTTACAATAATAAATACTTTGTGGATCATTTGAATACTGTCTGCTCATTTGCAAATTATTAAAGGATTGAGATGTTGCATTGTGATACGGAGATCCATTTTGATAATTGTTTACTGCTGCTGAAACTTGATGTGCAGCAGGGAGCTGTTGCAAAGGTGGTTGCAATCCGGGTCTTAAAGGAGGAGCCATATTTGGACTTGGAGCTTGGCGTACTGGTACATTAATTTGTTGTTGTGAAGGATAAGGTTTTCCATCAACAAGAATCGTACCCATTTGAGAAATAACTGTGTAAATATAAAATATAATTTTAGTTTAAATTTAAATTATATTATAAATTATGACCTTTTTGTAATTCGTTTACTTGATTTAACTGAATATTAAGTCGGACAGGAATTTCAGGATTAGGAATATCAGCTCTTTGACATTTCAATTTTTGTAAATGTCTAGATAAAGACTTTTTGCTATATAATACTGCTCCGTCGCTTCCTTTTTCTAGAGCATTTGAAACAAAATCAATGCAATGATCCGTGTTATCCGAGAGTAATTGTAAGGCCTCTTTTTTCTCACATAACACTTTAAGTTTAGTGTCACAAACTTCATTAACTCTCATAGCTAATTGTTTTCCGCGAGCATTAACCGTGTTAGTTATTTTAACAACCATTGCCGTTATATCTTTTATCATGTCTTTCTTTCGGTCCATTATTAAATTTTGACGATCGTCAATAACTTTTTTAGCACTCGTTAACAAGAACCTTTTGTAATTAATATCACTTAACAATGACGTAAGCTGATTCCTAGTATCCGTTGCAATTTCATGCGCAAATTTGTATTTATGATCTCGATGATTAGCTAATTGACAATCACGACATGTTAACTTATCACAAGTTTCACAAAATAATGATAATTTTTCTTGTGGATGTACAGAACACATTAAACTGCGATTAGCATTGTTATTATTATGTAAATCGCAGTTTGCTTCATCTTTTGGTTTGATAGTATGATCTTTTGTAATTTTTAAACGAAGATGTGCTTGAACACAGTTGTCGCAAATAAATTCTGAGCAATCTACACACCAAGAAGTTGCCGTGGCTTCATCGTTGCAATTACTACATTTCACTTGAGCCTAAAAAAAAATATTTTTCAAGATTAAACACTTTATCTCTTCTGCTCTTTTAGTTTTATTTATTTTTAATTGTCAGAAGTAAATTAAATAATTACTTGTTAATTTAATGACTAAAACAATATATAAAATTAATAATTTTAATATGTATTAATTAATCTTTTTAATCGGAGTGGTAGTTTAGAAAATACAACTTATCAAAATTTCCAGCCACATGTGCATTCTTTTACACGACTTTCTATGTGTTTACATATTAATTCTTTCTTTTTAGTACCTACTTGTTTTTAATTAGTTCGCAAATTGTAGGAGTATTTTTTGAAGTAGAGTAGGTACTTTACTTCAGAATGTAAATATGTATTTGTATTTGTCTCTCGCATATATATAATTTAGTATTGTATATACTATATAGATTACACTGAGTATAGATTATAGAATATGAATATGATTATATGATTAACTGAATAAGAACAAAAGAAAAAGAATGATAGAAAATAGAGAAATATTATTTTACGAACATTATTATCGGGTGTACTTCGGTCAAACTTCCATTAAAATTTTCTACTAGATTGCCTGTATATAAGCAGCAGTGCTTTATATAATACATAATATCAAGACCTAAGTAAACAGTCCAAGAACTGAAAACACATGAATGTAGTTGTGAGAGAATTGCAATCGATTCTCACGTATCGCGTGTATGAATAATTTCACAATTGATGTGAGTCTAGATTATAGCCATATAAGCGTGCACAAAATTTTAAAGTATGAAAATAGTTTCGACGTATACTATTTAGATATTGAGGCAATTTAGAATCTTAAGAAGCTTTTAAAATAAAAAATTTAAAGGAAGACAATTTTTTAAAGGCATATGAACATTGTATTTTAAAATATTTTTATTTAATGAATTATGTAAAAAAGATGCGACTTTAATTTTCTCTTTGGACCAAATTGAATAAAGTAAATGGTTTTTCTGTTAGATTTATAGTCGGCCCCCTATTTTTTTCCATAAGACTGCGTGTAAATTTGTTAAAAACTGGCCCCTTATTAAGCTTTTACTCTTTGCACTTCATGGCCTGATAATTGCTGTGAGTCTCGCATAATATAAATATGTTGGTATGTTTTATTTATCAAAATAAAAGCCTTTTTTAATTTTGTAAATTTGTCCGCATAAAGTTTTTGGGGAGTGTTTTAAATCAAAATTACGATTTACGAATTTAATTTTTTGTATAGAAATAAACAGTGTTTATATTTTTTAACCACCAAATGCATATACATAAGTATGTATGTGATGTTATTTAAACATAAAACGTTTCCTTGATTGGTGTGGGTACACATTCATAAAATTTGACAATATAATTTTTATAAAAAAAAAAATCAGAAAATAAAATTTTTCAAAAAAAAAAGTTCTATTTTGATGAAAATATACACATACATACATATATGACTGCATATTGTATAGTATTGTAATAAAAATAAAAAAAAAACTTTTTTTCTACTTCTTTACTACTTCGAATGTAACCATGTAACATGATTACAAAACTCATCTCATAATATACATACATACATACATATTATGTAAGTATGCGTTTTCGGTTTTAAACTTAAATTATTATTACATAGCTACTCATTATAAATTACTTTATCAAGTTCTCCGGTTCACCTAACAAATATAGTTTCAAATATTGTAACTTCTGAGCCGGGAACAGACTTTCATTTGCCCCAATGAATGAGGTAAAAAGATCGTGAAAAGAAGGCCACTTTTCGTATTGGCCCGTAAACCTCTCTAAGGTGATTTTTGGCAACCTTATGTTGCTAACGGTGTTCTTTGCCTTGAATTCAGCTCCGCTTTAGGTTGTTCATTAATCCGTTGGGATAATTCGTCATAAGTTACGAGGAACAGCTATTCTGTATTCCAATAATGGTCCTGGCTGGAATATTCCCTTTGACTGTGGTCTTTGCTCTCATCCAAAGATTTCATAATTTTCATGTGTTGCTTTTTAAACTCATTCTAATATACGTCTAAATCAGCCAAGAATTTCTTATAGTAGTACCTAAGGTAAAATAAGGGATATTTTTGCTAGATTCTCCATTAAATCTGATGCTTCAATAGTCTGTTTAAATGAAGCCTGTATTTTTAACTCTTTCTCCATTTTCTAGCACATTTCCAAAAAAAAATTTGAAAAAATGTGCTTATTGGTTTCACTCTGTCCGTCCGTCCGTCTGTTTACAAAACTTCTACACCGTTAAAGATAGAGAAAAAAACTTTTAACCATGGGTAGGTCTCATAAAAAAATAATTTTGTGGAACAACTTTTTCATGTAGCCCCATCCATTACGGAGCTACAGCCTCTCAAACTTTGAAAAAGCCCTATTTTTAAATGCATATATCTTATGTTCTGCTTAAGATTTTTTCAAACTGAAAACGTCATTCGACAGGTATTTTTTTTTTGCTTTGTAAATTAATATCAAAATTATACAATTTTTTCAAATTTAGTATTTAAATTTATCGTTATGTGAAATCCAAATTTTGCGTCATTTTTCTAACTTCGGCACGCTTTTAGATAGAGGCTTGAAATTTTGAGGCAAGAAAGAACTTTTAGAATTAGTATAAGTTTGCTCAGAAATTTTTTTTGGACCAACCCCTGTTTATGAGCTATTAGGGCTTAAAAATTGAAACTTAGGAACCTGTACACATTTTACTTCTGCAAGATATAAAAATTAAAGCTACAGTAATATATTTTTACGTGTGTTAAAGGTTTATTTTAGTTGTAAAGGGTTGCAGCTCTTCGAAATTGCGAAAAAGGCCCATTTTCAGATGCATACCTCTCAGGCTCTGCGTAATAGTTTTGCAATCTAAAACCGCCAGAAGATCGAAAATTTTTATATCTATATAAAACAATATCAAAATTATGTAATATTTTGTAATTTACTATTTAAATTTGCCGTTATGTGAAAACCACATTTTGCATGAAATTTCTTTTTTCATAACTCCGGCACGCCTTTGGATAGAGGCTTGAAATTTTTAGACAAGAAAGAACTTTTAGAATTTGTATAAGTTTCCTCAGAAAATTTTTTGGTAGCACTCCCTCTTTAAAAGTTATTACGCCTCAAAAATTGAAAATTTGCTATTTTTAGACACCTGTAACTTAGGCACCTGTAAAAATTTTTCTTCGGCAAGATATGAAAATTAAAGGTTCAATAATATATTTTTACGTGTGTTAACGGTTTTTCTTAGTTATAAAGCATTCCGGACTTACGGTCCATCAAAATTTCAAAAATGTCTTATTTTTACGTTTTTTCTTATTACATGAAACTTTCAAATTTTTGTGCAAGTCACAATCCTAAACAGTTTATATTGAGTTTTGGAAATGTGCGCTTTTAAAAACCGTTGGTTTACATTCTAAAGGGTGTTCAAAATTGAGGTATCATTTTAATTTTAATAAAAAAAGACTTTTTTTTGAAATATTAAATATATTTTTATTTTAATTTATTACAAATAGGTTCCGGTTAATAATGAAAAATTATGTCGGCCAAGTGCCCCCTCTACTACTTCGGCAGGCTTCCAATCTTTTACCAAAATTCTGAATCATGTTATTCAATAAACTGTTCTCAATGATTGAAATCTGCTCGATAATGTTGTTTTTAAGTTCTTGAATTGTTGTAGGATTATTGCTGTACACTTTCGATTTCACAAAACCCCACAAAAAAAAACCAACGGTGTCAAATCGCACGATCTTGGTGGCCACATCACTCCTCCTCTACGAGAAATAATGCGATCTTCAAACTTTTCCTTCAAAAGATCCATTGTTTCTCTTGCTGTGTGGCAAGTGGCACCGTCCTGTTGAAACCACATATTCTCTACGTCCAAATCATCAATTTCTCGCCACAAAAAACTTCGGATCATCTCCCTGTAGCGATTTCCATTGACCGTAATCGCATTTCCATTTGCGTTTTCAAAAAAATATGGTCCGATGATTGCTCCTGACCACAAACCACACCAAACCGTAACTTTTTGTGGATGTATTGGTTGCTCTAAGATAACCCTTGGATTCTCTTCACCCCAAATGCGGCAATTCTGTTTATTGACGTAGCCATTGACCTGGAAATGAGCTTGTTCAGTGAAGATTATTTTGTTAAAAAAATTCTCATTTTCTTCTTGTTTTTCGATTGCCCAAGAAACGAATTGCCGACGTAATGCATGGTCAGTTGGTTTTAATTCTTGCGTCAGCTGGATCTTATAAGCCTTTAAATGGAGATCACGATGCAAAATGTTGAATAATGTGGATGGTTTGATGTTTAATTGCTGCGAACGATGACGAATGAAAGTTTTTGGATCTTCTTCAACACTTCTGCTCACAGCTGCTACATTCTCGGTTGAACGGCCACTACGTTGATAAATGTTGCCTCTGTCATCAAGAACAGATCCAGTTTCTAGAAATTTATCAACCATCAGCTTGATGGCACTATTTGTTGGAGCATTTTCTCTACCAAATTTTGTTCGAAATTTCCTAATTACATCTTGAGAACTTTTACCATTTTCAAAAAATGTTGTATAACAAAAACACGTTGTTCCTTCGTGTAACGTTCCATATTAACTAACCGGAATGTATTTAGAATATACCTAAAGAAACCTCGTATAAAAATTCCAGGTAGAAAAAACATGACGGCAAAATCAAAATGATACCTCAATTTTGAACACCATTTACCTTCTTTTTTATAATGTAATAATGATTTTTTTTGATGTGATAAAAATGTGTAAATATTTTTTTTCAAAAAAAGAAATATGTGTTATGTGTTTAAAGTAAAAATCCCTCTTTTTTTCTTTTGTATGATAAAATGTAAATTTTTTTTTCATGAAAATATGTGCTATCTATATGTTTTAAAATCAAATTCCTTTTATATATAATATAAAGTATGTATGTTTAAATACATAATATATGTATGTTCTCGGACAAAGTATGTATACATTAACGCTTACGCTTTTTTCTTTTACATAATATATGAAATATGTACATGTTATATATTTAAAAAAAAATGTAAATATTTTTTTTCTCAACAAAAAATATAAGTATTTATATTTAAAAAAAAAACTAAAAATGGAACGACTTACTTTGTTTGTTCTGCCTTCTTTCTTGTCTTCCCTCGCGATCTGTCTTCTTTGATCGTTCGCGTCGCGTATCCGTTATCTTACACCGTACCGTGCAAATGTATATCTGTTGTAACAATGTCACTGTTATTTTCATTCAATTTGATTTATTTAATTCAATTTATTTAGGTTAATTCAACAAGTACCGTAAAAAGTTACACAACTCAATTATAATTTAATTTTTGTACCTTATAATAATTTTAATTTTTTTTTGATTATTCCAAAAAAAAAATATGTTAAAAAATATTTCTTTTTCAAATAAATTCACTTCGAAAGAAATTATAGTCACAAAATTTATAAAATTAAATAATAGTCACAAAAATTTAAAAAACAAAATTTATCCGACTCGAAGGAGCAAAAAATGTTTAATTCAATCTTATATGAAAAAATAAGAATTCACTGTTTTTATTTTAATATAAGCGCTTTGTTTTTTATTTTAACATAAACGCACCGTTGATTTTATTTTTTCGAGTTTCGTAAACCAATTTCTTTTAGAATTTTGCTTTTTATAAACTCAAGTTAAACGGTTTAACGATCATGACGGTATGTTTAAACACTCATAAAACAGTAACAGAAATAAAATGTTAGTACAAAGGCATATCAGAAGGAACCAAACAGCTACCAAAAACAAGTAAATGTAGCAGTAAGTCGATGTAACCGACTTATTAATACCGTACACCTAAATAATTCGAATTAAATTTAAAATACACAAGTTTTTTGGCAGCTGCTTGAACTTCTTCCCTTTTCTGTTTTATTCAACTCGAATTTCAGGAACGTAAAAGAGGCATCCTCTTGGGATATGCTTGACACCCTTGTAAAAAATTTAAGTTTCTATCTTTATTAATCACGAGAAAATTAGTACTTGAGAGGAGTGTGTCAGGTACCCGAATTGCCACTCCAATTCATCAAATCCATCTCAGGGACATAAAGAAAGCATGCCAGAACACCATTGTACTAAATTTAAAGGTTCTACTTTTGTTGGTTTTGGAGATATGTTCGTTTGCTCTTGTGCTCGTCCGGAAGTTTCCAAAATACGAACCCATGGTTCAACTTCTTTCAAATGTCAATTTACAATTTTACAGAAACATAACAGAACACTCTTGTACTAAAAATAAAGATTCTATCTTTGTTGGTTGTGGAGATATACTCGTTTGCTCTGGGGCTCGTTCGGAAACTTCCAAGATCAGAACCCATGGACCACATCCTCTCATATTTGATTTTATATAAGTAGAATAAATTTACTTATACAAAATTTTCTTAACATTTTGTACTATTTTAATTAAATTGTTATATTTTTTCCATAAGACTATAAACTGGAACCATCTTCTACAATATTGTAGAGCATAATAATGTCGTTATACATCTTGGTTCATCATAATCGCTTCTACCGTTTCTAAGATATTGCAGTTGAAAGTGGGAATTTAAAAAAAAAAAATTTTAACTTTCAAAAAAATCACTATACATGTGAAACATTTTTAAAGACATTCTATATTTATTATTACACAGGGTGTTATATATACATGCAGGGAATTTCCGACTCGAAGGTCTTCCTTGAATTGGGTGATCGGGCATGTCGAAATTGTATTGGAGGGAGGGTTTATTCTGGACCTTTTCGAGGTATGAGGGGTTAAAGATGTTTTAGCGACTTTTTTAGTTTGATATAGAGGGAGATCTATATATAGAAAGAGGGAGATAAAAAAAAAAATGCGTTTTGTAGAGTAAGTTTTCAGTTTTAATTTTTGTGTACTAATGATTCCCATATCATAACAATTCCCATATCATAACAAGTTATGACGGTTCAAAATTATTTAAAATGAAAAAATTATATTTTAAACTCAATTTTAGAAGTGCTTCATCTTTTTGATACTAATCGTATAAATGAGTGAGTAAGTGGTTTCAAGCATTTATTAGAAGCAGCTTTATATATATTTTTTTTTTACGAGGTTTAGTAGAAAACTCGAAAATCACCAAGAGGAACTGCACGTGCTTCCTCAGGGTAGTGTTGGACTTTAACCAACCAAAACCACCCCCCTTTTAAAACCAAACTTTAGGATGGAATCTTTAATACGAATGAATGTACAGTTTGGTTTTGGGGATAGGGATGTGGGAAGGATAATTGGGAAATTTGGATTATGGGGGATAGGTAGGAAGATTTAGAGGGACATTTTGAAGTAAAATGTTAATTTTCTTCTTAAACTTAAGTAAATCGTACACATAAGAATTACCAACTTTAGAGAACAAATGCGATGGTGTATAGTTCTACAGACGGGACGTGCGCATGACAAACGAATTTCCATAAGCTGTATTTCGCCATCTTGAAAAATCTACATGGTAGGGATGAGCTTCTGCTGCCCGCCTTGTTTCTCGCTGGAAAACTTTGAGCGGAGGCATTAACTGTTTTATTTTATTCGAGTAGATGTTAATCCCTACGAGATATCTATAAAACAAGGTTAGTGACCCAACTGTGCGACGATGACTGAGTGGAGCGAGCATTGAAGTTACACTGGGGTCGTTTATAAGACGAATAGCTCTGTTTTGCACATTATCTAGGTATCCCAGCGCTGCTCGCGAGCCTGCAGCCAAAATGTGTGCATCATACCCCATTTTCGGCCGATACGTTTTATAGATATGGAGAAGATCAGATGCAGAAAAGTAAGTTTTGCAGCGATACAAAAAACCCAAACATTTAGCTGCATCCTTAGCTATACCAAAAATGTGATTTGACCAAGTCAATTTTTGGTTTAACTCGATACCCAACATGTTTAAATCTGTTGAATGCTGCAAAACCTCTCCCTGGAATAATACGTTGGGAATAGTAGTGGCAATTTTTCGCGAGATCAGACAGCATTGGGTTTTTTTTCGTGTTGAAATTAACTCTGTTGACTTCACCCCATTTTTGAATTTTGGCTAAATCGTTATTTAGCTCACTAATAGTGAAAGTTTTTGCTGTTATATTAATCTGGTGATTAGTGTTACAGCGGCTATGAAATTCATAGGAAGCTACAAGGGTGCTGTCGTCTGCGAAACTATGGATCGGATTAGAGGTTAAAGAAAGAAGGTCATTGATAAATATTAAGAAAAGAGTGGGGGATAAAACTGATCCTTGAGGGACACACAATGATCGCAATTACCCAGGGGGCAACCAACTGAAACCACATATTTTTCAGGGTGTGAGGTGAGAAACAGATCCACGAGGTGACCTTCTTGATCAGTACGGTTCGAGATTCTAGTGGGATTTTTAACAAGTTGAGAAAGGTGGAACAGTGTGGAGAATAGTTCGACTTGTTTCCCAATTGAGTTTTGACTCGGGGAGATGTTGCTCGAAAAATGAAGCCAGTCTCTGTTAAGAATGTTGAAATCTCCCGACAGAACAATTTCAGATTCTGAAGATGCATCCAAAATTTCATTGATCTGGTTCGATAGGTTTTCAATTTCCATAGCAGTTTCTTGTTCATTTAAGTTGGGTGATCTGTATAGAAAACAGAAATGTATGACATGCTTTCCAAAGAGAATTTTTACCCAAACATAGTGGAAGGTTGGGCTAGAAGATTTATATTTTGGAAGTGTGTTGAAAGCAATGTCATTTTTTATATAGACAGCGATACCTCTTTTGGGTACGAAGTGGGAAATAAATGAATAGCCGGTAACATTAGAGCTACCATTGTGATTACTGACTTGTGGTTCACAAAGGGCTAAAATTGCTGGTTTAATTGAACTAAGATGGCACTCGACGGCATGAAAATTCGTTTGCAACCCGCGTATATTACAGAAATTAATATTAAAATTGGTAATTTTGTTCGAAAACAATTAATACAAAACAAAAAAGCAATAAAAAAAAACCAGAATAACATTAAAATTTAAATTCAATTTAAAATTATAATCAAAATCGGAATCAAAATAGAATCAGAATTGAAATTGAATTAAAACCAAGATTAACCAAAATCAAAATCTGAATTAAAATAAATTAAAGTATGTAATTTAAGATTACATACTTACATATAATAATAACTAGAAATGTGTGCTTGTATTGCAAGCGTCAAACAGTTCATTAAATCGCATGATGGAAAAGCATTTTGAAAAAGCATTATATTTAATAAATATGAATATGTGTACATATATATAAAGTAAAACAAGGTATTTCTGGCACCTTTATTATTATTGTTGCATACAATTTTTATTGAAAAATGTCAACTAATATAGTAAATAAAATATTTTAAAGCTGCTTTATGGAAGATTAATATTTTTTAAAGAAATTAAAATTTTTAAAATGCTAGAAACTATTTTAAATAATTTGTCCATTTTTTGTCTCCCCCTTACGACCAAATATAATGTAAATATATAGTATATAATATAAACAAAATATATAATATTAGTATATAATTTAATAATAGTATAAAAACCTATAATGGCCTTAGTAGCCGATAGTTCAATAATATTGCATTACATTTATGTATGTAATATTAATATAAATAAATTAATAAATTATTATATGTTTAAGTTTTTTCTTGATTTATTTTAACATTTTTTTTTCTTGATTTATTTAAAAAAATGTTTTCTTGTTTTGCTTTTTGACTTGCCTTTACCCACTTACAATTTTTCATAATTAATATTAGTAAAAATAAATCTAAAATTTGTGTTTTATGCTGATAACATTTATCATTAAAATTGTACCAATCTGGATGTCTACTTTGTGTAAATTTTATAATTTCATTTTTATGTATGTTTTTATATTTCGTTTTTTGAGATTGTTTTTAAAAAGAAGAGATATTAAAAAATTCTTTACTAGGATTTTTCAAAAAATGTTCATTGCAAGATAGATAAGTACGGTATTTTTAGATAGATAAGTACGGGAAGCTTTAATATTGAATTTTCTATTAAGTGCGTATTGCATCTTAAACTCTTTTTAACCATTTTATGAGCTATATAAATATAACCAACAAAATATTCCGAGGAATTTTTTTCCAAAACAAAATAGACAAAATTGTATGCGTACAGTTGCTATTAGCTGAAATCATTTGTGACTTTAATATCCCCATTTTTTATCTTATTAAACTGAATAAATTTTCTACAATATCTTGTTGAAGCTTTCCGGTTAGCAAAAATTTAAAGTTTGGAGTAACTTTCAGCATTTAATTTAATTCCTGAATTGCATTCATGTTTTGTACAATTCCTTTTGTAAAAATCAATTAAGTTAATTTCAATATAAATTTGATAATTTAAATTTGCTTTACCAGATATGCCAAATTTTTTTACAAATTTTTTTGTTTGATTTCTGTTTTTTATTTTAATGTTCATCAATAAAGTTTTCATTTCAATTAAATAATTTAAAATAAAAGTACTACCTTAGTTAATAGATTTTTTATATGGATTCTTACTGTTTGAATTAATAAATTTTCAAACAAATGCTTCATTCTTTTCAAAAAAAATTTTGCGGTTGGTTCAGCATATTCAGAAATTGAAGCAAATTTGTTGCATGCTTGCAAAGTACGAATTGCAGCTGCAACTGTTCAACTAATTACCTGAGTGGCATATTTGGCCCTCATCCTTTGAAGTGTTTAGATAGATATGTTCAATTTTTAGTTTTGGACATAGTCTAACATTTCTTTCGCTATCTATTTCAAATAACTTCTCAACTATTTGCTACGAAACAACTCCATCTTTAGGTACCAAATCACATGACAGTAAAATGGTTTCTTTCACATGACAGTAAAATGGTTGGTTTATTAAGGTTTTCATGAAAAAATATAATCATAAAATGCAATTATTTTTTGTTCTTTATCGTAAAAGTAAGGGCAATTTTCTGTAATTTTAAGGTTCTTATATAAGTATTTATTGTTAGATCCTTGATCACAAAAAATAGCTATAATTTCAATTTTAACAGAATTACATTTATCCAAAATATTTCTAATAAAACTTTGTAATTTCTCTCCTTTAATTGAGGTTGCAGAGATAACGTGACCAACAGCATAAGACCACTTCGAAATTAGTACGTTGATCATAAACTCACAAATCTGCGACCCTAGTATATTTTCACGTGTAGTATCACTATCTGCTACTCCACATATTTCATCCTTAACTGAATCAAAAGTTACACATTTCCTTATATGAAGCTCATCAAATACTAGTACACCTAGAGAATTAAGTTCATCTTAAAAAGAAAAAAGGTTCGTATTGTAGTTATAGAAAATAAAATTAATAAATTTAAATGTACATATATCAATTTATACCTGTCTTTCAATTTTTTTTTTAAAACTTTAAATTGTTCCACTTATATTTCAGCTGAGGAGTTCTTTAGTGATATATACAGATTTTAAAGAGTAAATTTTCGTTCCTGTTTTATTTATTTTCAAATCTAAATTTTCCTTTTTAAAATCATATTGGAAGTTGTCATCAGAAGTAGGTATAGCGATACTACTTAATTTGTTTCTTAAAATATATTCCTTTTTGAAATGTTTTTCGCACACATAGGTTTTTTGATTATCTAATTCAATACCTAAATTATCACTCCATTTTGTTCTTATTTCTACGTTTCCTATTAGTTACTACTTTTATTTCATCTTTTACCATGTCAAGTTGGTTGAAGAGTGTTTCCTGGTCGATTTCCTCCGAATCTTGGTTAAACCTCTAAATAATTTTATTGTACTACATCTGGATATGTCTGGTTGTGTTTGTTAGAATTCCGTTAATTTTATATTGTTGGTTGTTATTTTGAATTAAGTTATTGTGACTTCTAAGTATTTCGTCCCAATCTGTGGTGCCGGTGTTGCCGGCTAGCCATTTCCATGCGCTGCCGATCCAATTTATTGAACGTTTGACTTTAGTGGGATGTTGAGTTAGTTTCATGATTAATTTTTCGATTTGCTGTATTTGAAATGTGAGTTGTGCCTTGATAAGATTGTTTGGTTTTACTTCTTTTACTTCCAGTTTTGATTTTTGCAGTATGTCTTCATAGATATTGAGATCAATTTTGTGAATTAATTTTATATTTCCGTTTAATATAAGTCCCACACCTTCTTTTATTGTTAGTACTGGTGATTTGTATTTATAGATCTGAAGGGTTTTAGTAAATACCCTAAAGAGAAGGCTGAAAATAAAAAACGTTTTTCGTTAGTTAGGAGAATTTTTTACGTGTGCCTTGTGAATTCTTCTTCCACTTTCTGTTGTTATCGTGAGATTAATATCCCTAGCTATTACTTCCTTTTTGTAAAGAGGTTTGTTTTTACTCTTAATTTGCTTGATAACTACAAAAATAGTTTTGCCAGGGTGTTTGGGGTGCTTTGGGTGCTTTTGTGGGGTGCTTTGGGTGTTTTCCTTTTGTTTTTCTCCCCATTTATTTTATTTTTTTGGTGTTTTCAGATTCTTCCTGTGAGATCTTCATGAACTTTTTCATGAACTTTTCCGTTGGATTCTTCCATAAAAGATATCTGAAGGTTTCTTTCAAGTTACCGAATGAATGCTGTTATTGTAGCGGTCGACAACTATGTTGATTATTTTTTTTAGTGTCAAGTCCCTGTGTTCTTGTTGTAAACACCTTGATATTTCTTCTATTGTGGAGTGAACCCTTTCAATTGCGCGATTAACTTGACTCCTTTGCGATAGTGTGAAATATGTTTCGAGCTCTATTGTCCTCAAGTAGTCGGTGATGGCGGAACTTGCAAAACTTGGTTCATTGTCCATGACTATCATACGGAGTGTTGATAGTCTTTATTTATGACTATCTTATTTATTAGTTGATTTATTCTTTATTCTAAAAAACCTGGCAAATTTGATAAATTTATCTATACTTGTGATTTTTCTTTTTTGATTTCTATTAGACCGATGTGTAAAATCTCTGATGAGTTTGTTGGTATTGGTGTCTCGGATAGTTGTGTGATGACGGTCGTATTTGCTAGTGTGACATATTTCGCAATTGAATGTGTATCTTTTTAGAAGGCTGTTCATTTGGGAAGTAAAATTTTTCCATTATTTGTTCTTTATTCTCCTTCCAGTTCCTATGTGCTCGTTTGTGTTCGTGACTAATTATTTGATGTTTGTTTTCTTCATTAGCAATATCCTGGACTATTCTTTGTGTAATACGGATTTTGTAGCCTGACAAATGTTCTCTGTATAAGTAAATATGTTGCTGGATTTGGTTTTCTGGGATTTTGATTTCATTTACGATTGTTGGTGATAGTGTTTTCTTCAATGCTTCTAGTAAGGCTGGCATGGTGACGTTTTAAAGGCCTATATAGTGACGATGATAGTTAGGGTGAGGATTTTCATATGCAAAAGTAATAGGTCTTTGTGAAATGATTAGTTGATTCTTGAAGACATTAATTGGTGCTTCGCATTGTGATATCAAATCGCTAGTAGCTTCTTTGGCACTGTGGGCAGTTCCAGTTTCTGAAGTGTTTATTTCTTGCTTTACTCTCGATAGCGCATCTACACCCTTATTGGTAACTCTAGGCTTGTAGAGCAGCTCGTAATTGTACTCCTCGATCCTGGATTTGCACCGTTTTAATTTCGTATTATTGTTTTTACATCCCAAACTGAATGTTAGCGGCTGATGATCTGTTAAAATTTTCACCTATTTTGCTCCGTAAAGATAACATCTAAATTTGTCGAGAGCCCAAAATTTTCGCTAAAAATTCCCCCTCTTTTTTTGCGTAGGACTCTTCCGTCCTGTTGAGTGCTCTTGAGATATAGGATATTAGACGGTCTTTACCAATGTCACCCTGTGACAAAACTGCGCCGATGGCTTCATTTGAAGCATCCGTGGTCAGTTCGAATGTTTTTTCTAAATCGGGAAAAATTAGAAGCTCGGTTGATGATAGAGCGTGTTTTCGATCTTTAAATGCCTTTAGTTCGTAATCGCTAAATTTAATTGCAACTTTTCCTGATTGATTAGCTTTTATATGGCCGTTTTCTTCACGAGTCAGGTTGGTGAGTGGTTTGGCTATCTGCGAAAGTGCTTGATAAAATTTCTGTTATAGGATGGTAGTCCTAGGAAGCCCTTAAGTTTCTTTAAATTCTCAGGTAGTTTTATATTCTCGATGGCTGCAATCTTTTCTGGATCCGCTTTTATTCCTTTGGTGGTGATAATATAGCCCAAAAATTTCGTTCCGTTTCTGAGAGATTCAGTTTTGTCCAAATTTACTCTCAGATTAGATTGTTCCATCTTATTGAAGATTTATGCGATGTTCTTTGTGTTCTTCTTCTGTTGCTCCCCCGAAGATTATTATATCGTCGATGTATACATAGCATATCTTGCCGATGAATTCCTTTAGCACGTCGTCGATCATGCTTTGGAAAATAGAAGGCGCGTTCTTTAACCCGAATGGTAAGCGGGTAAATTCATATTTGCCATTTAGGATGGAGAATGCTGTTTTTATTATACATATCTTCGTTTTTTGTTTTAATTTGATGGAATCCGGAAATCAGGTCAATGGTGGTATAATATTTTGATTTTCGCAGGCTTGTTATGGTATGCGTAGTGTCAGGAATGGTATACGCATCCGAAATGAGTAGGTGTACTAGGCCGATTCTAGACCAGGAAATGAGTAATTTGTTTTTATATTTTTGTTTATTGGTTGGTTATTTGTTTTTATATTTTTGTTTTGTTTGTTATAGTGGTGATAAGAAACATTCATAATGTATATTGTTATGGTATGAATTAAATTGGAGAGCTTTTAATGTAAAAATAATGTGTGTTTATTAATTGTTTTGATAAAAAATTTTTTTTTGTGTGATTTGAGGTTGAGAATAAGAAAATAAGAAAATAAAAATTTCATGATTTTGGTTGTATGAACAATGAAAGTGAGGTCAGGAGATTCTTGAATAAAAATAAAAGCAAGAGTTTGTTATTATGAAATAATGAAAATAAAGCCAAACGGTGTCTTCTATGCGAAATAGAAAATTTTTTTTATCATATTAATCAATTAAAACTTACTGATAATTTAATTGAAAAACCGCAAATTAGTTTTATAGTTCTTTTTAAAAGAAATTATTAAAATGGAAATTAGTTTTAAAATTTTTATTGGACGGTTAAGTAGAATATTAAAATAAAAATAATTTTACAATGACGGGCATATCAAAAATTATTTTAAGAAAGCATATACGGCTTTCTCTTAAAAATGAAAAGAACGCGACTGAAGAAAATTTAAAAGAACATTTAATGGTAATACTAAAAGACTTAATATATTTAAATAAATTATTGAGTGAAAATAAATTATCAAATAGTGGAATTAAATCATGCATAAGTACAGTGATCTCTAGTTTAGAATCTTATAAAACTAAAATTAAATTTCAGTTATTAAATAAAGACACTAGTGAATTGGAATAGAAAAATTTAACATCAGCATTCCAAAATAGAATACAAACCGGGCTAATAACAAACATTCGGGTCTACAGAAAATATTTCTGGAAAAGTGTAAAAAAATAATAATTAGTAAAGTAAATGAAATATTATTGACATATAGTGCATTAAAAATAAATTTAACATTTTGCGGCAAATTTAAATGATGATATTGAAAATGTGTATGATTTAAAATATTTAAGTACTGAAAATTCGGTTGTGTTTAGGGGGGAAAGTGATGATTGGTGTGGAAAAACAATCGGTGAACCTTTAACTAAATTTGATGATTTTCAGGAAAAAGGCAGCGGTTGGGCCTTATCATCAATAATAAATTTAGTTATTAATATAAATTCATATACTGCATTTGTGGCAGGTTCATATTTGCCACAATCTATTAAAAAAAAACATGCTTGCATAAATATTAAAAATTCTGATAATGCATGCTTTGCGTTGAGTATAATGGGGTCACTTTATCCTTCCCAACATCATTCAGACTGCAGATCAAGTTATCCAAAGTATGAGGGGATACTTAATTTCAATGGAATTAAGTTTCCCGTATTAATTAAAGATATTCCCAAATTTGAACAATTAAATAAAATTAGTGTAAATGTTTTTGGGCTAGAATTAATTAAAAAAACTAAATATAAGGTTGTGCCCTTATACTTAACAAAAGGAAAAAGTGAAACATGTTAACTTATTATTAATACAAAATATATATGAACAGAAACAAAAAATTAACTGTTATTCTGAATCAAATATTAATGATAATGATGTAGAGATTAAATATCATTACGTTTTAATTAAAGATTTATCAAGATTACTTTCGCAAGATATTAATAAAAAAGGTCATAAAAAATATTTTAGTGAAAGATGTCTTAATTATTTTGATACAAATGAAAAATTAAATAATCACTCATTTTATTGCAATAAAATTAATAAGTCTGCAATTACATTGCCAACTGAAAAAAATAATATTCTAAAATTTAATAACTTTAAAAATAAAATTATGTTACTGTGCGTTATATACGCGGATATTGAATGCATTTTAAAGAAAAATAATCCAAATAATATTAATAATAATATTTTTCAAGAACATGAACTATCTTCTATTGGATATTATTTAAAATCAACATATATAACGAATACAAAATATCGTTTCTTACGAGGTGAAAATTGCATCAATTGGTTTTTAAGTGAACTTAAGGAAATTGCTAACCTATTAGAAACAGATCTAAAATCACCTGTAAAAATGAAAGCTCTCACTAGAGAACAAAATTATCAATTTGAAGAGGCTCGGACTTGCTTTATTTGTGATCAACCATTTACAGAAAATATTAAATGTAAGGATCATGATCATTTAAATGGTGAATATCGAGGAGCTGCTCATAAAAACTGCAACATAAATTATAAAAATTCTTTCTATGTTCCTGTAATATTTCATAACCTAAACGGTTATGATTCACATTTTATTATAAAGGAATTAAACTCAGTTATACCAGGTAAAATAGATTTACTTCCCATAAATAAAGAGAAATATATTAGTTTTACGAAATATATTGATAATAGTGATATAAAATTTAGATTTATAGATTCATTTAAATTTTTGGGAAGTAGTTTAGATAGTTTAGCAAAAAACTTAGATGATTTTCCAAATTTAAAAGATCAATTTGAAAATTTAACAGAAAATCAATATTCATTGCTTAGCAAAAAAGCAATTTACCCTTATGATTATTTAGATAATCATGAAAAATTTTTAATTTCATCATTACCTGAAAAACATTTTTTTTATAATGAATTAAACAAATCGCATATTAGTGATGAAGATTACAATCATGCTATAAAAATTTGGAATGAGTTTCACATCAAAAATTTAGGTGAATATTCTGACTTGTATTTAAAAACTGATATTATGTTATTAACAGATATCCTTGAAAAATTCAGAAAATTTTGTATGGAAACATATGACTTAGATCCGGTTCATTATTTTACTTTGCCAGGGTTTTCCTGGTATGCTATGCTCAAATACACCAAAGTAAATTTTGAACTTTTAACAGATATTGACATGCTATTATTTATCGAAAATGCTGTAAGAGGAGGTTTAACTCAAGTTTCTAAACGCTATTCAAAAGCAAATAATAAATACATAAACGACTTTGATTCTTCATTGCAATCTCAATATTTAATGTATTTTGATGTTAATAATCAATATGGGTGGAGTATGAGTTAGTATTTACCATTAAAAAATTTTCAATGGGAAACCGAAATGAACAAATTTGATAAAGATTTTATATTAAACATTTCTGATAAAAATGATATTGGTTATATCTTTGAGGTGGATTTAAATTATCCTACACAACTTCACGATATTCACAGAGATCTCCCTTTCTGTCCAGAACATTTAGTGACAGCCTCGAAGGAAAAAAAAAATAGTTGCTATCTTGTACAATAAGGAAAGGTATGTTCTTCATTATACAAGTTTAAAATTAGCTTTAAAAAATGGTTTTGAAGTAACAAAAATTCATAAAATTTTAAAATTTATTCAATCAGATTTTCTTCGACCATATATAGAGTGAATACTACATTACGAGCACAATCGAAAGACAATTTTTCAAAGGAACTCTTTAAATTAATTAATAATGCAATATTTGGGAAAACGATAGAAAACGTGAGAAAACACTGCGACATAAAACTTAAAACTTACTGGCATGGTCGTTATGGGGTTAACGCATTAATTGCATCACCTTATTTTAAGAGTTCTGCTATTTTTAATGAAAATTTAGTTGCCATAGAATTATATAGAAATGAAATTTATTTTAATAAACCCATATATGTGGGTATGGCAGTATTAGATATAGCGAAAATATCAATATATGAATGTTTTTATGATTACATGAAAAAAAATTTGAAACAAAATTGTAATCTTTTGTATACTGATACTGACAGTCTTATTCTAGAAATTTTTAATACTGATATATATGAAATTATAAAAAAAGACTGCTATGAAAGGTTTGATACTAGTGATTATTTAATAAATAATAAGTGGGGAATTCCTTTGGTAAATAAGAAAGTATTAGGATTAATGAAAGATGAAATGTGTGTGGTAAGAATATTTTAGAATTTATTGGTTTAAGATCAAAAATGTACACATTAAAAATTGAAAACGAAGAACCTATAAAAAAATTATGGGTGTAAAAAAATCAGTTGTAAAAAAAGATATAAATTTTGATGATTATAAAAACTGTTTGAATGAAAATATTAACAAAACAATTACACAAAATTTAATTTTATCAAAAAATCATAATGTTAGTACTATAAGTCAGAAAAAACTTGGTTTAAATTCAAATGACAATAAAAGATTCCTGTTAAATAATTCTTATGACTCTTTGCCCTGGGGTCACTATAGTTTAAGCTAAATATTTCTGAAAGATTAATAAAGAAAAAAAAAATTAAAATGTTGTTTATAGTTTTTTTTTTATTTTCAGATAGCTTTTACAGATTATTTCATTTTAATTGTATTTAATGATTTTGGAACAGATGAGAATTTTTTTTTTCAGATTTTCATTTTTAATTTATTTCTTCTTCTGCAGTTGAGATGATGATGATGACGATGTTGATAAAGGTTTTTCTGAATTGGTTGAATTAGACTTGGAATTGAGCCTCATTTTAAATATAGTGCAGTTTATATCTCTTTTTAATTGTCCGATAATCCCAGGTTTTTTTTTTTCGTCTTAATCCATTTTGATTTTTACTTATTTTGAAATTGTTTTACAAGAAAAAAAAATTTAAGACTGATTCTATTTAAAGTTTTTAATCTGATTAAATATTCTTAGATCATTCTTAGTAAAAATATTCTTTAGATCAACGATTTTAATAAGTAAACATTTTCCATAGCACAAACTCCAACATGATTAAAAGCACATCTTTTAGAATAACAAATTTGCTGATTCTTCAATATTTTTAAACTTGTAGAATCGTGATTATTCAAATCGAAAACATTATTGTTTTTCTACATACTACTAATCCAAGATTTTTTTTCTTCTCCTTTAACATAAATTTTTGTTTGATTAGGTATAAAAATTTTTAAAAAATTTATGATATCACAAAAATGTGTTTTGCCATCAGACCATTGTAATCCGTGATGATTTTTAGTGAGCCATTCATTCGTATATTTTGTTTCTGTTTTTAAATAATGATAAGCATAAGGTTGTTTTATTATGAAATGTTGAATTTTGTCATTCGATGTAAGAATAGCTATTTCTTTTAAAATAAATTTATTGTTATTGTCGCGAAACCCTTGTATATCAACGATGACGTAATCCATTTTAATGTTAGAAAAATGATAATGTTGATTATGTTGAATTAATAAATCTCTCAAACTTTATGTATTTATAAATTTTATAGAATAAATAGGCTATACAATGTAAAACGATCATAAAGAATATACCTTCAATAAATGGAGGAATATCAAAGACACAGCAAGATTTCAAGCCTTTAATTGTTTCCTCTTTTGTAGACAAGTTCATTTATTTTTATTTAGTAATTTAAACGATTTTATGAACTTCTCCCGTTATAGGCTTAAACTCTACTAAACGGTCATGTTAAATAAGACAATAAGCTGTAGTATTGGCTGGAATTTTTTCCTTAGTTTTTATTTCAATTTTCACATCAACTGGACCCATTTTAAGATTATCATTTTGATAGCGAGTATCAATTATGAAAATAGGAGAGACAGTTTTAAAGTTGCCTCGTGAAACTAAAGGTTCTGATAATGTGTTATTATAATAAAAGCTTCTAAAATTCGAATATGTTTCATAGGCTAAGGCATAACGATTTTTTTCAAAATTTAAATTCATATCTTCATATGGATATGATTCAGAATTTAAATATACTTTTATATTTTCAATATCACAATCATTAAATTTTGATGGATCTTCCTCAAGTTTATTTTGCTTATCTGTTTGTAAAGCAAAAATAATAAAACGAGGTTTTTCAAGTTGTGAAACTGTTTTAACATTCCAAATATGATGCGTAGTTCCTGTTGGCAATGTAGGATACTCATGTAATTCCCAATTTTTCAATACTTTTATATAAATTTAATTTAAGATTATCAGCTAAGTTAATATGCTGAACTTTCCATTGTATTTTTGTAATAACAATTTGCGGTTTTTCAATAGCAGCATTAGTAGCGTCACATAATAATGAATTATCATTTGTTCGAGAACAAGTTAATATCAATTCATGTTTTGCATTTGGAATAATATTTCTATAATCTTCTGCAAATCCCAATAATCTCTTTAAAGGTATACAAAAATTGAAATTAAAACCATTCATCAGGCGACCAACTTCCATTGTATAAAGCAGTACTTTCATTTGGATTGAGCGAAATATAGTTTTTTAATGTTGAAGTTATACCAACATTACGATTATGATCCATTTCTTTACAATTAAGCTCATAGCGAATTTCATCAAATAGAAATGGTATAGCATTATTAATTATTTTACTATGTGTAACAGGTGATGCGTCATGTGTTGATACATACCCCTCTATATAAATTTGACTTGGTGATGGTAATATATTTAAATTCTGATTTTGTATTTGTATGCGAATAATATCACTTAATTCAAACGAGTTTAAGAATGGCGAATATAAATGGCATTGAGCGCTAGTTATAGTTTCATTAAAAACAGGATCATTAAAAAGCTCCATTTTTTTCTTTTAGTAAATACCCAGGAGATTTTAGATATTGCTTATTTTCAAATGATAATCGCTTTTTATATTTTAAATGATGATTGCTCTGTCCTACTCCTTTGAATAACTTTGATTGATTAAACTGTTGTTTCTTACTCAGCGAAGGTATATATAATTGATAAGGTTGATTTTGATTAAATATTAGCATTTTGAGGCTTTAAATGCACTCTAATTGTTATTGTTTCTCCACGAAAATTAACTAAATTACCGTTCTGATCAAGCAGTTTTATAGTAATAGAACTTATCTGATTAACGGTTACTGGTAAATAAATTACGTTACTAGGAACTTCAATTATCTTATAGCCAGGACTGACGTTAATAAATTACGTTACTAGGAACTTCAATTATCTTATAGCCAGGACTGACGTTAATAGAGAATTCATGTAAAATGTGAGCTTCTGTTCCATTAATATAAGTTCCGGAAATAATATTGCATTCCACTCTTATTATGTTTATTTTATTAATGCAAACAAATAGATCTGAAATATGCCATTTGTTTGGTGATAATGTTTTTCTGCTAAAACCTAATAATCCGCCAATAGTATCCACTCTTTCGAAATCAATTTCCTTATCAGCAAACATTTCACATTTTAATGCATTATTATTTGGTCTTATAATTAACTTCTCATTGTCTGTTTTAACAATATTCAATTTTTTTATGAGAAATGCTTCAATATCTTCAATTTCATATGAACCTGTGGGAAGAATAATGGATTTATTATCAATAATAAATCTATTATTTTCCTCATCTATATTCGGTATTGAATTATATGTTTGAAAATCTACTAAACCACATGTATATTCTTCCCACTTTAGGTCTATAGGAGGAAAATAATTAGTGGTTAATATGAAACAGTTTCCGTTTAAAGTTAATGTTATTGACATGTCTTTAATTGAAATAATGAGATATTTTGTAAATCTATTCTGCTTTTATAGATTTTCAAGGCTAATACATCATCATCATCATAATGTATACCTATATAATATTTCTAATTCTAATTTTTGTTTAAATTTCTTGTATTACAACTTAATTCCAAGTATTCTTTATCAGATAGTTTTATGTTTCTTTTTATTCAAATAGAAAGAAAGAAATAACCTTGAACTTGAACAAAATTATTAATGTAGGTTAGTTTTAATAAAGCTAGACTAATAATAAAAAAAATTATTTTTGCTTAATTATGTTTTATTTACTGATAATTTTGCTTTATTTTTTAACAATATGAAATAAAAATTCTAAACATAAATGACCACAATTATATGTATTAAAGTTTTGATATTTATTATAATTATATAGCTTATCACCTAAATATTTAATTACTTATAATGGTGGACGTAAATTCCCAAAACTATCAAAATAGTGCGTTATTTCTGCATTTTTAAAATAAGCTACCCAATGTGTTCCATTTCCAATAGAATTATCTAAATTTATTATACCACATATCAAATTTCCAAAGCTTTTTTGCAGGTAAATTGTCTCTCATAAAAACCCCTCGAAAATGTTTCAAGTATTTTTTATCAAATTTTTCTAAATCATAATTTGTAAGTGGTCTTTTGGGTAGCTTATTTAATGGTTTTTTTGGTTCAAATAAAGACCTAACCCTTTTTTATATGGTTTTAAGTATAATTCATTACCCCCTTTTAGTGCTATTGCTTCCATTATTTTATTATGACGTTCACTTTCTTTTAACTGATCTTGCGCACTTTTAGCATCATGAACAGCCTTAGCTATTCCTGTAGAGCCACCTGTAGGTGCTCCAACAGCTGATAAGCCTGCAAATATTGGAATTAAAGGTAAAATACCAATTTTAGGCACTGGAATAATTCGAGGTGTATCAATTGTATTTTTTTGTCCTTTTGAAAGTTTTCGAGCTGCATGCAAAGCAATTTTTATAATATTTCCATCATTCATGGGCTTTTTTAAAGTCTGAACTGCTGTTTTTTCTTCTTTTATAAAATTTTTCAATTGTTTTTTTCTGTTTTTTTGTTGTTTTTGTTTTCTTACTGTTTTCCTTTTTAGCCCCATACCGAGTTTAACTTTAGCTTTCATTACGTTTGTAACTAAAAGTGCATTCGCTTTTTCTCCTAAACCTGAATTTTTAGCTTTAACTCTTTGCCAAGCCTTTTCTGCAAGTATATTATCAGCTATATGACTTTGATTTTGATCAGTATTTTGAGAATATGCTATATCATGCATACGGCAAGCCTCATCTAAATCATTAATTCCTTTATCACCTCGAGCTAATCGTTTTGTTAGCTTTGTTCCAGGACCGCAATAATTATAACCTCGTATAATTGTAACCGCAATAATTATAACCTCGTAATTAATAATACCTCTTCCAACAACTGTTATTTTGTTACTACTAGTACTTGTATATTTATTGTTACAAGACATCTTGTTAAGTAATTTAGTTTAAGAAAGTTGGTCAAACACTAATTACCTATTAAAGAAACTCATCAGTATAGTTAAAGAAATGAAATTTATAAAAGTAGGTAATGCAGTTAAAGTTAAAAATTTCGATCAAAATTCTAAGAAAAAAATCAAAAAACATGGCGAATTCTTTCCAGATAATATAAGAGGATTAATAATAGGACCTTCAAACTGTGGTAAAACAAATGTTATGCTAAGTATGCTTGTAGATCCTAAAGGGCTTAAATTTCAAAACATATATATTTACTCAAAATCATTGCATCAACCTAAATATTAATATTTAAAAAAACTAATAAAATCTATCAAAGGAATGGGATATAATGAATTTTCTAATAATGTTGATGTAATTGAACCCTCAGCTTTTCAACCAAACTCAATATTTATATTTGATGATGTAGCTTGCGAAAAGCAAGATAATGTAAGAGCATATTTTTGTATGGGACGTCACCAAGGAATAGATAGCTTTTATTTATGTCAATCATATACATAAATTCCAAAGCATTTAGTTAGAGATAATGCAAACTTTCTAATTGTATTCAAGCAAGATGATTTAAATTTAAAACATATCTATAATGATCATGTAAATTCTGATATGTCTTACATTGATTTTAAGAAATTGAGTGCATGCTGTTGGAATGATAACTATGGTTTTTTATTAATTGTGAAAGATAACAGTTTAAATAATGGACGTTTTAGGAAAAATTTTGATACATTTGTTAAATTTTACGCAACAAGAGAATAGCACCGGCAACAGGTTACAGTCACTAACTGAACAGGTTAATTGTCAGTTGGTAGTTAGCAACAGGACATTCCAGTTCAGTTCAGTTCAGTTCATAGCATTCAGTTCAGTTCAGCTCATAACATTCAGTTGATAATTGAATAGATCAGTTGCCACTTAAAAATGAATGAGCAACTTATGGAAAATTTAATTAAAACTCGTAAAAGTTTAAAAAGGAAATTTCAATCTTTAAAAGTAGGGAAGCTATCAGAAAATCGAAATCGGGAAGAAGCATTTACTCCAATTACAAGATCATTGAAAGAATTAGCTAATGCTTTTAAACAACAACAACAATTTTTGGATAATTTTATTAAACCGGGAATTAAACCAGATGATGATGATGATGTAGCTGATAATATCATTAAATTAATGAGATCATGCATGTGGGAAACAAAAACACCTCGCAACAAATGTAATACTTACAGTAAATTTAAAACTTCAACACTTAATACTATGAAATCTGAGACACCATCTACAATTATTGATAATTTTAACGATGAATCATTAATTTCACTATTTCCTGTTTTTAGCAAGTCAGAACTTGATAGCTCATATGGACCCTATGCATTTTTAAAATAAGCTACCCAATGTGTTCCATTTCCAATAGAATTATCTAAATTTATTATACCACATATCAAATTTCCAAAGCTTTTTTGCAAGTAAATTGTCTCTCATAAAAACCCCTCGAAAATGTTTCAAGTATTTTTTATCAAATTTTTCTAAATCATAATTTGTAAGTGGTCTTTTGGGTAGCTTATTTAATGGTTTTTTTGGTTCAAATAAAGACCTAACCCTTTTTTATATGGTTTTAAGTATAATTCATTACCCCCTTTTAGTGCTATTGCTTCCATCATTTTATTATGACGTTCACTTTCTTTTAACTGATCTTGCGCACTTTTAGCATCATTTACAGCCTTAGCTATTCCTGCAGCGCCACCTGTAAGTGCTCCAACAGCTGATAAGCCTGCAAATATTGGAATTAAAGGTAAAATACCAATTTTAGGCACTGGAATAAATCGAGGTGTATCAATTGTATTTTTTTGTCCTTTTGAAAGTTTTCGAGCTGCATGCAAAGCAATTTTTATAATATTTCCATCATTCATGGGCTTTTTTAAAGTCTGAACTGCTGTTTTTTCTTCTTTTATAAAATTTTTCAATTGTTTTTTTCTGTTTTTTTGTTGTTTTTGTTTTCTTACTGTTTTCCTTTTTAGCCCCATACCGAGTTTAACTTTAGCTTTCATTACGTTTGTAACTAAAAGTGCATTCGCTTTTTCTCCTAAACCTGAATTTTTAGCTTTAACTCTTTGCCAAGCCTTTTCTGCAAGTATATTATCAGCTATATGATGTTGATTTTGATCAGTATTTTGAGAATATGCTATATCATGCATACGACAAGCCTCATCTAAATCATTAATTTCTTTATCACCTCGAGCTAATTGTGATAATCGATATAAAATTTAGATTTATAGATTCATTTAAATTTTTGGGAAGTAGTTTAGATAGTTTGGCAAAAAACTTAGATGATTTTCCAAATTTAAAAGATCAATTTGAAAATTTAACAGAAAATCAATATTCATTGCTTAGCAAAAAAGCAATTTACCCTTATGATTATTTAGATAATCATGAAAAATTTTTAATTTCATCATTACCTGAAAAACATTTTTTTTATAATGAATTAAACAAATCGCATATTAGTGATGAAGATTACAATCATGCTATAAAAATTTGGAATGAGTTTCACATCAAAAATTTAGGTGAATATTCTGACTTGTATTTAAAAACTGATATTATGTTATTAACAGATATCTTTGAAAAATTCAGAAAATTTTGTATGGAAACATATGACTTAGATCCGGTTCATTATTTTACTTTGCCAGGGTTTTCCTGGTATGCTATGCTCAAATACACCAAAGTAAATTTTGAACTTTTAACAGATATTGACATGCTATTATTTATCGAAAATGCTGTAGGAGGAGGTTTAACTCAAGTTTCTAAACGCTATTCAAAAGCAAATAATAAATACATAAACGACTTTGATTCTTCATTGCAATCTCAATATTTAATGTATTTTGATGTTAATAATCAATATGGGTGGAGTATGAGTTAGTATTTACCATTAAAAAAATTTCAATGGGAAACCGAAATGAACAAATTTGATAAAGATTTTATATTAAACATTTCTGATAAAAATGATATTGGTTATATCTTTGAGGTGGATTTAAATTATCCTACACAACTTCACGATATTCACAGAGATCTCCCTTTCTGTCCAGAACATTTAGTGACAGCCTCGAAGGAAAAAAAAATAGTTGCTATCTTGTACAATAAGGAAAGGTATGTTCTTCATTATACAAGTTTAAAATTAGCTTTAAAAAATGGTTTTGAAGTAACAAAAATTCATAAAATTTTAAAATTTATTCAATCAGATTTTCTGCGACCATATATAGAGTGAATACTAAATTACGAGCACAATCGAAAGACAATTTTTCAAAGGAACTCTTTAAATTAATTAATAATGCAATATTTGGGAAAACGATAGAAAACGTGAGAAAACACTGCGACATAAAACTTAAAACTTACTGGCATGGTCGTTATGGGGTTAACGCATTAATTGCATCACCTTATTTTAAGAGTTCTGCTATTTTTAATGAAAATTTAGTTGCCATAGAATTATATAGAAATGAAATTTGTTTTAATAAACCCATATATGTGGGTATGGCAGTATTAGATATAGCGAAAATATCAATATATGAATGTTTTTATGATTACATGAAAAAAAATTTGAAACAAAATTGTAATCTTTTGTATACTGATACTGACAGTCTTATTCTAGAAATTTTTAATACTGATATATATGAAATTATAAAAAAAGACTGCTATGAAAGGTTTGATACTAGTGATTATTTAATAAATAATAAGTGGGGAATTCCTTTGGTAAATAAGAAAGTATTAGGATTAATGAAAGATGAAATGTGTGTGGTAAGAATATTTTAGAATTTATTGGTTTAAGATCAAAAATGTACACATTAAAAATTGAAAACGATGAACCTATAAAAAAAATTATGGGTGTAAAAAAATCAGTTGTAAAAAACGATATAAATTTTGATGATTATAAAAACTGTTTGAATGAAAATATTAACAAAACAATTACACAAAATTTAATTTTATCAAAAAATCATAATGTTAGTACTATAAGTCAGAAAAAACTTGGTTTAAATTCAAATGACAATAAAAGATTCCTGTTAAATAATTCTTATGACTCTTTGCCCTGGGGTCACTATAGTTTAAGCTAAATATTTCTGAAAGATTAATAAAGAAAAAAAAAATTAAAATGTTGTTTATAGTTTTTTTTTTATTTTCAGATAGCTTTTACAGATTATTTCATTTTAATTGTATTTAATGATTTTGTAACAGATGAGAATTTTTTTTTTCAGATTTTCATTTTTAATTTATTTCTTCTTCTGCAGTTGAGATGATGATGATGACGATGTTGATAAAGGTTTTTCTGAATTGGTTGAATTAGACTTGGAATTGAGCCTCATTTTAAATATAGTGCAGTTTATATCTCTTTTTAATTGTCCGATAATCCCAGGTTTTTTTTTTTCGTCTTTTTCCATTTTGATTTTTACTTATTTTGAAATTGTTTTACAAGAAAAAAAAATTTAAGACTGATTCTATTTAAAGTTTTTAATCTGATTAAATATTCTTAGATCATTCTTAGTAAAAATATTCTTTAGATCAACGATTTTAATAAGTAAACATTTTCCATAGCACAAACTCCAACATGATTAAAAGCACATCTTTTAGAATAACAAATTTGCTGATTCTTCAATATTTTTAAACTTGTAGAATCGTGATTATTCAAATCGAAAACATTATTGTTTTTCTACATACTACTAATCCAAGATTTTTTTTCTTCTCCTTTAACATAAATTTTTGTTTGATTAGGTATAAAAATTTTTAAAAAATTTATGATATCACAAAAATGTGTTTTGCCATCAGACCATTGTAATCCGTGATGATTTTTAGTGAGCCATTCATTCGTATATTTTGTTTCTGTTTTTAAATAATGATAAGCATAAGGTTGTTTTATTATGAAATGTTGAATTTTGTCATTCGATGTAAGAATAGCTATTTCTTTTAAAATAAATTTATTGTTATTGTCGCGAAACCCTTGTATATCAACGATGACGTAATCCATTTTAATGTTAGAAAAATGATAATGTTGATTATGTTGAATTAATAAATCTCTCAAACTTTATGTATTTATAAATTTTATAGAATAAATAGGCTATACAATGTAAAACGATCATAAAGAATATACCTTCAATAAATGGAGGAATATCAAAGACACGGCAAGATTTCAAGCCTTTAATTGTTTCCTCTTTTGTAGACAAGTTCATTTATTTTTATTTAGTAATTTAAACGATTTTATGAACTTCTCCCGTTATAGGCTTAAACTCTACTAAACGGTCATGTTAAATAAGACAATAAGCTGTAGTATTGGCTGGAATTTTTTCCTTAGTTTTTATTTCAATTTTCACATCAACTGGACCCATTTTAAGATTATCATTTTGATAGCGAGTATCAATTATGAAAATAGGAGAGACAGTTTTAAAGTTGCCTCGTGAAACTAAAGGTTCTGATAATGTGTTATTATAATAAAAGCTTCTAAAATTCGAATATGTTTCATAGGCTAAGGCATAACGATTTTTTTCAAAATTTAAATTCATATCTTCATATGGATATGATTCAGAATTTAAATATACTTTTATATTTTCAATATCACAATCATTAAATTTTGATGGATCTTCCTCAAGTTTATTTTGCTTATCTGTTTGTAAAGCAAAAATAATAAAACGAGGTTTTTCAAGTTGTGAAACTGTTTTAACATTCCAAATATGATGCGTAGTTCCTGTTGGCAATGTAGGATACTCATGTAATTCCCAATTTCTAAAAGGAATTTTCATAACAGAACCATTTTCAATACTTTTATATAAATTTAATTTAAGATTATCAGCTAAGTTAATATGCTGAACTTTCCATTGTATTTTTGTAATAACAATTTGCGGTTTTTCAATAGCAGCATTAGTAGCGTCACATAATAATGTATTATCATTTGTTCGAGAACAAGTTAATATCAATTCATGTTTTGCATTTGGAATAATATTTCTATAATCTTCTGCAAATCCCAATAATCTCTTTAAAGGTATACAAAAATTGAAATTAAAACCATTCATCAGGCGACCAACTTCCATTGTATAAAGCAGTACTTTCATTTGGATTGAGCGAAATATAGTTTTTTAATGTTGAAGTTATACCAACATTACGATTATGATCCATTTCTTTACAATTAAGCTCATAGCGAATTTCATCAAATAGAAATGGTATAGCATTATTAATTATTTTAGTATGTGTAACAGGTGATGCGTCATGTGTTGATACATACCCCTCTATATAAATTTGACTTGGTGATGGTAATATATTTAAATTCTGATTTTGTATTTGTATGCGAATAATATCACTTAATTCAAACGAGTTTAAGAATGGCGAATATAAATGGCATTGAGCGCTAGTTATAGTTTCATTAAAAACAGGATCATTAAAAAGCTCCATTTTAGTTTTCTTTTAGTAAATACCCAAGAGATTTTAGATATTGCTTATTTTCAAATGATAATCGCTTTTTATATTTTAAATGATGATTGCTCTGTCCTACTCCTTTGAATAACTTTGATTGATTAAACTGTTGTTTCTTACTCAGCGAAGGTATATATAATTGATAAGGTTGATTTTGATTAAATATTAGCATTTTGAGGCTTTAAATGCACTCTAATTGTTATTGTTTCTCCACGAAAATTAACTAAATTACCGTTCTGATCAAGCAGTTTTATAGTAATAGAACTTATCTGATTAACGGTTACTGGTAAATAAATTACGTTACTAGGAACTTCAATTATCTTATAGCCAGGACTGACGTTAATAGAGAATTCATGTAAAATGTGAGCTTCTGTTCCATTAATATAAGTTCCGGAAATAATATTGCATTCCACTCTTATTATGTTTATTTTATTAATGCAAACAAATAGATCTGAAATATGCCATTTGTTTGGTGATAATGTTTTTCTGCTAAAACCTAATAATCCGCCAATAGTATCCACTCTTTCGAAATCAATTTCCTTATCAGCAAACATTTCACATTTTAATGCATTATTATTTGGTCTTATAATTAACTTCTCATTGTCTGTTTTAACAATATTCAATTTTTTTATGAGAAATGCTTCAATATCTTCAATTTCATATGAACCTGTGGGAAGAATAATGGATTTATTATCAATAATAAATCTATTATTTTCCTCATCTATATTCGGTATTGAATTATATGTTTGAAAATCTACTAAACCACATGTATATTCTTCCCACTTTAGGTCTATAGGAGGAAAATAATTAGTGGTTAATATGAAACAGTTTCCGTTTAAAGTTAATGTTATTGACATGTCTTTAATTGAAATAATGAGATATTTTGTAAATCTATTCTGCTTTTATAGATTTTCAAGGCTAATACATCATCATCATCATAATGTATACCTATATAATATTTCTAATTCTAATTTTTGTTTAAATTTCTTGTATTACAACTTAATTCCAAGTATTCTTTATCAGATAGTTTTATGTTTCTTTTTATTCAAATAGAAAGAAAGAAATAACCTTGAACTTGAACAAAATTATTAATGTAGGTTAGTTTTAATAAAGCTAGACTAATAATAAAAAAAGTATATTTGCTTAATTATGTTTTATTTACTGATAATTTTGCTTTATTTTTTAACAATATGAAATAAAAATTCTAAACATAAATGACCACAATTATATGTATTAAAGTTTTGATATTTATTATAATTATATAGCTTATCACCTAAATATTTAATTACTTATAATGGTGGACGTAAATTCCCAAAACTATCAAAATAGTGCGTTATTTCTGCATTTAATGGACGCTATAATGCAAATATTGGAATTAAAGGTAAAATACCAATTTTAGGCACTGGAATAATTCGAGGTGTATCAATTGTATTTTTTTGTCCTTTTGAAAGTTTTCGAGCTGCATGCAAAGCAATTTTTATAATATTTCCATCATTCATGGGCTTTTTTAAAGTCTGAACTGCTGTTTTTTCTTCTTTTATAAAATTTTTCAATTGTTTTTTTCTGTTTTTTTGTTGTTTTTGTTTTCTTACTGTTTTCCTTTTTAGCCCCATACCGAGTTTAACTTTAGCTTTCATTACGTTTGTAACTAAAAGTGCATTCGCTTTTTCTCCTAAACCTGAATTTTTAGCTTTAACTCTTTGCCAAGCCTTTTCTGCAAGTATATTATCAGCTATATGATGTTGATTTTGATCAGTATTTTGAGAATATGCTATATCATGCATACGACAAGCCTCATCTAAATCATTAATTTCTTTATCACCTCGAGCTAATTGTGATAATCGATATAAAATTTAGATTTATAGATTCATTTAAATTTTTGGGAAGTAGTTTAGATAGTTTAGCAAAAAACTTAGATGATTTTCCAAATTTAAAAGATCAATTTGAAAATTTAACAGAAAATCAATATTCATTGCTTAGCAAAAAAGCAATTTACCCTTATGATTATTTAGATAATCATGAAAAATTTTTAATTTCATCATTACCTGAAAAACATTTTTTTTATAATGAATTAAACAAATCGCATATTAGTGATGAAGATTACAATCATGCTATAAAAATTTGGAATGAGTTTCACATCAAAAATTTAGGTGAATATTCTGACTTGTATTTAAAAACTGATATTATGTTATTAACAGATATCTTTGAAAAATTCAGAAAATTTTGTATGGAAACATATGACTTAGATCCGGTTCATTATTTTACTTTGCCAGGGTTTTCCTGGTATGCTATGCTCAAATACACCAAAGTAAATTTTGAACTTTTAACAGATATTGACATGCTATTATTTATCGAAAATGCTGTAAGAGGAGGTTTAACTCAAGTTTCTAAACGCTATTCAAAAGCAAATAATAAATACATAAACGACTTTGATTCTTCATTGCAATCTCAATATTTAATGTATTTTGATGTTAATAATCAATATGGGTGGAGTATGAGTTAGTATTTACCATTAAAAAATTTTCAATGGGAAACCGAAATGAACAAATTTGATAAAGATTTTATATTAAACATTTCTGATAAAAATGATATTGGTTATATCTTTGAGGTGGATTTAAATTATCCTACACAACTTCACGATATTCACAGAGATCTCCCTTTCTGTCCAGAACATTTAGTGACAGCCTCGAAGGAAAAAAAAAATAGTTGCTATCTTGTACAATAAGGAAAGGTATGTTCTTCATTATACAAGTTTAAAATTAGCTTTAAAAAATGGTTTTGAAGTAACAAAAATTCATAAAATTTTAAAATTTATTCAATCAGATTTTCTTCGACCATATATAGAGTGAATACTACATTACGAGCACAATCGAAAGACAATTTTTCAAAGGAACTCTTTAAATTAATTAATAATGCAATATTTGGGAAAACGATAGAAAACGTGAGAAAACACTGCGACATAAAACTTAAAACTTACTGGCATGGTCGTTATGGGGTTAACGCATTAATTGCATCACCTTATTTTAAGAGTTCTGCTATTTTTAATGAAAATTTAGTTGCCATAGAATTATATAGAAATGAAATTTATTTTAATAAACCCATATATGTGGGTATGGCAGTATTAGATATAGCGAAAATATCAATATATGAATGTTTTTATGATTACATGAAAAAAAATTTGAAACAAAATTGTAATCTTTTGTATACTGATACTGACAGTCTTATTCTAGAAATTTTTAATACTGATATATATGAAATTATAAAAAAAGACTGCTATGAAAGGTTTGATACTAGTGATTATTTAATAAATAATAAGTGGGGAATTCCTTTGGTAAATAAGAAAGTATTAGGATTAATGAAAGATGAAATGTGTGTGGTAAGAATATTTTAGAATTTATTGGTTTAAGATCAAAAATGTACACATTAAAAATTGAAAACGAAGAACCTATAAAAAAATTATGGGTGTAAAAAAATCGGTTGTAAAAAAAGATATAAATTTTGATGATTATAAAAACTGTTTGAATGAAAATATTAACAAAACAATTACACAAAATTTAATTTTATCAAAAAATCATAATGTTAGTACTATAAGTCAGAAAAAACTTGGTTTAAATTCAAATGACAATAAAAGATTCCTGTTAAATAATTCTTATGACTCTTTGCCCTGGGGTCACTATAGTTTAAGCTAAATATTTCTGAAAGATTAATAAAGAAAAAAAAAATTAAAATGTTGTTTATAGTTTTTTTTTTATTTTCAGATAGCTTTTACAGATTATTTCATTTTAATTGTATTTAATGATTTTGGAACAGATGAGAATTTTTTTTTTCAGATTTTCATTTTTAATTTATTTCTTCTTCTGCAGTTGAGATGATGATGATGACGATGTTGATAAAGGTTTTTCTGAATTGGTTGAATTAGACTTGGAATTGAGCCTCATTTTAAATATAGTGCAGTTTATATCTCTTTTTAATTGTCCGATAATCCCAGGTTTTTTTTTTTCGTCTTTTTCCATTTTGATTTTTACTTATTTTGAAATTGTTTTACAAGAAAAAAAAATTTAAGACTGATTCTATTTAAAGTTTTTAATCTGATTAAATATTCTTAGATCATTCTTAGTAAAAATATTCTTTAGATCAACGATTTTAATAAGTAAACATTTTCCATAGCACAAACTCCAACATGATTAAAAGCACATCTTTTAGAATAACAAATTTGCTGATTCTTCAATATTTTTAAACTTGTAGAATCGTGATTATTCAAATCGAAAACATTATTGTTTTTCTACATACTACTAATCCAAGATTTTTTTTCTTCTCCTTTAACATAAATTTTTGTTTGATTAGGTATAAAAATTTTTAAAAAATTTATGATATCACAAAAATGTGTTTTGCCATCAGACCATTGTAATCCGTGATGATTTTTAGTGAGCCATTCATTCGTATATTTTGTTTCTGTTTTTAAATAATGATAAGCATAAGGTTGTTTTATTATGAAATGTTGAATTTTGTCATTCGATGTAAGAATAGCTATTTCTTTTAAAATAAATTTATTGTTATTGTCGCGAAACCCTTGTATATCAACGATGACGTAATCCATTTTAATGTTAGAAAAATGATAATGTTGATTATGTTGAATTAATAAATCTCTCAAACTTTATGTATTTATAAATTTTATAGAATAAATAGGCTATACAATGTAAAACGATCATAAAGAATATACCTTCAATAAATGGAGGAATATCAAAGACACAGCAAGATTTCAAGCCTTTAATTGTTTCCTCTTTTGTAGACAAGTTCATTTATTTTTATTTAGTAATTTAAACGATTTTATGAACTTCTCCCGTTATAGGCTTAAACTCTACTAAACGGTCATGTTAAATAAGACAATAAGCTGTAGTATTGGCTGGAATTTTTTCCTTAGTTTTTATTTCAATTTTCACATCAACTGGACCCATTTTAAGATTATCATTTTGATAGCGAGTATCAATTATGAAAATAGGAGAGACAGTTTTAAAGTTGCCTCGTGAAACTAAAGGTTCTGATAATGTGTTATTATAATAAAAGCTTCTAAAATTCGAATATGTTTCATAGGCTAAGGCATAACGATTTTTTTCAAAATTTAAATTCATATCTTCATATGGATATGATTCAGAATTTAAATATACTTTTATATTTTCAATATCACAATCATTAAATTTTGATGGATCTTCCTCAAGTTTATTTTGCTTATCTGTTTGTAAAGCAAAAATAATAAAACGAGGTTTTTCAAGTTGTGAAACTGTTTTAACATTCCAAATATGATGCGTAGTTCCTGTTGGCAATGTAGGATACTCATGTAATTCCCAATTTTTCAATACTTTTATATAAATTTAATTTAAGATTATCAGCTAAGTTAATATGCTGAACTTTCCATTGTATTTTTGTAATAACAATTTGCGGTTTTTCAATAGCAGCATTAGTAGCGTCACATAATAATGAATTATCATTTGTTCGAGAACAAGTTAATATCAATTCATGTTTTGCATTTGGAATAATATTTCTATAATCTTCTGCAAATCCCAATAATCTCTTTAAAGGTATACAAAAATTGAAATTAAAACCATTCATCAGGCGACCAACTTCCATTGTATAAAGCAGTACTTTCATTTGGATTGAGCGAAATATAGTTTTTTAATGTTGAAGTTATACCAACATTACGATTATGATCCATTTCTTTACAATTAAGCTCATAGCGAATTTCATCAAATAGAAATGGTATAGCATTATTAATTATTTTACTATGTGTAACAGGTGATGCGTCATGTGTTGATACATACCCCTCTATATAAATTTGACTTGGTGATGGTAATATATTTAAATTCTGATTTTGTATTTGTATGCGAATAATATCACTTAATTCAAACGAGTTTAAGAATGGCGAATATAAATGGCATTGAGCGCTAGTTATAGTTTCATTAAAAACAGGATCATTAAAAAGCTCCATTTTAGTTTTCTTTTAGTAAATACCCAAGAGATTTTAGATATTGCTTATTTTCAAATGATAATCGCTTTTTATATTTTAAATGATGATTGCTCTGTCCTACTCCTTTGAATAACTTTGATTGATTAAACTGTTGTTTCTTACTCAGCGAAGGTATATATAATTGATAAGGTTGATTTTGATTAAATATTAGCATTTTGAGGCTTTAAATGCACTCTAATTGTTATTGTTTCTCCACGAAAATTAACTAAATTACCGTTCTGATCAAGCAGTTTTATAGTAATAGAACTTATCTGATTAACGGTTACTGGTAAATAAATTACGTTACTAGGAACTTCAATTATCTTATAGCCAGGACTGACGTTAATAGAGAATTCATGTAAAATGTGAGCTTCTGTTCCATTAATATAAGTTCCGGAAATAATATTGCATTCCACTCTTATTATGTTTATTTTATTAATGCAAACAAATAGATCTGAAATATGCCATTTGTTTGGTGATAATGTTTTTCTGCTAAAACCTAATAATCCGCCAATAGTATCCACTCTTTCGAAATCAATTTCCTTATCAGCAAACATTTCACATTTTAATGCATTATTATTTGGTCTTATAATTAACTTCTCATTGTCTGTTTTAACAATATTCAATTTTTTTATGAGAAATGCTTCAATATCTTCAATTTCATATGAACCTGTGGGAAGAATAATGGATTTATTATCAATAATAAATCTATTATTTTCCTCATCTATATTCGGTATTGAATTATATGTTTGAAAATCTACTAAACCACATGTATATTCTTCCCACTTTAGGTCTATAGGAGGAAAATAATTAGTGGTTAATATGAAACAGTTTCCGTTTAAAGTTAATGTTATTGACATGTCTTTAATTGAAATAATGAGATATTTTGTAAATCTATTCTGCTTTTATAGATTTTCAAGGCTAATACATCATCATCATCATAATGTATACCTATATAATATTTCTAATTCTAATTTTTGTTTAAATTTCTTGTATTACAACTTAATTCCAAGTATTCTTTATCAGATAGTTTTATGTTTCTTTTTATTCAAATAGAAAGAAAGAAATAACCTTGAACTTGAACAAAATTATTAATGTAGGTTAGTTTTAATAAAGCTAGACTAATAATAAAAAAAAGTATTTTTGCTTAATTATGTTTTATTTACTGATAATTTTGCTTTATTTTTTAACAATATGAAATAAAAATTCTAAACATAAATGACCACAATTATATGTATTAAAGTTTTGATATTTATTATAATTATATAGCTTATCACCTAAATATTTAATTACTTATAATGGTGGACGTAAATTCCCAAAACTATCAAAATAGTGCGTTATTTCTGCATTTAATGGACACTATAATGCAAATATTGGAATTAAAGGTAAAATACCAATTTTAGGCACTGGAATAATTCGAGGTGTATCAATTGTATTTTTTTGTCCTTTTGAAAGTTTTCGAGCTGCATGCAAAGCAATTTTTATAATATTTCCATCATTCATGGGCTTTTTTAAAGTCTGAACTGCTGTTTTTTCTTCTTTTATAAAATTTTTCAATTGTTTTTTTCTGTTTTTTTGTTGTTTTTGTTTTCTTACTGTTTTCCTTTTTAGCCCCATACCGAGTTTAACTTTAGCTTTCATTACGTTTGTAACTAAAAGTGCATTCGCTTTTTCTCCTAAACCTGAATTTTTAGCTTTAACTCTTTGCCAAGCCTTTTCTGCAAGTATATTATCAGCTATATGACTTTGATTTTGATCAGTATTTTGAGAATATGCTATATCATGCATACGGCAAGCCTCATCTAAATCATTAATTCCTTTATCACCTCGAGCTAATCGTTTTGTTAGCTTTGTTCCAGGACCGCAATAATTATAACCTCGTATAATTGTAACCGCAATAATTATAACCTCGTAATTAATAATACCTCTTCCAACAACTGTTATTTTGTTACTACTAGTACTTGTATATTTATTGTTACAAGACATCTTGTTAAGTAATTTAGTTTAAGAAAGTTGGTCAAACACTAATTACCTATTAAAGAAACGCATCAGTATAGTTAAAGAAATGAAATTTATAAAAGTAGGTAATGCAGTTAAAGTTAAAAATTTCGATCAAAATTCTAAGAAAAAAATCAAAAAACATGGCGAATTCTTTCCAGATAATATAAGAGGATTAATAATAGGACCTTCAAACTGTGGTAAAACAAATGTTATGCTAAGTATGCTTGTAGATCCTAAAGGGCTTAAATTTCAAAACATATATATTTACTCAAAATCATTGCATCAACCTAAATATTAATATTTAAAAAAACTAATAAAATCTATCAAAGGAATGGGATATAATGAATTTTCTAATAATGTTGATGTAATTGAACCCTCAGCTTTTCAACCAAACTCAATATTTATATTTGATGATGTAGCTTGCGAAAAGCAAGATAATGTAAGAGCATATTTTTGTATGGGACGTCACCAAGGAATAGATAGCTTTTATTTATGTCAATCATATACATAAATTCCAAAGCATTTAGTTAGAGATAATGCAAACTTTCTAATTGTATTCAAGCAAGATGATTTAAATTTAAAACATATCTATAATGATCATGTAAATTCTGATATGTCTTACATTGATTTTAAGAAATTGAGTGCATGCTGTTGGAATGATAACTATGGTTTTTTATTAATTGTGAAAGATAACAGTTTAAATAATGGACGTTTTAGGAAAAATTTTGATACATTTGTTAAATTTTACGCAACAAGAGAATAGCACCGTCAACAGGTTACAGTCACTAACTGAACAGGTTAATTGTCAGTTGGTAGTTAGCAACAGGACATTCCAGTTCAGTTCAGTTCAGTTCATAGCATTCAGTTCAGTTCAGCTCATAACATTCAGTTGATAATTGAATAGATCAGTTGCCACTTAAAAATGAATGAGCAACTTATGGAAAATTTAATTAAAACTCGTAAAAGTTTAAAAAGGAAATTTCAATCTTTAAAAGTAGGGAAGCTATCAGAAAATCGAAATCGGGAAGAAGCATTTACTCCAATTACAAGATCATTGAAAGAATTAGCTAATGCTTTTAAACAACAACAACAATTTTTGGATAATTTTATTAAACCGGGAATTAAACCAGATGATGATGATGATGTAGCTGATAATATCATTAAATTAATGAGATCATGCATGTGGGAAACAAAAACACCTCGCAACAAATGTAATACTTACAGTAAATTTAAAACTTCAACACTTAATACTATGAAATCTGAGACACCATCTACAATTATTGATAATTTTAACGATGAATCATTAATTTCACTATTTCCTGTTTTTAGCAAGTCAGAACTTGATAGCTCATATGGACCCTATGCATTTTTAAAATAAGCTACCCAATGTGTTCCATTTCCAATAGAATTATCTAAATTTATTATACCACATATCAAATTTCCAAAGCTTTTTTGCAAGTAAATTGTCTCTCATAAAAACCCCTCGAAAATGTTTCAAGTATTTTTTATCAAATTTTTCTAAATCATAATTTGTAAGTGGTCTTTTGGGTAGCTTATTTAATGGTTTTTTTGGTTCAAATAAAGACCTAACCCTTTTTTATATGGTTTTAAGTATAATTCATTACCCCCTTTTAGTGCTATTGCTTCCATCATTTTATTATGACGTTCACTTTCTTTTAACTGATCTTGCGCACTTTTAGCATCATTTACAGCCTTAGCTATTCCTGCAGCGCCACCTGTAAGTGCTCCAACAGCTGATAAGCCTGCAAATATTGGAATTAAAGGTAAAATACCAATTTTAGGCACTGGAATAAATCGAGGTGTATCAATTGTATTTTTTTGTCCTTTTGAAAGTTTTCGAGCTGCATGCAAAGCAATTTTTATAATATTTCCATCATTCATGGGCTTTTTTAAAGTCTGAACTGCTGTTTTTTCTTCTTTTATAAAATTTTTCAATTGTTTTTTTCTGTTTTTTTGTTGTTTTTGTTTTCTTACTGTTTTCCTTTTTAGCCCCATACCGAGTTTAACTTTAGCTTTCATTACGTTTGTAACTAAAAGTGCATTCGCTTTTTCTCCTAAACCTGAATTTTTAGCTTTAACTCTTTGCCAAGCCTTTTCTGCAAGTATATTATCAGCTATATGATGTTGATTTTGATCAGTATTTTGAGAATATGCTATATCATGCATACGACAAGCCTCATCTAAATCATTAATTTCTTTATCACCTCGAGCTAATTGTGATAATCGATATAAAATTTAGATTTATAGATTCATTTAAATTTTTGGGAAGTAGTTTAGATAGTTTGGCAAAAAACTTAGATGATTTTCCAAATTTAAAAGATCAATTTGAAAATTTAACAGAAAATCAATATTCATTGCTTAGCAAAAAAGCAATTTACCCTTATGATTATTTAGATAATCATGAAAAATTTTTAATTTCATCATTACCTGAAAAACATTTTTTTTATAATGAATTAAACAAATCGCATATTAGTGATGAAGATTACAATCATGCTATAAAAATTTGGAATGAGTTTCACATCAAAAATTTAGGTGAATATTCTGACTTGTATTTAAAAACTGATATTATGTTATTAACAGATATCTTTGAAAAATTCAGAAAATTTTGTATGGAAACATATGACTTAGATCCGGTTCATTATTTTACTTTGCCAGGGTTTTCCTGGTATGCTATGCTCAAATACACCAAAGTAAATTTTGAACTTTTAACAGATATTGACATGCTATTATTTATCGAAAATGCTGTAGGAGGAGGTTTAACTCAAGTTTCTAAACGCTATTCAAAAGCAAATAATAAATACATAAACGACTTTGATTCTTCATTGCAATCTCAATATTTAATGTATTTTGATGTTAATAATCAATATGGGTGGAGTATGAGTTAGTATTTACCATTAAAAAAATTTCAATGGGAAACCGAAATGAACAAATTTGATAAAGATTTTATATTAAACATTTCTGATAAAAATGATATTGGTTATATCTTTGAGGTGGATTTAAATTATCCTACACAACTTCACGATATTCACAGAGATCTCCCTTTCTGTCCAGAACATTTAGTGACAGCCTCGAAGGAAAAAAAAATAGTTGCTATCTTGTACAATAAGGAAAGGTATGTTCTTCATTATACAAGTTTAAAATTAGCTTTAAAAAATGGTTTTGAAGTAACAAAAATTCATAAAATTTTAAAATTTATTCAATCAGATTTTCTGCGACCATATATAGAGTGAATACTAAATTACGAGCACAATCGAAAGACAATTTTTCAAAGGAACTCTTTAAATTAATTAATAATGCAATATTTGGGAAAACGATAGAAAACGTGAGAAAACACTGCGACATAAAACTTAAAACTTACTGGCATGGTCGTTATGGGGTTAACGCATTAATTGCATCACCTTATTTTAAGAGTTCTGCTATTTTTAATGAAAATTTAGTTGCCATAGAATTATATAGAAATGAAATTTGTTTTAATAAACCCATATATGTGGGTATGGCAGTATTAGATATAGCGAAAATATCAATATATGAATGTTTTTATGATTACATGAAAAAAAATTTGAAACAAAATTGTAATCTTTTGTATACTGATACTGACAGTCTTATTCTAGAAATTTTTAATACTGATATATATGAAATTATAAAAAAAGACTGCTATGAAAGGTTTGATACTAGTGATTATTTAATAAATAATAAGTGGGGAATTCCTTTGGTAAATAAGAAAGTATTAGGATTAATGAAAGATGAAATGTGTGTGGTAAGAATATTTTAGAATTTATTGGTTTAAGATCAAAAATGTACACATTAAAAATTGAAAACGATGAACCTATAAAAAAAATTATGGGTGTAAAAAAATCAGTTGTAAAAAAAGATATAAATTTTGATGATTATAAAAACTGTTTGAATGAAAATATTAACAAAACAATTACACAAAATTTAATTTTATCAAAAAATCATAATGTTAGTACTATAAGTCAGAAAAAACTTGGTTTAAATTCAAATGACAATAAAAGATTCCTGTTAAATAATTCTTATGACTCTTTGCCCTGGGGTCACTATAGTTTAAGCTAAATATTTCTGAAAGATTAATAAAGAAAAAAAAAATTAAAATGTTGTTTATAGTTTTTTTTTTATTTTCAGATAGCTTTTACAGATTATTTCATTTTAATTGTATTTAATGATTTTGTAACAGATGAGAATTTTTTTTTTCAGATTTTCATTTTTAATTTATTTCTTCTTCTGCAGTTGAGATGATGATGATGACGATGTTGATAAAGGTTTTTCTGAATTGGTTGAATTAGACTTGGAATTGAGCCTCATTTTAAATATAGTGCAGTTTATATCTCTTTTTAATTGTCCGATAATCCCAGGTTTTTTTTTTCGTCTTTTTCCATTTTGATTTTTACTTATTTTGAAATTGTTTTACAAGAAAAAAAAATTTAAGACTGATTCTATTTAAAGTTTTTAATCTGATTAAATATTCTTAGATCATTCTTAGTAAAAATATTCTTTAGATCAACGATTTTAATAAGTAAACATTTTCCATAGCACAAACTCCAACATGATTAAAAGCACATCTTTTAGAATAACAAATTTGCTGATTCTTCAATATTTTTAAACTTGTAGAATCGTGATTATTCAAATCGAAAACATTATTGTTTTTCTACATACTACTAATCCAAGATTTTTTTTCTTCTCCTTTAACATAAATTTTTGTTTGATTAGGTATAAAAATTTTTAAAAAATTTATGATATCACAAAAATGTGTTTTGCCATCAGACCATTGTAATCCGTGATGATTTTTAGTGAGCCATTCATTCGTATATTTTGTTTCTGTTTTTAAATAATGATAAGCATAAGGTTGTTTTATTATGAAATGTTGAATTTTGTCATTCGATGTAAGAATAGCTATTTCTTTTAAAATAAATTTATTGTTATTGTCGCGAAACCCTTGTATATCAACGATGACGTAATCCATTTTAATGTTAGAAAAATGATAATGTTGATTATGTTGAATTAATAAATCTCTCAAACTTTATGTATTTATAAATTTTATAGAATAAATAGGCTATACAATGTAAAACGATCATAAAGAATATACCTTCAATAAATGGAGGAATATCAAAGACACAGCAAGATTTCAAGCCTTTAATTGTTTCCTCTTTTGTAGACAAGTTCATTTATTTTTATTTAGTAATTTAAACGATTTTATGAACTTCTCCCGTTATAGGCTTAAACTCTACTAAACGGTCATGTTAAATAAGACAATAAGCTGTAGTATTGGCTGGAATTTTTTCCTTAGTTTTTATTTCAATTTTCACATCAACTGGACCCATTTTAAGATTATCATTTTGATAGCGAGTATTAATTATGAAAATAGGAGAGACAGTTTTAAAGTTGCCTCGTGAAACTAAAGGTTCTGATAATGTGTTATTATAATAAAAGCTTCTAAAATTCGAATATGTTTCATAGGCTAAGGCATAACGATTTTTTTCAAAATTTAAATTCATATCTTCATATGGATATGATTCAGAATTTAAATATACTTTTATATTTTCAATATCACAATCATTAAATTTTGATGGATCTTCCTCAAGTTTATTTTGCTTATCTGTTTGTAAAGCAAAAATAATAAAACGAGGTTTTTCAAGTTGTGAAACTGTTTTAACATTCCAAATATGATGCGTAGTTCCTGTTGGCAATGTAGGATACTCATGTAATTCCCAATTTCTAAAAGGAATTTTCATAACAGAACCATTTTCAATACTTTTATATAAATTTAATTTAAGATTATCAGCTAAGTTAATATGCTGAACTTTCCATTGTATTTTTGTAATAACAATTTGCGGTTTTTCAATAGCAGCATTAGTAGCGTCACATAATAATGTATTATCATTTGTTCGAGAACAAGTTAATATCAATTCATGTTTTGCATTTGGAATAATATTTCTATAATCTTCTGCAAATCCCAATAATCTCTTTAAAGGTATACAAAAATTGAAATTAAAACCATTCATCAGGCGACCAACTTCCATTGTATAAAGCAGTACTTTCATTTGGATTGAGCGAAATATAGTTTTTTAATGTTGAAGTTATACCAACATTACGATTATGATCCATTTCTTTACAATTAAGCTCATAGCGAATTTCATCAAATAGAAATGGTATAGCATTATTAATTATTTTAGTATGTGTAACAGGTGATGCGTCATGTGTTGATACATACCCCTCTATATAAATTTGACTTGGTGATGGTAATATATTTAAATTCTGATTTTGTATTTGTATGCGAATAATATCACTTAATTCAAACGAGTTTAAGAATGGCGAATATAAATGGCATTGAGCGCTAGTTATAGTTTCATTAAAAACAGGATCATTAAAAAGCTCCATTTTAGTTTTCTTTTAGTAAATACCCAAGAGATTTTAGATATTGCTTATTTTCAAATGATAATCGCTTTTTATATTTTAAATGATGATTGCTCTGTCCTACTCCTTTGAATAACTTTGATTGATTAAACTGTTGTTTCTTACTCAGCGAAGGTATATATAATTGATAAGGTTGATTTTGATTAAATATTAGCATTTTGAGGCTTTAAATGCACTCTAATTGTTATTGTTTCTCCACGAAAATTAACTAAATTACCGTTCTGATCAAGCAGTTTTATAGTAATAGAACTTATCTGATTAACGGTTACTGGTAAATAAATTACGTTACTAGGAACTTCAATTATCTTATAGCCAGGACTGACGTTAATAGAGAATTCATGTAAAATGTGAGCTTCTGTTCCATTAATATAAGTTCCGGAAATAATATTGCATTCCACTCTTATTATGTTTATTTTATTAATGCAAACAAATAGATCTGAAATATGCCATTTGTTTGGTGATAATGTTTTTCTGCTAAAACCTAATAATCCGCCAATAGTATCCACTCTTTCGAAATCAATTTCCTTATCAGCAAACATTTCACATTTTAATGCATTATTATTTGGTCTTATAATTAACTTCTCATTGTCTGTTTTAACAATATTCAATTTTTTTATGAGAAATGCTTCAATATCTTCAATTTCATATGAACCTGTGGGAAGAATAATGGATTTATTATCAATAATAAATCTATTATTTTCCTCATCTATATTCGGTATTGAATTATATGTTTGAAAATCTACTAAACCACATGTATATTCTTCCCACTTTAGGTCTATAGGAGGAAAATAATTAGTGGTTAATATGAAACAGTTTCCGTTTAAAGTTAATGTTATTGACATGTCTTTAATTGAAATAATGAGATATTTTGTAAATCTATTCTGCTTTTATAGATTTTCAAGGCTAATACATCATCATCATCATAATGTATACCTATATAATATTTCTAATTCTAATTTTTGTTTAAATTTCTTGTATTACAACTTAATTCCAAGTATTCTTTATCAGATAGTTTTATGTTTCTTTTTATTCAAATAGAAAGAAAGAAATAACCTTGAACTTGAACAAAATTATTAATGTAGGTTAGTTTTAATAAATCTAGACTAATAATAAAAAAAAGTATTTTTGCTTAATTATGTTTTATTTACTGATAATTTTGCTTTATTTTTTAACAATATGAAATAAAAATTCTAAACATAAATGACCACAATTATATGTATTAAAGTTTTGATATTTATTATAATTATATAGCTTATCACCTAAATATTTAATTACTTATAATGGTGGACGTAAATTCCCAAAACTATCAAAATAGTGCGTTATTTCTGCATTTTTAAAATAAGCTACCCAATGTGTTCCATTTCCAATAGAATTATCTAAATTTATTATACCACATATCAAATTTCCAAAGCTTTTTTGCAGGTAAATTGTCTCTCATAAAAACCCCTCGAAAATGTTTCAAGTATTTTTTATCAAATTTTTCTAAATCATAATTTGTAAGTGGTCTTTTGGGTAGCTTATTTAATGGTTTTTTTGGTTCAAATAAAGACCTAACCCTTTTTTATATGGTTTTAAGTATAATTCATTACCCCCTTTTAGTGCTATTGCTTCCATTATTTTATTATGACGTTCACTTTCTTTTAACTGATCTTGCGCACTTTTAGCATCATGAACAGCCTTAGCTATTCCTGTAGAGCCACCTGTAGGTGCTCCAACAGCTGATAAGCCTGCAAATATTGGAATTAAAGGTAAAATACCAATTTTAGGCACTGGAATAATTCGAGGTGTATCAATTGTATTTTTTTGTCCTTTTGAAAGTTTTCGAGCTGCATGCAAAGCAATTTTTATAATATTTCCATCATTCATGGGCTTTTTTAAAGTCTGAACTGCTGTTTTTTCTTCTTTTATAAAATTTTTCAATTGTTTTTTTCTGTTTTTTTGTTGTTTTTGTTTTCTTACTGTTTTCCTTTTTAGCCCCATACCGAGTTTAACTTTAGCTTTCATTACGTTTGTAACTAAAAGTGCATTCGCTTTTTCTCCTAAACCTGAATTTTTAGCTTTAACTCTTTGCCAAGCCTTTTCTGCAAGTATATTATCAGCTATATGATGTTGATTTTGATCAGTATTTTGAGAATATGCTATATCATGCATACGACAAGCCTCATCTAAATCATTAATTTCTTTATCACCTCGAGCTAATTGTGATAATCGATATAAAATTTAGATTTATAGATTCATTTAAATTTTTGGGAAGTAGTTTAGATAGTTTAGCAAAAAACTTAGATGATTTTCCAAATTTAAAAGATCAATTTGAAAATTTAACAGAAAATCAATATTCATTGCTTAGCAAAAAAGCAATTTACCCTTATGATTATTTAGATAATCATGAAAAATTTTTAATTTCATCATTACCTGAAAAACATTTTTTTTATAATGAATTAAACAAATCGCATATTAGTGATGAAGATTACAATCATGCTATAAAAATTTGGAATGAGTTTCACATCAAAAATTTAGGTGAATATTCTGACTTGTATTTAAAAACTGATATTATGTTATTAACAGATATCTTTGAAAAATTCAGAAAATTTTGTATGGAAACATATGACTTAGATCCGGTTCATTATTTTACTTTGCCAGGGTTTTCCTGGTATGCTATGCTCAAATACACCAAAGTAAATTTTGAACTTTTAACAGATATTGACATGCTATTATTTATCGAAAATGCTGTAAGAGGAGGTTTAACTCAAGTTTCTAAACGCTATTCAAAAGCAAATAATAAATACATAAACGACTTTGATTCTTCATTGCAATCTCAATATTTAATGTATTTTGATGTTAATAATCAATATGGGTGGAATATGAGTTAGTATTTACCATTAAAAAATTTTCAATGGGAAACCGAAATGAACAAATTTGATAAAGATTTTATATTAAACATTTCTGATAAAAATGATATTGGTTATATCTTTGAGGTGGATTTAAATTATCCTACACAACTTCACGATATTCACAGAGATCTCCCTTTCTGTCCAGAACATTTAGTGACAGCCTCGAAGGAAAAAAAAATAGTTGCTATCTTGTACAATAAGGAAAGGTATGTTCTTCATTATACAAGTTTAAAATTAGCTTTAAAAAATGGTTTTGAAGTAACAAAAATTCATAAAATTTTAAAATTTATTCAATCAGATTTTCTGCGACCATATATAGAGTGAATACTAAATTACGAGCACAATCGAAAGACAATTTTTCAAAAGAACTCTTTAAATTAATTAATAATGCAATATTTGGGAAAACGATAGAAAACGTGAGAAAACACTGCGACATAAAACTTAAAACTTACTGGCATGGTCGTTATGGGGTTAACGCATTAATTGCATCACCTTATTTTAAGAGTTCTGCTATTTTTAATGAAAATTTAGTTGCCATAGAATTATATAGAAATGAAATTTATTTTAATAAACCCATATATGTGGGTATGGCAGTATTAGATATAGCGAAAATATCAATATATGAATTTTTTTATGATTACATGAAAAAAAATTTGAAACAAAATTGTAATCTTTTGTATACTGATACTGACAGTCTTATTCTAGAAATTTTTAATACTGATATATATGAAATTATAAAAAAAGACTGCTATGAAAGGTTTGATACTAGTGATTATTTAATAAATAATAAGTGGGCAATTCCTTTGGTAAATAAGAAAGTATTAGGATTAATGAAAGATGAAATGTGTGTGGTAAGAATATTTTAGAATTTATTGGTTTAAGATCAAAAATGTACACATTAAAAATTGAAAACGAAGAACCTATAAAAAAATTAAGGGTGTAAAAAAATCAGTTGTAAAAAAAGATATAAATTTTGATGATTATAAAAACTGTTTGAATGAAAATATTAACAAAACAATTACAAAATTTAATTTTATCAAAAAATCATAATGTTAGTACTATAAGTCAGAAAAAACTTGGTTTAAATTCAAATGACAATAAAAGATTCCTGTTAAATAATTCTTATGACTCTTTGCCCTGGGGTCACTATAGTTTAAGCTAAATATTTCTGAAAGATTAATAAAGAAAAAAAAATTAAAATGTTGTTTATAGTTTTTTTTTTATTTTCAGATAGCTTTTACAGATTATTTCATTTTAATTGTATTTAATGATTTTGGAACAGATGAGAATTTTTTTTTTCAGATTTTCATTTTTAATTTATTTCTTCTTCTGCAGTTGAGATGATGATGATGACGATGTTGATAAAGGTTTTTCTGAATTGGTTGAATTAGACTTGGAATTGAGCCTCATTTTAAATATAGTGCAGTTTATATCTCTTTTTAATTGTCCGATAATCCCAGGTTTTTTTTTTTCGTCTTTTTCCATTTTGATTTTTACTTATTTTGAAATTGTTTTACAAGAAAAAAAAATTTAAGACTGATTCTATTTAAAGTTTTTAATCTGATTAAATATTCTTAGATCATTCTTAGTAAAAATATTCTTTAGATCAACGATTTTAATAAGTAAACATTTTCCATAGCACAAACTCCAACATGATTAAAAGCACATCTTTTAGAATAACAAATTTGCTGATTCTTCAATATTTTTAAACTTGTAGAATCGTGATTATTCAAATCGAAAACATTATTGTTTTTCTACATACTACTAATCCAAGATTTTTTTTCTTCTCCTTTAACATAAATTTTTGTTTGATTAGGTATAAAAATTTTTAAAAAATTTATGATATCACAAAAATGTCTTTTGCCATCAGACCATTGTAATCCGTGATGATTTTTAGTGAGCCATTCATTCGTATATTTTGTTTCTGTTTTTAAATAATGATAAGCATAAGGTTGTTTTATTATGAAATGTTGAATTTTGTCATTCGATGTAAGAATAGCTATTTCTTTTAAAATAAATTTATTGTTATTGTCGCGAAACCCTTGTATATCAACGATGACGTAATCCATTTTAATGTTAGAAAAATGATAATGTTGATTATGTTGAATTAATAAATCTCTCAAACTTTATGTATTTATAAATTTTATAGAATAAATAGGCTATACAATGTAAAACGATCATAAAGAATATACCTTCAATAAATGGAGGAATATCAAAGACACAGCAAGATTTCAAGCCTTTAATTGTTTCCTCTTTTGTAGACAAGTTCATTTATTTTTATTTAGTAATTTAAACGATTTTATGACCTTTTCCCGTTATAGGCTTAAACTCTACTAAACGGTCATGTTAAATAAGACAATAAGCTGTAGTATTGGCTGGAATTTTTTCCTTAGTTTTTATTTCAATTTTCACATCAACTGCACCCATTTTAAGATTATCATTTTGATAGCGAGTATCAATTATGAAAATAGGAGAGACAGTGTTAAAGTTGCCTCGTGAAACTAAAGGTTCTGATAATGTGTTATTATAATAAAAGCTTCTAAAATTCGAATATGTTTCATAGGCTAAGGCATAACGATTTTTTTCAAAATTTAAATTCATGTCTTCATATGGATATGATTCAGAATTTAAATATACTTTTATATTTTCAATATCACAATCATTAAATTTTGATGGATCTTCCTCAAGTTTATTTTGCTTATCTGTTTGTAAAGCAAAAATAATAAAACGAGGTTTTTCAAGTTGTGAAACTGTTTTAATATTCCAAATATGATGCGTAGTTCCTGTTGGCAATGTAGGATACTCATGTAATTCCCAATTTTTCAATACTTTTATATAAATTTAATTTAAGATTATCAGCTAAGTTAATATGCTGAACTTTCCATTGTATTTTTGTAATAACAATTTGCGGTTTTTCAATAGCAGCATTAGTAGCGTCACATAATAATGAATTATCATTTGTTCGAGAACAAGTTAATATCAATTCATGTTTTGCATTTGGAATAATATTTCTATAATCTTCTGCAAATCCCAATAATCTCTTTAAAGGTATACAAAAATTGAAATTAAAACCATTCATCAGGCGACCAACTTCCATTGTATAAAGCAGTACTTTCATTTGGATTGAGCGAAATATAGTTTTTTAATGTTGAAGTTATACCAACATTACGATTATGATCCATTTCTTTACAATTAAGCTCATAGCGAATTTCATCAAATAGAAATGGTATAGCATTATTAATTATTTTAGTATGTGTAACAGGTGATGCGTCATGTGTTGATACATACCCCTCTATATAAATTTGACTTGGTGATGGTAATATATTTAAATTCTGATTTTGTATTTGTATGCGAATAATATCACTTAATTCAAACGAGTTTAAGAATGGCGAATATAAATGGCATTGAGCGCTAGTTATAGTTTCATTAAAAACAGGATCATTAAAAAGCTCCATTTTAGTTTTCTTTTAGTAAATACCCAAGAGATTTTAGATATTGCTTATTTTCAAATGATAATCGCTTTTTATATTTTAAATGATGATTGCTCTGTCCTACTCCTTTGAATAACTTTGATTGATTAAACTGTTGTTTCTTACTCAGCGAAGGTATATATAATTGATAAGGTTGATTTTGATTAAATATTAGCATTTTGAGGCTTTAAATGCACTCTAATTGTTATTGTTTCTCCACGAAAATTAACTAAATTACCGTTCTGATCAAGCAGTTTTATAGTAATAGAACTTATCTGATTAACGGTTACTGGTAAATAAATTACGTTACTAGGAACTTCAATTATCTTATAGCCAGGACTGACGTTAATAGAGAATTCATGTAAAATGTGAGCTTCTGTTCCATTAATATAAGTTCCGGAAATAATATTGCATTCCACTCTTATTATGTTTATTTTATTAATGCAAACAAATAGATCTGAAATATGCCATTTGTTTGGTGATAATGTTTTTCTGCTAAAACCTAATAATCCGCCAATAGTATCCACTCTTTCGAAATCAATTTCCTTATCAGCAAACATTTCACATTTTAATGCATTATTATTTGGTCTTATAATTAACTTCTCATTGTCTGTTTTAACAATATTCAATTTTTTTATGAGAAATGCTTCAATATCTTCAATTTCATATGAACCTGTGGGAAGAATAATGGATTTATTATCAATAATAAATCTATTATTTTCCTCATCTATATTCGGTATTGAATTATATGTTTGAAAATCTACTAAACCACATGTATATTCTTCCCACTTTAGGTCTATAGGAGGAAAATAATTAGTGGTTAATATGAAACAGTTTCCGTTTAAAGTTAATGTTATTGACATGTCTTTAATTGAAATAATGAGATATTTTGTAAATCTATTCTGCTTTTATAGATTTTCAAGGCTAATACATCATCATCATCATAATGTATACCTATATAATATTTCTAATTCTAATTTTTGTTTAAATTTCTTGTATTACAACTTAATTCCAAGTATTCTTTATCAGATAGTTTTATGTTTCTTTTTATTCAAATAGAAAGAAAGAAATAACCTTGAACTTGAACAAAATTATTAATGTAGGTTAGTTTTAATAAAGCTAGACTAATAATAAAAAAAAGTATTTTTGCTTAATTATGTTTTATTTACTGATAATTTTGCTTTATTTTTTAACAATATGAAATAAAAATTCTAAACATAAATGACCACAATTATATGTATTAAAGTTTTGATATTTATTATAATTATATAGCTTATCACCTAAATATTTAATTACTTATAATGGTGGACGTAAATTCCCAAAACTATCAAAATAGTGCGTTATTTCTGCATTTAATGGACGCTATAATGCAAATATTGGAATTAAAGGTAAAATACCAATTTTAGGCACTGGAATAATTCGAGGTGTATCAATTGTATTTTTTTGTCCTTTTGAAAGTTTTCGAGCTGCATGCAAAGCAATTTTTATAATATTTCCATCATTCATGGGCTTTTTTAAAGTCTGAACTGCTGTTTTTTCTTCTTTTATAAAATTTTTCAATTGTTTTTTTCTGTTTTTTTGTTGTTTTTGTTTTCTTACTGTTTTCCTTTTTAGCCCCATACCGAGTTTAACTTTAGCTTTCATTACGTTTGTAACTAAAAGTGCATTCGCTTTTTCTCCTAAACCTGAATTTTTAGCTTTAACTCTTTGCCAAGCCTTTTCTGCAAGTATATTATCAGCTATATGATGTTGATTTTGATCAGTATTTTGAGAATATGCTATATCATGCATACGACAAGCCTCATCTAAATCATTAATTTCTTTATCACCTCGAGCTAATTGTGATAATCGATATAAAATTTAGATTTATAGATTCATTTAAATTTTTGGGAAGTAGTTTAGATAGTTTGGCAAAAAACTTAGATGATTTTCCAAATTTAAAAGATCAATTTGAAAATTTAACAGAAAATCAATATTCATTGCTTAGCAAAAAAGCAATTTACCCTTATGATTATTTAGATAATCATGAAAAATTTTTAATTTCATCATTACCTGAAAAACATTTTTTTTATAATGAATTAAACAAATCGCATATTAGTGATGAAGATTACAATCATGCTATAAAAATTTGGAATGAGTTTCACATCAAAAATTTAGGTGAATATTCTGACTTGTATTTAAAAACTGATATTATGTTATTAACAGATATCTTTGAAAAATTCAGAAAATTTTGTATGGAAACATATGACTTAGATCCGGTTCATTATTTTACTTTGCCAGGGTTTTCCTGGTATGCTATGCTCAAATACACCAAAGTAAATTTTGAACTTTTAACAGATATTGACATGCTATTATTTATCGAAAATGCTGTAAGAGGAGGTTTAACTCAAGACTTAGATCCGGTTCATTATTTTACTTTGCCAGGGTTTTCCTGGTATGCTATGCTCAAATACACCAAAGTAAATTTTGAACTTTTAACAGATATTGACATGCTATTATTTATCGAAAATGCTGTAAGAGGAGGTTTAACTCAAGTTTCTAAACGCTATTCAAAAGCAAATAATAAATACATAAACGACTTTGATTCTTCATTGCAATCTCAATATTTAATGTATTTTGATGTTAATAATCAATATGGGTGGAATATGAGTTAGTATTTACCATTAAAAAATTTTCAATGGGAAACCGAAATGAACAAATTTGATAAAGATTTTATATTAAACATTTCTGATAAAAATGATATTGGTTATATCTTTGAGGTGGATTTAAATTATCCTACACAACTTCACGATATTCACAGAGATCTCCCTTTCTGTCCAGAACATTTAGTGACAGCCTCGAAGGAAAAAAAAATAGTTGCTATCTTGTACAATAAGGAAAGGTATGTTCTTCATTATACAAGTTTAAAATTAGCTTTAAAAAATGGTTTTGAAGTAACAAAAATTCATAAAATTTTAAAATTTATTCAATCAGATTTTCTGCGACCATATATAGAGTGAATACTAAATTACGAGCACAATCGAAAGACAATTTTTCAAAAGAACTCTTTAAATTAATTAATAATGCAATATTTGGGAAAACGATAGAAAACGTGAGAAAACACTGCGACATAAAACTTAAAACTTACTGGCATGGTCGTTATGGGGTTAACGCATTAATTGCATCACCTTATTTTAAGAGTTCTGCTATTTTTAATGAAAATTTAGTTGCCATAGAATTATATAGAAATGAAATTTATTTTAATAAACCCATATATGTGGGTATGGCAGTATTAGATATAGCGAAAATATCAATATATGAATTTTTTTATGATTACATGAAAAAAAATTTGAAACAAAATTGTAATCTTTTGTATACTGATACTGACAGTCTTATTCTAGAAATTTTTAATACTGATATATATGAAATTATAAAAAAAGACTGCTATGAAAGGTTTGATACTAGTGATTATTTAATAAATAATAAGTGGGCAATTCCTTTGGTAAATAAGAAAGTATTAGGATTAATGAAAGATGAAATGTGTGTGGTAAGAATATTTTAGAATTTATTGGTTTAAGATCAAAAATGTACACATTAAAAATTGAAAACGAAGAACCTATAAAAAAATTAAGGGTGTAAAAAAATCAGTTGTAAAAAAAGATATAAATTTTGATGATTATAAAAACTGTTTGAATGAAAATATTAACAAAACAATTACAAAATTTAATTTTATCAAAAAATCATAATGTTAGTACTATAAGTCAGAAAAAACTTGGTTTAAATTCAAATGACAATAAAAGATTCCTGTTAAATAATTCTTATGACTCTTTGCCCTGGGGTCACTATAGTTTAAGCTAAATATTTCTGAAAGATTAATAAAGAAAAAAAAATTAAAATGTTGTTTATAGTTTTTTTTTTATTTTCAGATAGCTTTTACAGATTATTTCATTTTAATTGTATTTAATGATTTTGGAACAGATGAGAATTTTTTTTTTCAGATTTTCATTTTTAATTTATTTCTTCTTCTGCAGTTGAGATGATGATGATGACGATGTTGATAAAGGTTTTTCTGAATTGGTTGAATTAGACTTGGAATTGAGCCTCATTTTAAATATAGTGCAGTTTATATCTCTTTTTAATTGTCCGATAATCCCAGGTTTTTTTTTTTCGTCTTTTTCCATTTTGATTTTTACTTATTTTGAAATTGTTTTACAAGAAAAAAAAATTTAAGACTGATTCTATTTAAAGTTTTTAATCTGATTAAATATTCTTAGATCATTCTTAGTAAAAATATTCTTTAGATCAACGATTTTAATAAGTAAACATTTTCCATAGCACAAACTCCAACATGATTAAAAGCACATCTTTTAGAATAACAAATTTGCTGATTCTTCAATATTTTTAAACTTGTAGAATCGTGATTATTCAAATCGAAAACATTATTGTTTTTCTACATACTACTAATCCAAGATTTTTTTTCTTCTCCTTTAACATAAATTTTTGTTTGATTAGGTATAAAAATTTTTAAAAAATTTATGATATCACAAAAATGTCTTTTGCCATCAGACCATTGTAATCCGTGATGATTTTTAGTGAGCCATTCATTCGTATATTTTGTTTCTGTTTTTAAATAATGATAAGCATAAGGTTGTTTTATTATGAAATGTTGAATTTTGTCATTCGATGTAAGAATAGCTATTTCTTTTAAAATAAATTTATTGTTATTGTCGCGAAACCCTTGTATATCAACGATGACGTAATCCATTTTAATGTTAGAAAAATGATAATGTTGATTATGTTGAATTAATAAATCTCTCAAACTTTATGTATTTATAAATTTTATAGAATAAATAGGCTATACAATGTAAAACGATCATAAAGAATATACCTTCAATAAATGGAGGAATATCAAAGACACAGCAAGATTTCAAGCCTTTAATTGTTTCCTCTTTTGTAGACAAGTTCATTTATTTTTATTTAGTAATTTAAACGATTTTATGACCTTTTCCCGTTATAGGCTTAAACTCTACTAAACGGTCATGTTAAATAAGACAATAAGCTGTAGTATTGGCTGGAATTTTTTCCTTAGTTTTTATTTCAATTTTCACATCAACTGCACCCATTTTAAGATTATCATTTTGATAGCGAGTATCAATTATGAAAATAGGAGAGACAGTGTTAAAGTTGCCTCGTGAAACTAAAGGTTCTGATAATGTGTTATTATAATAAAAGCTTCTAAAATTCGAATATGTTTCATAGGCTAAGGCATAACGATTTTTTTCAAAATTTAAATTCATGTCTTCATATGGATATGATTCAGAATTTAAATATACTTTTATATTTTCAATATCACAATCATTAAATTTTGATGGATCTTCCTCAAGTTTATTTTGCTTATCTGTTTGTAAAGCAAAAATAATAAAACGAGGTTTTTCAAGTTGTGAAACTGTTTTAATATTCCAAATATGATGCGTAGTTCCTGTTGGCAATGTAGGATACTCATGTAATTCCCAATTTTTCAATACTTTTATATAAATTTAATTTAAGATTATCAGCTAAGTTAATATGCTGAACTTTCCATTGTATTTTTGTAATAACAATTTGCGGTTTTTCAATAGCAGCATTAGTAGCGTCACATAATAATGAATTATCATTTGTTCGAGAACAAGTTAATATCAATTCATGTTTTGCATTTGGAATAATATTTCTATAATCTTCTGCAAATCCCAATAATCTCTTTAAAGGTATACAAAAATTGAAATTAAAACCATTCATCAGGCGACCAACTTCCATTGTATAAAGCAGTACTTTCATTTGGATTGAGCGAAATATAGTTTTTTAATGTTGAAGTTATACCAACATTACGATTATGATCCATTTCTTTACAATTAAGCTCATAGCGAATTTCATCAAATAGAAATGGTATAGCATTATTAATTATTTTAGTATGTGTAACAGGTGATGCGTCATGTGTTGATACATACCCCTCTATATAAATTTGACTTGGTGATGGTAATATATTTAAATTCTGATTTTGTATTTGTATGCGAATAATATCACTTAATTCAAACGAGTTTAAGAATGGCGAATATAAATGGCATTGAGCGCTAGTTATAGTTTCATTAAAAACAGGATCATTAAAAAGCTCCATTTTAGTTTTCTTTTAGTAAATACCCAAGAGATTTTAGATATTGCTTATTTTCAAATGATAATCGCTTTTTATATTTTAAATGATGATTGCTCTGTCCTACTCCTTTGAATAACTTTGATTGATTAAACTGTTGTTTCTTACTCAGCGAAGGTATATATAATTGATAAAGTTGATTTTGATTAAATATTAGCATTTTGAGGCTTTAAATGCACTCTAATTGTTATTGTTTCTCCACGAAAATTAACTAAATTACCGTTCTGATCAAGCAGTTTTATAGTAATAGAACTTATCTGATTAACGGTTACTGGTAAATAAATTACGTTACTAGGAACTTCAATTATCTTATAGCCAGGACTGACGTTAATAGAGAATTCATGTAAAATGTGAGCTTCTGTTCCATTAATATAAGTTCCGGAAATAATATTGCATTCCACTCTTATTATGTTTATTTTATTAATGCAAACAAATAGATCTGAAATATGCCATTTGTTTGGTGATAATGTTTTTCTGCTAAAACCTAATAATCCGCCAATAGTATCCACTCTTTCGAAATCAATTTCCTTATCAGCAAACATTTCACATTTTAATGCATTATTATTTGGTCTTATAATTAACTTCTCATTGTCTGTTTTAACAATATTCAATTTTTTTATGAGAAATGCTTCAATATCTTCAATTTCATATGAACCTGTGGGAAGAATAATGGATTTATTATCAATAATAAATCTATTATTTTCCTCATCTATATTCGGTATTGAATTATATGTTTGAAAATCTACTAAACCACATGTATATTCTTCCCACTTTAGGTCTATAGGAGGAAAATAATTAGTGGTTAATATGAAACAGTTTCCGTTTAAAGTTAATGTTATTGACATGTCTTTAATTGAAATAATGAGATATTTTGTAAATCTATTCTGCTTTTATAGATTTTCAAGGCTAATACATCATCATCATCATAATGTATACCTATATAATATTTCTAATTCTAATTTTTGTTTAAATTTCTTGTATTACAACTTAATTCCAAGTATTCTTTATCAGATAGTTTTATGTTTCTTTTTATTCAAATAGAAAGAAAGAAATAACCTTGAACTTGAACAAAATTATTAATGTAGGTTAGTTTTAATAAAGCTAGACTAATAATAAAAAAAAGTATTTTTGCTTAATTATGTTTTATTTACTGATAATTTTGCTTTATTTTTTAACAATATGAAATAAAAATTCTAAACATAAATGACCACAATTATATGTATTAAAGTTTTGATATTTATTATAATTATATAGCTTATCACCTAAATATTTAATTACTTATAATGGTGGACGTAAATTCCCAAAACTATCAAAATAGTGCGTTATTTCTGCATTTAATGGACGCTATAATGCAAATATTGGAATTAAAGGTAAAATACCAATTTTAGGCACTGGAATAATTCGAGGTGTATCAATTGTATTTTTTTGTCCTTTTGAAAGTTTTCGAGCTGCATGCAAAGCAATTTTTATAATATTTCCATCATTCATGGGCTTTTTTAAAGTCTGAACTGCTGTTTTTTCTTCTTTTATAAAATTTTTCAATTGTTTTTTTCTGTTTTTTTGTTGTTTTTGTTTTCTTACTGTTTTCCTTTTTAGCCCCATACCGAGTTTAACTTTAGCTTTCATTACGTTTGTAACTAAAAGTGCATTCGCTTTTTCTCCTAAACCTGAATTTTTAGCTTTAACTCTTTGCCAAGCCTTTTCTGCAAGTATATTATCAGCTATATGATGTTGATTTTGATCAGTATTTTGAGAATATGCTATATCATGCATACGACAAGCCTCATCTAAATCATTAATTTCTTTATCACCTCGAGCTAATTGTGATAATCGATATAAAATTTAGATTTATAGATTCATTTAAATTTTTGGGAAGTAGTTTAGATAGTTTGGCAAAAAACTTAGATGATTTTCCAAATTTAAAAGATCAATTTGAAAATTTAACAGAAAATCAATATTCATTGCTTAGCAAAAAAGCAATTTACCCTTATGATTATTTAGATAATCATGAAAAATTTTTAATTTCATCATTACCTGAAAAACATTTTTTTTATAATGAATTAAACAAATCGCATATTAGTGATGAAGATTACAATCATGCTATAAAAATTTGGAATGAGTTTCACATCAAAAATTTAGGTGAATATTCTGACTTGTATTTAAAAACTGATATTATGTTATTAACAGATATCTTTGAAAAATTCAGAAAATTTTGTATGGAAACATATGACTTAGATCCGGTTCATTATTTTACTTTGCCAGGGTTTTCCTGGTATGCTATGCTCAAATACACCAAAGTAAATTTTGAACTTTTAACAGATATTGACATGCTATTATTTATCGAAAATGCTGTAAGAGGAGGTTTAACTCAAGTTTCTAAACGCTATTCAAAAGCAAATAATAAATACATAAACGACTTTGATTCTTCATTGCAATCTCAATATTTAATGTATTTTGATGTTAATAATCAATATGGGTGGAGTATGAGTTAGTATTTACCATTAAAAAATTTTCAATGGGAAACCGAAATGAACAAATTTGATAAAGATTTTATATTAAACATTTCTGATAAAAATGATATTGGTTATATCTTTGAGGTGGATTTAAATTATCCTACACAACTTCACGATATTCACAGAGATCTCCCTTTCTGTCCAGAACATTTAGTGACAGCCTCGAAGGAAAAAAAAAATAGTTGCTATCTTGTACAATAAGGAAAGGTATGTTCTTCATTATACAAGTTTAAAATTAGCTTTAAAAAATGGTTTTGAAGTAACAAAAATTCATAAAATTTTAAAATTTATTCAATCAGATTTTCTGCGACCATATATAGAGTGAATACTAAATTACGAGCACAATCGAAAGACAATTTTTCAAAAGAACTCTTTAAATTAATTAATAATGCAATATTTGGGAAAACGATAGAAAACGTGAGAAAACTCTGCGACATAAAACTTAAAACTTACTGGCATGGTCGTTATGGGGTTAACGCATTAATTGCATCACCTTATTTTAAGAGTTCTGCTATTTTTAATGAAAATTTAGTTGCCATAGAATTATATAGAAATGAAATTTATTTTAATAAACCCATATATGTGGGTATGGCAGTATTAGATATAGCGAAAATATCAATATATGAATTTTTTTATGATTACATGAAAAAAAATTTGAAACAAAATTGTAATCTTTTGTATACTGATACTGACAGTCTTATTCTAGAAATTTTTAATACTGATATATATGAAATTATAAAAAAAGACTGCTATGAAAGGTTTGATACTAGTGATTATTTAATAAATAATAAGTGGGGAATTCCTTTGGTAAATAAGAAAGTATTAGGATTAATGAAAGATGAAATGTGTGTGGTAAGAATATTTTAGAATTTATTGGTTTAAGATCAAAAATGTACACATTAAAACTTGAAAACGAAGAACCTATAAAAAAATTAAGGGTGTAAAAAAATCAGTTGTAAAAAAAGATATAAATTTTGATGATGATAAAAACTGTTTGAATGAAAATATTAACAAAACAATTACACAAAATTTAATTTTATCAAAAAATCATAATGTTAGTACTATAAGTCAGAAAAAACTTGGTTTAAATTCAAATGACAATAAAAGATTCCTGTTTTTTTTTTATTTTCAGATAGCTTTTACAGATTATTTCATTTTAATTGTATTTAATGATTTTGGAACAGATGAGAATTTTTTTTTTCAGATTTTCATTTTTAATTTATTTCTTCTTCTGCAGTTGAGATGATGATGATGACGATGTTGATAAAGGTTTTTCTGAATTGGTTGAATTAGACTTGGAATTGAGCCTCATTTTAAATATAGTGCAGTTTATATCTCTTTTTAATTGTCCGATAATCCCAGGTTTTTTTTTTTCGTCTTTTTCCATTTTGATTTTTACTTATTTTGAAATTGTTTTACAAGAAAAAAAAATTTAAGACTGATTCTATTTAAAGTTTTTAATCTGATTAAATATTCTTAGATCATTCTTAGTAAAAATATTCTTTAGATCAACGATTTTAATAAGTAAACATTTTCCATAGCACAAACTCCAACATGATTAAAAGCACATCTTTTAGAATAACAAATTTGCTGATTCTTCAATATTTTTAAACTTGTAGAATCGTGATTATTCAAATCGAAAACATTATTGTTTTTCTACATACTACTAATCCAAGATTTTTTTTCTTCTCCTTTAACATAAATTTTTGTTTGATTAGGTATAAAAATTTTTAAAAAAATTATGATATCACAAAAATGTGTTTTGCCATCAGACCATTGTAATCCGTGATGATTTTTAGTGAGCCATTCATTCGTATATTTTGTTTCTGTTTTTAAATAATGATAAGCAGAAGGTTGTTTTATTATGAAATGTTGAATTTTGTCATTCGATGTAAGAATAGCTATTTCTTTTAAAATAAAGTTATTGTCGCGAAACCCTTGTATATCAACGATGACGTAATCCATTTTAATGTTAGAAAAATGATAATGTTGATTATGTTGAATTAATAAATCTCTCAAACTTTCTGTATTTATAAATTTTATAGAATAAATAGGCTATACAATGTAAAACGATCATAAAGAATATACCTTCAATAAATGGAGGAATATCAAAGACACAGCAAGATTTCAAGCCTTTAATTGTTTCCTCTTTTGTAGACAAGTTCATTTATTTTTATTTAGTAATTTAAACGATTTTATGACCTTTTCCCGTTATAGGCTTAAACTCTACTAAACGGTCATGTTAAATAAGACAATAAGCTGTAGTATTGGCTGGAATTTTTTCCTTAGTTTTTATTTCAATTTTCACATCAACTGGACCCATTTTAAGATTATCATTTTGATAGCGAGTATCAATTATGAAAATAGGAGAGACAGTTTTAAAGTTGCCTCGTGAAACTAAAGGTTCTGATAATGTGTTATTATAATAAAAGCTTCTAAAATTCGAATATGTTTCATAGGCTAAGGCATAACGATTTTTTTCAAAATTTAAATTCATATCTTCATATGGATATGATTCAGAATTTAAATATACTTTTTGCATTTGGAATAATATTTCTATAATCTTCTGCAAATCCCAATAATCTCTTTAAAGGTATACAAAAATTGAAATTAAAACCATTCATCAGGCGACCAACTTCCATTGTATAAAGCAGTACTTTCATTTGGATTGAGCGAAATATAGTTTTTTAATGTTGAAGTTATACCAACATTACGATTATGATCCATTTCTTTACAATTAAGCTCATAGCGAATTTCATCAAATAGAAATGGTATAGCATTATTAATTATTTTAGTTTGTGTAACAGGTGATGCGTCATGTGTTGATACATACCCCTCTATATAAATTTGACTTGGTGATGGTAATATATTTAAATTCTGATTTTGTATTTGTATGCGAATAATATCACTTAATTCAAACGAGTTTAAGAATGGCGAATATAAATGGCATTGAGCGCTAGTTATAGTTTCATTAAAAACAGGATCATTAAAAAGCTCCATTTTAGTTTTCTTTTAGTAAATACCCAAGAGATTTTAGATATTGCTTATTTTCAAATGATAATCGCTTTTTATATTTTAAATGATGATTGCTCTGTCCTACTCCTTTGAATAACTTTGATTGATTAAACTGTTGTTTCTTACTCAGCGAAGGTATATATAATTGATAAGGTTGATTTTGATTAAATATTAGCATTTTGAGGCTTTAAATGCACTCTAATTGTTATTGTTTCTCCACGAAAATTAACTAAATTACCGTTCTGATCAAGCAGTTTTATAGTAATAGAACTTATCTGATTAACGGTTACTGGTAAATAAATTACGTTACTAGGAACTTCAATTATCTTATAGCCAGGACTGACGTTAATAGAGAATTCATGTAAAATGTGAGCTTCTGTTCCATTAATATAAGTTCCGGAAATAATATTGCATTCCACTCTTATTATGTTTATTTTATTAATGCAAACAAATAGATCTGAAATATGCCATTTGTTTGGTGATAATGTTTTTCTGCTAAAACCTAATAATCCGCCAATAGTATCCACTCTTTCGAAATCAATTTCCTTATCAGCAAACATTTCACATTTTAATGCATTATTATTTGGTCTTATAATTAACTTCTCATTGTCTGTTTTAACAATATTCAATTTTTTTATGAGAAATGCTTCAATATCTTCAATTTCATATGAACCTGTGGGAAGAATAATGGATTTATTATCAATAATAAATCTATTATTTTCCTCATCTATATTCGGTATTGAATTATATGTTTGAAAATCTACTAAACCACATGTATATTCTTCCCACTTTAGGTCTATAGGAGGAAAATAATTAGTGGTTAATAGGAAACAGTTTCCGTTTAAAGTTAATGTTATTGACATGTCTTTAATTGAAATAATGAGATATTTTGTAAATCTATTCTGCTTTTATAGATTTTCAAGGCTAATACATCATCATCATCATAATGTATACCTATATAATATTTCTAATTCTAATTTTTGTTTAAATTTCTTGTATTACAACTTAATTCCAAGTATTCTTTATCAGATAGTTTTATGTTTCTTTTTATTCAAATAGAAAGAAAGAAATAACCTTGAACTTGAACAAAATTATTAATGTAGGTTAGTTTTAATAAAGCTAGACTAATAATAAAAAAAAGTATTTTTGCTTAATTATGTTTTATTTACTGATAATTTTGCTTTATTTTTTGACAATATGAAATAAAAATTCTAAACATAAATGACCACAATTATATGTATTAAAGTTTTGATATTTATTATAATTATATAGCTTATCACCTAAATATTTAATTACTTATAATGGTGGACGTAAATTCCCAAAACTATCAAAATAGTGCGTTATTTCTGCATTTTTAAAATAAGCTACCCAATGTGTTCCATTTCCAATAGAATTATCTAAATTTATTATACCACATATCAAATTTCCAAAGCTTTTTTGCAGGTAAATTGTCTCTCATAAAAACCCCTCGAAAATGTTTCAAGTATTTTTTATCAAATTTTTCTAAATCATAATTTGTAAGTGGTCTTTTGGGTAGCTTATTTAATGGTTTTTTTGGTTCAAATAAAGACCTAACCCTTTTTTATATGGTTTTAAGTATAATTCATTACCCCCTTTTAGTGCTATTGCTTCCATCATTTTATTATGACGTTCACTTTCTTTTAACTGATCTAGCGCACTTTTAGCATCATTTACAGCCTTAGCTATTCCTGCAGAGCCACCTGTAGGTGCTCCAACAGCTGATAAGCCTGCAAATATTGGAATTAAAGGTAAAATACCAATTTTAGGCACTGGAATAATTCGAGGTGTATCAATTGTATTTTTTTGTCCTTTTGAAAGTTTTCGAGCTGCATGCAAAGCAATTTTTATAATATTTCCATCATTCATGGGCTTTTTTAAAGTCTGAACTGCTGTTTTTTCTTCTTTTATAAAATTTTTCAATTGTTTTTTTCTGTTTTTTTGTTGTTTTTGTTTTCTTACTGTTTTCCTTTTTAGCCCCATACCGAGTTTAACTTTAGCTTTCATTACGTTTGTAACTAAAAGTGCATTCGCTTTTTCTCCTAAACCTGAATTTTTAGCTTTAACTCTTTGCCAAGCCTTTTCTGCAAGTATATTATCAGCTATATGACTTTGATTTTGATCAGTATTTTGAGAATATGCTATATCATGCATACGGCAAGTCTCATCTAAATCATTAATTCCTTTATCACCTCGAGCTAATCGTTTTGTTAGCTTTGTTCCAGGACCGCAATAATTATAACCTCGTATAATTGTAACCGCAATAATTATAACCTCGTAATTAATAATACCTCTTCCAACAACTGTTATTTTGTTACTACTAGTACTTGTATATTTATTGTTACAAGACATCTTGTTAAGTAATTTAGTTTAAGAAAGTTGGTCAAACACTAATTACCTATTAAAGAAACTCATCAGTATAGTTAAAGAAATGAAATTTATAAAAGTAGGTAATGCAGTTAAAGTTAAAAATTTCGATCAAAATTCTAAGAAAAAAATCAAAAAACATGGCGAATTCTTTCCAGATAATATAAGAGGATTAATAATAGGACCTTCAAATTGTGGTAAAACAAATGTTATGCCCTAAGTATGCTTGTAGATCCTAAAGGGCTTAAATTTCAAAACATATATATTTACTCAAAATCATTGCATCAACCTAAATATTAATATTTAAAAAAACTAATAAAATCTATCAAAGGAATGGGATATAATGAATTTTCTAATAATGTTGATGTTGATGCCAAGCCTTTTCTGCAAGTATATTATCAGCTATATGACTTTGATTTTGATCAGTATTTTGAGAATATGCTATATCATGCATACGGCAAGCCTCATCTAAATCATTAATTCCTTTATCACCTCGAGCTAATCGTTTTGTTAGCTTTGTTCCAGGACCGCAATAATTATAACCTCGTATAATTGTAACCGCAATAATTATAACCTCGTAATTAATAATACCTCTTCCAACAACTGTTATTTTGTTACTACTAGTACTTGTATATTTATTGTTACAAGACATCTTGTTAAGTAATTTAGTTTAAGAAAGTTGGTCAAACACTAATTACCTATTAAAGAAACTCATCAGTATAGTTAAAGAAATGAAATTTATAAAAGTAGGTAATGCAGTTAAAGTTAAAAATTTCGATCAAAATTCTAAGAAAAAAATCAAAAAACATGGCGAATTCTTTCCAGATAATATAAGAGGATTAATAATAGGACCTTCAAATTGTGATAAAACAAATGTTATGCTAAGTATGCTTGTAGATCCTAAAGGGCTTAAATTTCAAAACATATATATTTACTCAAAATCATTGCATCAACCTAAATATTAATATTTAAAAAAACTAATAAAATCTATCAAAGGAATGGGATATAATGAATTTTCTAATAATGTTGATGTAATTGAACCCTCAGCTTTTCAACCAAACTCAATATTTATATTTGATGATGTAGCTTGCGAAAAGCAAGATAATGTAAGAGCATATTTTTGTATGGGACGTCACCAAGGAATAGATAGCTTTTATTTATGTCAATCATATACAAAAATTCCAAAGCATTTAGTTAGAGATAATGCAAACTTTCTAATTGTATTCAAGCAAGATGATTTAAATTTAAAACATATCTATAATGATCATGTAAATTCTGATATGTCTTACATTGATTTTAAGAAATTGAGTGCATGCTGTTGGAATGATAACTATGGTTTTCTATTAATTGTGAAAGATAACAGTTTAAATAATGGACGTTTTAGCAAAAATTTTGATACATTTGTTAAATTTTACGCAACAAGAGAATAGCACCGTCAACAGGTTACAGTCACTAACTGAACAGGTTAATTGTCAGTTGGTAGTTAGCAACAGGACATTCCAGTTCAGTTCAGTTCAGTTCATAGCATTCAGTTCAGTTCAGCTCATAACATTCAGTTGATAATTGAATAGATCAGTTGCCACTTAAAAATGAATGAGCAACTTATGGAAAATTTAATTAAAACTCGTAAAAGTTTAAAAAGGAAATTTCAATCTTTAAAAGTAGGGAAGCTATCAGAAGATCGAAATCGGGAAGAAGCATTTACTCCAATTATAAAATCATTGAAAGAATTAGCTAATGCTTTTAAACAACAACAACAATTTTTGGATAATTTTATTAAACCGGGAATTAAACCAGATGATGATGATGATGTAGCTGATAATAACATTAAATTAATGAGATCATGCATGTGGGAAACAAAAACACCTCGCAACAAATGTAATACTTACAGTAAATTTAAAACTTCAACACCTAATACTATAAAATCTGAGACACCATCTACAATTATTGATAATTTTAACGATGAATCATTAATTTCACAATTTCCTGTTTTTAGCAAGTCAGAACTTGATAGCTCATATGGACCCTATTTTAATGAGTCATTAAATGTTCGAAAACTTGGGAATGCTAATTTTCAAATAAATGAAACTAATAAAAATATATTGATTGATGATGAAGTTTTCGAAGGAACTCATGTTCATAACTCATAACTCAATATGAATTAATATTTAAAAAAAAACCTATAAACTATACTGAAACCGATTTCAGTACATATCGCCACATACTTGACAAAACAAATGCACATAGAAGAAATCATAATTATTTAGAACAAATAAAAGCAAACAAAGGTTTTAAATACAAAAATATATTACGTAAATTATATGCGCATGATTATAACACTAGATATAAAAATAAAACTGGTTTAGGTTATTCTTCTTCTTCACCAACAACTCAATTAAATTATACAAATCAATCAAATCAATATGTTTATTGGGATGGTCCCAATGAGTTGGTTGATAGATTAAGACTTTTAATTGCATCACAATCGGCTGGCAACAACAATCATCGTAATGAAATTATATCTATAATTGAAGAGCTTAGAGAAGCTAATATAATTCAATAATATTTAAGAATAACAATCAGTAACAATCAAAATGTCAATTGATAAGTTTGGACGTAGTACAGATTCATTTACTTCTAGAAAACTACATACTAAAGGACCACCAGGTATAGGTTTCAAATTAACTTCTGAGGGAAATTATGACTTAGAGAACAAAGTTTTATCTAATGTTCAAGAACCCATTAACGGAAATGTTGCAGCAACGCAAACATTTGTGAACAAACAAATCTTCTTTCACAAAGAACTAATAAAAAACGATATAGAAAATATATTTTACAATTTGACTAATGAACTTAAATTATAAAAAACAAAATTAAGAATATTAGAAGAAAAGTGCAAGAAAGTTTAGAGAATTCAATCTTAAATTTTCTAGAATGTTACATGAAAAATGTTCAGAAATGAATGATTTTATTGGATTTCAAATTAAAAAACCAATTAAATTTATTAATGAGAGATTAGAAAAAATTGAAGCTAAGGCTCAACCAGCGTTGGATTTAATTAATAATTCAAGAAATTAATTGTGATTAGTTCTCGTTTAACTTCCAAAATGGATATACATCAATTCGGATATTTTTTAAATAATTTTTTAAATAAATATGAACATATTTTATTGGAGGAACATTATGAACAGTTAAAAGATCATTTCAAATTTTTAAAGTTATTTAAAAATTCTATACAAATTGAATCTAAGGAGTATGGATATCATTGGGATATATGTCCCTATACCTCAGATAATATTGAAAGTCTTCCACATACTTGTCCATGTCATTCAGCAGAACAATGTATGTTATGCTGTTCCAAATTAATGGAATTATATAAAAGAATAGAAAATAAGTTATAATAAAATTACACATACTTGTAAACTATTATAAAAATGAAGAATATAAATTTTAATATCTTGAAAATTTATTATTTGCTTTTTTATTTTATTTAAAAATCAGCGAAAGAGAGGTGTTTTAATTAGTTATTTTGAAGATGAGTAAGAATGAAGTTGTAGATTTATTCGATTGGCTTGATGCTTCAGATTCTTCAAAGGAGGAACATAATATATCAAATTCATCTGAGAAAGAGGATTATTATACTGAAAAGAAAGTAAAAAAGAGAGTCAAATTCATGCTAAAACCCCAAATATATATATTCTACAAATGGAATACAACATACAAATTAGCTCGACGAAAATATTGGGAAATTATAGCGCTAGATCGTTATAGATTTAATGAAAGAATTCAAAATACTAGTGATATTATATCCACAATTCTAGATAGTAATCATAGGAAAATCATCTTCAATCAAAGATTTTCTAATTAGTTATAAAATGAGTAAAAAAGAGGTCGTTGAAGAGCTACATAAACCTGCACGTAGAAATTTTAAACGTCGTAGAGTTATAATTAAAGGGTTTGATGATCTTTGGCAAGCTGATTTAGTAGAAATGGGTGCATATGCTAAAGAGAATAAAGGTTTTAAATTTTTATTAACTGTGATTGATGCCTTCTCGAAATATGCATGGACAATCCCTATAAAATCAAAAACTGCAGAAAATGTTACGCAGGCAATGCGAAATATTTTTGAAACTTCTAAAAGACATCCGCAAAATTTACAAAATGATGATGGAAAGGAATTTTTCAATAAAATATTCAAGAATTTAATGAATAAATATCAAATAAATCATTATTAAACATTTAGCATATTAAAAGCATCTATTGTAGAACGTTTTAATCGAACTTTAAAAGAAAAGATGTGGAAAGAGTTTAGTTTTAATGGCAATTACAAATGGTTACATATAATTGATTCATTAGTTCACCAATAGAACAATACAAAACATCGTACCATTCATAGACGTCCATCAGATATAAATAAAAAAAATGCTAATGAGCTCTTGGCAACTGTTTATAATCATATTAAAATTTCTCCACCAACTAAATTCAAAATTGGTGACTCAGTCCGGATAAGCAAGTATAAATATGTTTTTGAGAAAGGTTATACACCTAATTGGACAACTGAAATATTTAAAATCAGGAAAATTCAAATTACCAACCCAGTAACTTATTTATTAGATTACGAAGGTCAGCCTATTGAAGGAGGTTTTTATGAGTATGAGTTACTAAAATCTAATCATAATAACATTTTTTTAGTTGAAAAGGTTATGAAAACTAAAGATAATAAAATATTTGTAAAATGGCTTGGATTCTCATCCAACCGCATTTCATGGATTAATAAAACTGCTTTAATATAAAGAAAAAAACATTTTTTTTTTTATTTATTTATTTATTTTAATTATAAAAGTTATTTATATTTTTATGAATTTCCATTTGATATGATGATTTTTGTTTTATAGAGCGCAAATCAAGTACAGTATAAGCAGATTTAAAACTTGTATCCATAATTGGAACTCTTTCCACTTCACCATTACTTAAAATTCTATCTGCTAATATTTCTCGATATTCTAAACATTTTATTCCCAGATACTTTTCCTTAAAATTACTATCATATGCACATCTTATATGAATTTCTTTATTATCAGCATATTCCAGTTGAAAATGTCTATAAAATATATGTTCACTATTTATTATCCCACCAATATTACGTTCTTTTAAAATTAATTCCTGCCTAAAAGCTTCAATAGCTTCATCTATAGATACATATTGAGGTAATGAGTCAGCTTTATCTCCTAATAATTGTTCAACTGTAACGGATGATGTTGTTGTTGTTGTTCTTGCAGTTTTTGCTTATGTTGTTGCAGTATTTAATTCTGGTGAAATTACATGTTTTAATAGTTGGACTGATAAATTTACTTTCACAGTCTCATTACTTGGAAGTAATATAAAAAATATGTGCTCCCAAAAGCTGATTCATCCAATCTAATATTAGAAATTGGAACTGAATTTGCTTGAATAGCAAACAAATAAAATATAAATAATAAGAAAAATGATTTCATTATTTTGCAAATAAAATATGTTTTGTCTTTGTTGAAGATCTGCACAATAATGTGCTATTAGAAATTAAAAAATATAATTTATACTTTTTATTTTCTAGAAATTTCTTTATTATGTATAAACTTTACTCGGCTTATAATAGAACAGACGTGCATAAAGAGCGGTAAAAATCTATCTCTCCCATCTAAATAAGCTTCCATATAATCTAAATATTCTTCTTTTAACTTTTCAAGTAATTTTCTAAAATTAGTTAACATGTCACCAATTTTTGATTTATTATTTCTTTCATTATATGCATTCTCTATTGTTGCTATAAATAAAATTCCTTCATCAATTCTTTTTCTTATCATAGATTTTTTTTGCTCATTTTGATTTTCTTCATATTCATTTGCTTTCAGTGACAATGAATCAATATGTTGTGAAATTCGTTTATTCTTATCATTTGGTAGTATATTTGAAATATTTCTCTCAACTATCTCCCATTCAAGATTCAGTTCTTCTGTAGCAAATGGGCAATCATCAGTAAAATTATTAGGCATTTAATGTTTTTTATTTGCTGGATTTCTCCTTTACCCAAAATGGTAATATCACCACCATATACTTCAATTTTCAGATGTTGCCAATCCAGAGATGATAAATCGAATTCCTTAGTAAATGTCTCACCGTTTCCAATTCTAAATAACAAAATCTTTTCCTCACCTTCTAAAGTTACGAATACCTCTAAAAAATCATGAAATATTTTCCAATTAATTATTTTGATTGAAGCCCATTTCCGCTCACAAATACAATATTTATACCCATGTGGAATAATATCTACACAAAACATTATGATGTTTCTACTTAATAGTCTAATCAGGTTATGCTATTTTTTCATATTAAGTATAAAAGTATATTAAATGATTTATTTATTATTTAGTCTATTGAAAGTTCTTCACAAGAAAAGAATATGAAGAGCAGCTCCATGTATAATGTAGATTTTGGAATGTTGTGAAGATTTGCACGTGTGAAACAACTATCAATCGATAGAACAAACATATTGAAAAGAGAAGCGGAATATATATTTGATAAGGAAAAGATAATACACAAATATTGGATTATTGGTACGAATCACAGTGATTATTCACGTAGAATGTGTAAAACATGCGCTGAGCATTATAAGCGAAAACATTTGACTATAAATTCTTTTTTTGAAACATTTGAAACATTTGAAATTGTTTCTCAAAACATTGAAAAGTTTTCGTGTTATTTATGTAATAAAAAACTTTATTCTGTAATAAAAAAAAGTTAAATAAAAAAAAAAATAATTATGTACAATAAAAAAATAGTTTTTTAATTAATATAGGAAACCTCCTGACGTCATTTTTTTTATTTTAATCTAAATTTTTCAAAGCAAAGGAATTCCCTATTGTGGCGTCATTTTCATTATTTCATAATAACAAACTCTTGCTTTTATTTTTATTAAGAATCTCCTGACCTCACTTTCATTGTTCATGAAATTCATGAAATAAATTTCTATTTTCTTATTTTCTTATTCTCAACCTCAAATCACACAAAAAAATTTTTTTATCAAAACAATTAATAAACACACATTATTTTTACATTAAAAGCTCTCCAATTTAATTCATACCATAATGAATGTATAATATACACTATGAATGTTTCTTATCACCACTATAACAAACAAAACAAAAATATAAAAACAAATTACTCATTTCATGGTCTAGAATCGGCCTAGTATACCTACTGAAATGGTCACGGCGTTAAGTTTCTTGAAGTGACCATTCTGTACTTTTTTGTTGCTGAGGAGTCCATTTTCTTTTCGACGATCGAGATGAGTGAATTATAAGGGCTTTTGGAAGGCCTTATGATTCCATCCTTTAAGAGGTTTTGGATCTAATTTTCCACCTCAGTTCTTATTTTCACTGGAAATGGATAAATTTTTGAGTATATTGGTTCGCTTGTTGAAGTTTCTATTTCTGCTCGAACATTAGTATCAATGGTTTCGTTGTCATTAATTGGACCGAAAAGTTTTTGGTATTTTCTTAAAAGTTGGATCATTTTATCTTTTGATTCATTACTTAAGTGATCTGTTCGAATTTCCATATTATTGACTTGAATTGATTTTTCCCCTCTTAGTGGTATGGTAATGTTTGGTGATGTCGTTAGTATGTTCTTTTTGCTTCTTTTTGCCAGCGTTACATTATATTATGTAAGGTATGCTTAAGAGGCTGGTAGAATAAAATTTAGCTCATCTTCTTCTGATGGTATTTCGTAATTGTAACTGTTATTTGTTGGTTCATGCTCATACGTAACTTCCGGTTGTTCATAGTAATATGGCTCGTTTTCGGGTATTGGGTAATGCTATTGGAATCGTTATTTCTTTTGAAGGTCGGACGGTTCATGTAATGACGGTCGACGGTTACTAGCTTTGTTTGGACAGTTTGGGCAATGTCCATCGGAACGGGTGGTTTTGGTTAAGTAGGTGTGGTTGGTGTATCTTTTTTGGTTGCTTGAAAGTTTCCATTGAAGGAATGCGGGTTTTGGTACTGTTGAGTGTGGTTTTTGGGGCTGCTTTGTTGGTAATAACAATTCCTTGATGGCGGATTGAATGCTGGTTTCCTATTTGAAAGGTGATTTACTGGTGGATTTATTCTATTTCTGAAATTTCTGTTATATATTGATATGCTTCTAAAATTAGTACATATTTTGAATTTCGAGGCAGGAAAAATATGCTTCTGGTAGTGTTTGTGGTCTCTGTATCATAAGCATCCGTGAAAAATCTCCATAGAGTCTCCTTATAAAAACATCGAGGGCACTGTTACGATATGTTTCGTTTAATGCTTGTATAGTGTCCGCACCATAAGTCTCAATTTTAATTTCGTTAATTATGAAGGACAGCTGATAATTTATGTTGGCGTAATACTCATTAATTGTAAGGTTCTTTTGCATTAAATTGGATAGTTGTTGTGCCAAAGTTCTAACATCTCTTTTGTCTGCGTTATGGAGAGAAGGCAGCTTTTTATTTCTTCCCAGCTACTGTCGAAGATGTTGTGTGATATTAGAGCGCTGTTTTCACTTCCACGAATTTTTTAGCGGATATTCTGCAGGATTGCTCGATATATTGGTTTATGCTTCACTATTTGGTAATCGGTTAGAATATTTTCGACGTTGTGGACCCATGATATGTATTCTGTAGGGTGTCCGTTGAAAATTTGCAATTCCGTTACTGCGTCAGGTAGTTTGTCGATAGTTTGTCTTCTAGATCTTTTTCTGTTTTCGGATTTTGTAATGTTAGTGGTTGACTTGTACTTTGTTGAGTTATGTTATTTGTTCTAAACTATCTAGTTTAGCTTGAAGTAATTTTATCATGCCTAGTTAAGCATTTATTGCTCCGGCCATTTGTGTGATCGTTTCTTGCATTTTATCCATGGTTTCCTTATGAAGTTATATTTCGAATTTCCTGGATAGCTTTTTTATTTATTAAAATTTTTTGATAGCTAGTTGTTGAGTTTTATTTTTTGGTTAATTTTTGTAGAAGTTGGCAACTTGTAGAATTTTTTATTATATAAAAAATTTGTTGAACTCACATCGAAATTATGATGATTCGCATTTAGATTTTTGCTGGATACCTACCTCGTAATGATCCTTTTTAGCTTAGAGCGTTGATAATTGCGGTAAGCCTACTGCGGTACGATTAATATCACTTTGCTGATACTTATAGATTGGATTGCCTAATTTGCTATATTCCCACGGAGATAGCGTTCTGTAGTTCGTCCTGGATCTGTTTTTATTGAATTTTTCAACTCGCTATGTTCCCACGGTGATAGCGTTCTGTGAATTTCGATGCTGCTCGGGCACCAGTTAAGAAATAACAAGAATATTTCTTATAAAAAAATTATTTTAGGACTAATGTCCACTTTATTTAAAGAAATTATTATTTTCAAGCATAAAATAAAACTGAATTTTAATTGCTAAATCTAACTTAATTAATAGCAAATAAATGATTTCTAAGCATTTATTGATATTGTGGGAATTATTAAAATAAACTTTTCACAGGCGAATATTTCACAAGAATAATATGCTGACCTAAGCGTCTGGATAAAGACATGTGTTGACTTAACTTACATATAAATTTATATTGCATTAATTAATTGAAAAAAAAGTAAGGAAATAAACCAAGGGTTTTAAAAAAAAAACACATTTTCAAAATTCAACAATATTCCTTAATTACTTTAGAGTAAAGAATATATATCTTCTATATTAATAGACTTGTAACTATATTAATAGACTTAGTAATTTGAACAGGTGTTCAACTCACAGGTGTTTAGAAATAGTAAATTGTCATTTTTTGACCACTTACAGTTCCTAAACGGGGGGTGACTCAAAAATATTTTCTAATGTTCAATTCTAATTTCAAATAAATGACTCAAACAAACTATTCCTAATACAACTTTGAGCTATAGCAGTTTAAATATAGGGCTTCTTCGAACTTTGGGAGGCTGTAGCTCCCTAATGAAAGGGCTTACAGAAAAAGATCTTCTATAAAATTAATTTTTTTGCAATGCCTATCGGTAGTTAAAATTTTATTACTTTATTTCAAACAGCGTAGAAGTTTTGTAAACACCCACGCAGAAGGACAGACGGACAAAGTGAAACTAATAAGCACATTTTTTCGAAATTTTTTTTGAAAATATGCTAAAAATATTGAGGATTTTGAAATAACTAAATTCTAAGTCCTCATTAGATGTTTAAAACAGTTCTATCAGAAAAAAATCAAGTACTAAAATGTTTAATACCGTTAATACATACACAGGTTCATAGCTCCTATAGCCCTATATATAGAGATTAAAGACTGATTTTATAATTGATTTTATTTAACTAACAATTATAGATAGTAAACAATTTTCACTTAATTATTTAAAAACATATGTACTTACGTGGTACTTGAAAAAATCTTAAATTTAAATTTGTTTTCCCTGAAGAATTGCAATACTTTGCTAAGCAATTCAAAAAATATTTCTCATTTTCATTTTTTTAAATTTTACTTTTTTAATTTTTCTTAATATTAATTTTTTTAATAAAAAAATTTTTATAATACATATTTTAATATTAATTTTAATTCGACCAGTTACAATAAAACATAAACCTTGTATAAAAATAAAAATGTTTTGAAAAAATAGAACGAAAACATTTTCTATTTAATCATATTAAATATTTTGCACTTATACTTACATTGGTAACTAGTAATGTGTGCTTGCAAGCGTCAAACAGATAATTAAATCGCATGATGAAAAAGCATATTGAAAAAGCATTGTATCACTGATTTTTGTAGTAAGGGATCATAAACGCTGCCATTCTCTAACAGGACGGTCTTGAACCATGGTCCACAAACAAAAGTTGTAGAGCTAATCAAGCTGAAGAAGTACTAAACCAGGATAAAATTCTCCTCATACGTAACTACCCACAAATTCTCCTATATTTATTGTATTATAGATATCGTTCACTATAATTTCCACTTCAGCTTTGTCTTTTTTTATGACCTTTTTCCATATTTTTTTCTTTTAATTGCATTCGTTTTTCTTTTCGACTTTCTATTCCAGCTTTTTTCTTTTCTTTATTAACTTTCAGACGTCTTTAGAATTCCATTAATTCGGCTAACGTAGCTACAGTGGGCGTTAATTTTTTTCGTAATCCTCTTTTTTCCACTTCTTTTTCTGGCTAAAACAAAGCACTCTTAAAAGGCGTATGATATGGACAAGCACTGGTATTTAAAGTTTTATCTGGAGTTTCTTGTATTGCTCTCTCTTCAAGTGATGTTACGACTTCATTAGACGTTGTCTGCATTTCATAGTTATTTATTTGATTAGTATTATTGGCAATGTTTGTTTTGGCATTGCGCAATCTCTTAAATTTATCCTTCTCTTCGGGTAGATATCCTACCCAGTGGAAGACAGCGTACATACATCCCATCCCCAAAAATGGAGAAAAAAAGCGATCCCTCAAACTACCGCCCTATTGCTATCACTTCGGTCCTCTCCAAAATAATGGAAAATTTAATAAATAGAAAGCTTTTGAAATATCTACATAACAAAGGATTAATTCATGACCGTCAATATAGGTGATCTCATGACATGCCTCTGTGAAAGGCTCCACATCAGCCTCCACCATTCAGGGGAGTCCGATGTTGTCACTTTGATATTTCTAAAGCTTTTGACCGAGTTTGACATGATGCTTTAATTGCTAAATGCAAAGCTAAGGGCCTCGGTGGTGTATTTATAAAATGGATTGGAGATTTTCTTTCAAATCCCTCGATTCGTGTCCTGGTCGATGGTTATTCTTCAGACCAATTCAAAATTAATGCTGGTGTCCCTCAAGGATCTGTTCTCTCTCCGACACTTTTCCTAATATTTATAAACGATCTATTAACCTCCAATCCAATCCATAGTTTTGCAGACGACAGCACGCTCGTTGCTTCTTATGCTTAATATACATTGCAACAGTAAATATTCTGCTCACTTGAGCTAAATCTCGATCTGCCAATCGATAACTTTTTAGATTATGTAAAATAATTTGAAAATAATTTACTGCGGTGAAAAAAAAATAGAAATTTTACTGTGCCAAATGGAAAGAAAATTTGGACTTTAGAAATTTTGACAGAAGTATTTAGATTAATTTCGAGTTTGAGAAAATTTATTATTTTTCTGAAAATGTTTTAAAATGAATAGAATTTAAAAAAAATATTTAACATTTTAGGTGTTTCTATAGTTGCGACAATGGTGGGACTAGAACATGCATTGTAATTGGAAAAATACTGAAAGCTATTTTCATTTTGCAGCTCAATAGTAAGTATGCGACCACCATACCAACAGAATCGGAGGTAGAAGAAAGCAAAATGGCCATCACTTTGCCATCAGTGTACCTGCCATACTATAACAGGAGCCACCGCCGACGAAAGGATTTGGTAAGTTATTCAGAACTTAACGATAAACACTTGATTGTGGGCTGTGACAATTCTGTGCTAACTCACACAACACAGTATGGGGTAGCGTCAACAACAGACGTACCAACGTCAACAACAGAGGTAAATCACTTTTAAAATATATATGTTCAACGAATCTGCTGATCCTGAATAAAGGTAATGTTCCAACCCTTATAAACAGAAAACGCGGAGAAGTTATAGATATAAGCTTAGCCAGTAATAGTATAGACAATTTAATTAAGAACAGGGCATGTATCAGAGGAGGTCTGCTTCTCAGATCATCGCCACATTATTTGACCTGAATTTAAGTCACACGCATATCTAGGATATACACGCATATCTAGGATATACACGCATATCTAAATGATATAAACAAAGATGGATAAATAAAAACCTTGTGGAAGTCAGGAAAAAAGTTAGGAAACTTTTCAATAAAGCAATGAGCACGCAAAGAAAAATGCATTGGGTGGAATATAGGAAAGCACTCAAACTTTTAAAAAGGAGTGCTGATCCGAAAAAAGAAGCTCTGGAGGGAATTTACAGAATAAATAGAAAAAGTTAGCGATGCTACTAGAGAGAGAAGACGGTATCATGTCAATAAACATGGACGAATCTTTTGAAAAATTACTGTCAAAAAACTGTCCCGAAAGCGAAGCGTTCGTAAGACCTAGGGAAAGCGATGATTTAGAAGAAATACCAACAAGAACAGACGACATGACGACTAGAGTCGATCAAACCGTTTTGGACACGTAATTCTTTTGAACCATATAACTCTCCAGGGCCTGATAACGTCTATCCAATGCAACTCCAAGAAGTACTTGATACACGCTGAAAATATCGAGGGAGTCCAAAGAGATCTTCCTTCCAAAAACGCATAAGACGTGCTACAGGAAAGCCAACGTCTACAGACCGATTAGTCTGATTTCTTTGCTCCTAAAATAATTATAGAACTGAAGATAAGAAACCAGTTAAACCCATGGTTAACGTGTTATCGACACGCATATATAAAGGGCAAATCGATGGATACCGCTTTCACGAGGTTATCCACATGATAGAAGGTTATCCACATACATCAATAAAGGTAAAGTAACCCTCGGATGCTTTATCGACATAGTGGGTGCGTTTACTAATGTTGAATGCAAAACTGAAATATTAAATATATATTGCTCAGGTGGATTAAATCATTGCTTAGCAATAGAACAGCAATTGTTAACTTTGGAATTGCCGCAAAGAGGAAAATAATCTCAAGAGGCACACCGCAAGAAGCTACCCTCTCCCAGCTGCTATGGCTCTTAGTAGTTGATGAGCTTTTAGCTAAGCTATCAAATAACAAACATAGCTACGCAAACGACGTGACACAATTGGTTACGGAAAAAGTGCCGGTCAATACAACAGATATAATGAATGAGAACAGAACAGAACAGAAATAATAATGAGAAAAAGGAAAAAGCGATAAGACGTCTTTGGGGCTGTATAAGTGCAGCAGGTAACACATGGGCCTATCGTCGAGAATCATGTATTTGTTATACACGTGTGTTATATGACCTATGATAACACACGGATCTTTCGCTTGGTGGACGGCCACTAAAAAGCACATGTACCGGAACGTCCTAACGCATATACAACGTCAGGGATGTCTCGGTATAACAGATTCAACTAGAACAACCAAGACGAAGTCTATGGAAACAATCCTGGATCTAGAACCGATAGAAATTGATATCCAACGAAGATCTATGGATACAGTCATGAGACTATTCATGACAGGTAACTGGTGCGACGAATCAAATTCGGTCAGACATAAAGAAATTCTGCGCATGGTAGAGAATGCTAGCGCAACCATATACAACTTCCGGAAATTTTCGGTAGCTGCAGATATGATTGCGGGTGATCTCAGATTAAACTACAACTTCGGGACGGAAACAAACCACCTGAGCTACAACAGTATTGCTAATGAAACAGGAATTAATGTGCACACATACGCTGCCAAAAAGGGCAGTAAATGTGGCATAGAAATCATATGCGACAAATTGAACATACGAATGGCGAACACAGTAGCCTCACACGCGACTGTACGCCAATGTGAAACAATTGCAATAGAACGCGCAGCGAAAGAACTTCTTCGGAAAAGAATCCGAGGAAAGATCATACACATCCATACCGATTGCAAATCAACTGTGCGAACAATGGAGGATGGATTGCATAAATCGAGGAAAACAAATGAGGGCTAGAAAGCCCTAAATGCGCTGGGGGAAACCAGCACACTCTGGCTATCCAGGCAACGAAATAGCAAACACGACAGCAAAATCTGTACTAAGCAGACAGCTGGTCGATATAGAAGATGTAGGAATGCCGTACTCCGCGGTAAACTTAGCAACAAGCAACTGGGTAAAAGCCAGTGCTAAGTAAAGTTGGTGGAACCCCAGGATTAATACATACGAAAGAATTCTGGGGGGAACCTAATAGCAAAAAAACTCAAAATTCTAAAACTAAATAGAACGGATCTGAGACTATTCATAGGAATTAGCACAGTACACCTGCTACTAAGGCCGTTTGTGGAACCAAACACACTTCTAGATATTTTACACAGTTGGTAAATTCTAATTGTGTATTGTTTATTCGTGGTGTTTGTGGAAGACTTTCTGACTCTTTCTGCTATAGAAACATATTTCGGTTTTGCAATTTATGGCAATGTCAATTGCTCTTTGCATTATATCTGTTGTATTGGCCGGCACTTTTTCCGTAACCAATTGTGTCACGTCGTTTGCGTAGCTATGTTTGTTATTTGATAGCTTAGCTAAAAGCTTATCAACTACTAAGAGCCATAGCAGCTGGGAGGGGGTAGCTTCTTGCGGTGTGCCTCTTGAGATTATTTTCCTCTTTGCGGCAATTCCAAAGTTAACAATTGCTGTTCTATTGCTAAGCAATGATTTAATCCACCTGAGCAATATATATTTAATATTTCAGTTTTGCATTCAACATTAGTAAACGCACCCACTATGTCGATAAAGCATCCGAGGGTTACTTTACCTTTATTGATGTATGTGGATAACCTTCTATCATGTGGATAACCTCGTGAAAGCGGTATCCATCGATTTGCCCTTTATATATGCGTGTCGATAACACGTTAACCATGGGTTTAACTGGTTTCTTATCTTCAGTTCTATAATTATTTTAGGAGCAAAGAAATCAGACTGATCGGTCTGTAGACGTTGGCTTTCCTGTAGCACGTCTTATGCGTTTTTGGAAGGAAGATCTCTTTGGACTCCCTCGATATTTTCAGCGTGTATCAAGTACTTCTTGGAGTTGCATTGGATAGACGTTATCAGGCCCTGGAGAGTTATATGGTTCAAAAGAATTACGTGTCCAAAACGGTTTGATCGACTCTAGTCGTCATGTCGTCTGTTCTTGCTGGTATTTCTTCTAAATCATCGCTTTCCCTAGGTCTTACGAACGCTTCGCTTTCGGGACAGTTTTTTGACAGTAATTTTTCAAAAGATTCGTCCATGTTTATTGACATGATACCGTCTTCTCTCTCTAGTAGCATCGCTAACTTTTTCTATTTATTCTGTAAATTCCCTCCAGAGCTTCTTTTTTCGGATCAGCACTCCTTTTTAAAAGCTTTGAGTGCTTTCCTATATTCCACCTAATGCATTTTTCTTTGCGTGCTCATTGCTTTATTGAAAAGTTTCCTAACTTTTTTCCTGACTTCCACAAGGTTTTGTATTTATCCATCTTTGTTTATATCATTTAGATATGCGTGTATATCCTAGATATGCGTGTGACTTAAATTCAGGTCAAATAATGTGGCGATGATCTGAGAAGCAGACCTCCTCTGATACATGCCCTGTTCTTAATTAAATTGTCTATACTATTACTGGCTAAGCTTATATCTATAACTTCTCCGCGTTTTCTGTTTATAAGGGTTGGAACATTACCTTTGTTGAGGATCAGCAGATTCGTTGAACATATATATTCTAAAAGTGATTTACCTCTGTTGTTGACGTTGGTACGTCTGTTGTTAACGCTACCCCATACTGTGTTGTGTGAGTTAGCACAGAATTGTCACAGCCCACAATCAAGTGTTTATCGTTAAGTTCTGAATAACTTACCAAGTCCTTTCGTCGGCGGTGGCTCCTGTTATAGTATGGCAGGTACACTGATGGCAAAGTGATGGCCATTCTGCTTTCTTCTACCTCCGATTCTGTTGGTATGGTGGTCGCATACTTACTATTGAGCTGCAAAATGAAAATAGCTTTCAGTATTTTTCTAATTACAATGCATGTTCTAGTCCCACCATTGTCGCAACTATAGAAACACCTAAAATGTTAAATATTTTTTTTAAATTCTATTCATTTTAAAACATTTTCAGAAAAATAATAAATTTTCTCAAACTCGAAATTAATCTAAATACTTCTGTCAAAATTTCTAAAGTCCAAATTTTCTTTCCATTTGGCACAGTAAAATTTCTATTTTTTTTTCACCGCAGTAAAATATTTTCAAATTATTTTACATAATCTAAAAAGTTATCGATTGGCAGACAGCCTTAATAGAAACAATTTAAAATTTTATAAAAATAATATCATTTATTATTTTCTATTGCAGAACAAGAAGAACCTTCAAATTTAATTTGAAAAATTCTGTTTTTTAATACTAAATTGCCAAAATTTGTTTTTTTTTTTTTTTTTAAATTATCTCTACGAGAGAATTATATTATATAAAGATTTAGAGATGTGAAAATTCTTCTAAATGTAAAACTTTTCCTTGCTTATTTTTATAACGATTCATATAATCGTGTTATAGAGGCCAAAACAAGAACTCATTTATCTGTTCTCATTCACAATGAGGGCCTACCAGTTTTTTCGTTCGAACTCCAAGTTTTTTTTTTTTGCGAGGGTAGATAGCGTGTGGGACTTTAACCCACTAACCACCACCTCACTTTTTTGACCAAACAATAGGTTATACGACCTTCAGTGCTACTGTACTGCCTGGTCATACGAAGTTGAGTTTAGGAATGAAAATAGATTTCAAATTGGCAGACATATTGTGCACAAAGTTGTTAATATCCACCTTGAATCTTTGCACATTGTAAATGTAATCATCACCAATTCTGGGGAACACATCAGGTGGAAGGTAGTTCCACATTCGCGATGTTCGTACTACAAACGAATTTCCATAAGCCGAATTATGCTATCTGGGAAACCAGCACACTCAGGCTATCCAGGCAACGAAATAGCAAACACGACAGCAAAATCTGTACTAAGCAGACAGCTGGTCGATATAGAAGATGTAGGAATGCCGTAATCTGCGGTAAACTTAGCAACAAGCAACTGGGTAAAAGCCAGTGCTAAGTAAAGTTGGTGGAACCCCAGGATTAATACATACGAAAGAATTCTGGGGGGAACCTAATAGCAAAAAAAACTCAAAATTCTAAAACTAAATAGAACGGATCTGAGACTATTCATAGGAATTAGCACAGTACACCTGCTACTAAGGCCTCATGCCAAAAGAATAGGCATAACGAAGTCAAATCTATGCAGGGGATAAGGGCAAGAGGCAGAAGCAGAACTTTCACGTTTTAAGCCAATGCCTAAACTTGAGGACCCAAAGGCGAAGAACTTTGGGAGAAAATCAATGGGATAACTTTTCTCAGGTGAGAATGCTCAATCAGGGAGACATAGTGCGAATCATAAAGGGAATATAGTGGCTCGACGAGACACTGTAATTAGCGCACGTCCCGTTTGTGGAACCATATACCACGCATGTCTTCCTTAAAATTAGTAATTCATATGTTCACATTTTTTCTTCCTTTTTTTTTTCTTAATCCATTAATGATGTAAATTCAGTTAACTTTAACAAAATAAGTACATATTTGAATAAATTTGTTATAATAATTTATAAATATAAAATTTATAAATGTTTAGGTAAGTTGATTTTATAATTACAAAATATACTTACCCTTACTAGTTCAACTAAAGACTCACCACCCCAAGCGAAGACCCCTCACTTCAATTAAAGAAATTTTTTCCTTGAATGAAGATCTTTTATTTTAAGTGAAGGCATTTGTAATAAAAATTAAGTTAAAAAATTACATATAATATACAAATATATATTCTTAATGATTATACATAAATTTCTGATTCATAAAATCTATCTGGTTCAATTTACATAATTTAAATATACATACTGTATATTAAATATTTATATACCATAAATTACTGAAGTAAAGATTCTTCATTCAAAATAAAAATACTTTCACTCAAAGTAGAAAATATGCACCTAAAGTAAAAATGTCTTCAACTGAAGTAAAAATGGTATAATTTATAATAATTAGATAATTTAAGTTTAACAATAATTTAATTATGACATTATAGTATGTTCACAAACTCCGAAATCGAGTTGATTATCATGTACAAAATCAAGTAAAATGTCAAACGTTCACAAACAGTAAACAAACGTTCACAAACTTTTGAAAATCAAGAACGTAATTTGACATATTTTTGTTTATATTATTGTTTCAAGTAAATAAAAAGTTAAAATATAAATAACGAGGAAGAATACAGTTGACTTTGTCAACTCTTAGATACCCGTACGAACCGTTAGTATGTTCACAGCCTGTCACTTTGCTTACAATATTATTTTTTTAATATTTTAGTATTTTAAAATAATTTGGGTGAATTTTATAATTTCTAGAATTATGGGTTGTACATATATTCAAACTATATGTTTAACAGAGATTTATAGCAGATCTCTGAGATAAGCAGATAACAGAGATAAGCAGATTTTAACATAACGATTATCAATCCAAAACTTTTTCAAATATTCTATAGTACCATTTAATATTAAGCGGTAAATGTATATTAAATTTACTTAGTACAAAATAGTAAATATAATTTTAAATATTATATTATATTATATTTAAATATTCCATTGACAGAATAATGTCTTATAAGTACAATAAAATACATATATGTATGTAAATACGGCGCTATATAATATACATCTATACTCTTATCATTCATTCACTAGTGACATATACAATATGTAAATAAACATGATATTATATAAGTATGTATGTATAACAATATCATATAAATAAAAATTCTTCAAGCAACCGTTATGTTGTTTATTTATTTACATTTTTTTGTACTACGCATTATATCCTCAACAATTTCAAATTATCGAGTAAAACAAAATGCAAAAAAATCGTTAAAGATATTTGTTAGAAAATTTGAAAAAATCAAGTAACACTTTCGTCAATTATAAAGTAACCCTATATTATTAAAAAAAGTTGTTAACAGAAATAAGAGTATAATGTTGAAGCTTTAATTTTTGTGTATTACTTCAAAAAAATTTTAACAGGTGTTCAAGTTACAGGTGTTTAAAAATAGGAAATTTTCAGTTTTTGACCCCTTACAGCTCCTAAACGGGGAGTGATAGAAAAAAAAATTTCTGAAATGACTCTAATTTTCAAAGATTTAACTTCTGTCAAAATTTCAAGTTTCCAACTTTAACCGTTTAGAAGATAGAAGGGTTAAAGAATTTTGCAAAATTTGAGTTTCGCATAACGGTAAATTAAGACACCGTATGCCACAAATATATATTTATTGTGTATACACTTTTAAAGCCAATGAAAGTAGTAATCGTCTGACGCTTTCAAAATGAAGATATACCTTATACAACTTGTGCTATAACAATTTAAATATAGAGCTTTTTTGAACCTTTGGGGAGCTGTAGCTCCGTAACGGGTGGGGCTACAAAAAAAAAGTTATTAAAAATAAAATTAATATTTTTGTGAGATCTATCAGCAGTTAAAATTTCATAGCTCTATTTCAAAAAAAAATGTCGGGATCTAAAAGTTAGGTGTTCGAGAGCTACCTTAAGATTTGGTCCAAACTCAACCAAAAAAAATAGGGAACCTACAAATTACTCCAAGAATATTTTGTGTAAATTTCAAGATTCTAGCTCTCTTAGTTTTTGAGTTAGCGTGCTGACGGACGGACGGACGGACGGACGGACGGACGGACATGGCTCAAAAGTCTTAGAATTTTTTTCTGATCCGATCCATACCTTTGAAGGTATATCTAGCTCGCTTATTTCGAGGTGTTACAAACGGAGGAGTAATTTTATTATACCCGATCCTATCGTACGGGTATAAAAAGTTAATATAAATAAAAAGTTAAAAGTTATTGTTAAAAGTAAATAAATAAAATAATATTTGAAAAAATTTAAAATAGATTTGGAAATTAACAATTTAATGGAATTCTCATTCCAATTAAATTTTTTTTTATATGTCTTTTCCATTTTTATTTTTCCGTCCACACAATAGAAAATATTTTGTTTCTGAATTTGCAGCTATCAACAAAATTTTTGTTTTCATTATTGACAACAAATTCAAAAAAGCAAGGGTTATGAAAATTTTTTTAAAATAATCTAAAATCGAAAAAAAAATCTAAAATTCATGGACGAACAAACGTGATTTTGAGGTGATTTTCAGAAAATCAAGTAACAAGCTGATTTTCTTTGACAGATAAATTTTTGAAAAATGTATGGGAAATCAAGAAAAAAAAAAGAACGAAATCAACTAAATTTTCGAAATCATCTCGATTTTTCGAAATCAAGAGTTTGTGAACGTACTATTTATTAGCCAAAAAGGCTGTCTGTTCAAAATATTTTAGAAATGTTTTTTTGTCTTCTTTTTTAACAGCTTTTTATTAACTTGGTTGGGTAAAGGATGGAATCTTAGAAGCCATTTTAAACACACTTCCCGTTGAGCTTGAAACTTGAAATTTTCTTCATTAGATCAGATCCCGATGACAATACATGATTTTAAAATAATAATATCGAAAAACATTAGAGAAATTAGCTTAATTTCAAAATTAAATTTTCATACAAAGATATAACAGAATTTTTAACAGAATTATTACAGAACCAAAATAAAATATTTTATCTAAATTTACTAAACTCACCAACACCAATACGTATACGTAATACATAAATGTTTTTTTTTCTATAAAAGACTATTGTTTTTTATGTAGCCCATTGCATTGTATGCGTACATATACATAGGTACATACTTCAAAATTTGTAATAATATGTGCTTCGACAATATTTTTGGTTTGAAAGCGATGAATTTGAAAGATATAAATGTGTAAACAAATTAATGTGCCGCACTTGAGAACACAGTGTAAAATTTAATATGCATTTACTTAAAATTTAGTAAGCAAGTGTTAAATTTAAGTTTTTTTTCATCAAATCAATTGATTTTTAGTATACATTTTTATTTATAAAAGCAATGTGTTTATTTATAATATTTATATAGATATGTGTTTTTCCTTTCTTAATTATAATTAAAACTAGGGGCCCCTGTTAATATGTAGTCAAATTCTATGTTGAATCCCAATTCATATAATAGACAGTTGCAGTTTAGAAAAATAGAATTTATGGAAAAAGTACAATCCGTAAAAAATCAGAAAGCAAAACCAAATTCGTCAAAACACTAACTGAAATTATTTTTAAAATAACGCCAAAACAGAATTAAATTGTATAAAGAGCCTTTAGTTGGTGTACGTATATTTAGAGTACTTTGTATTGTGAGTGAGGACTATTATGTCTATTTATTTATCGAGTTCAAAATAAATGCTTTAAAGGTACGTGGCGAAAACAGAATAGGTATCCGTAAAACATACGTAAAAAGCACAAACAAAGTTTGCAGCAAAATCAGTTAATTTTTTTTATAGACCACGTTGTCTGTAACAATATTGCCGATGTTCGTTTTACCTTGCCCTAATGTAAAAAATTTAAAATCTGAAAAGACCGTATATTTGGCGTACAATCCTTGATTAAGATTGTACATGGTACAGAGGGCGAGAAGATCGTACAAATATTACCACAATTGTACAAAGGGTAACCCTGTATAAAATTGACATAGGTACAAAATATTTAAAAATAAAAAATTACTCAAATATAATTTTGGTTGTAAGAACTGGTTGGTGTATACTAAAATTTAAGTACTTATACGAGAAGAAATTGAATTCAAAAAAGAATAAAATTAGAAAAGTTTTCTATAATCGCTTCAAATAATATACATACATTCACACATAAATGCAACAATTTAATGGAAAAGTACAAAACAAAAACAATTATTATATATTTGAATTTTAAAGAAACTCTGCCCGCTTGTACATACTTAGATACATATTGATTATTAATATCAGATCAATATCATTCATCATTATTTAAAATTTCAATACATATTGTGATAAATGATGATTTCTATCAATTTTTAAATTTTTTTCTTTATGGGTGTTCAAAATTGAGGTATCATTTTAATTTTAATAAAAAAAGACTTTTTTTTTGAAATATTAAATATATTTTTATTTTAATTTATTACAAATAGGTTCCGGTTAATAATGAAAAATTATATCGACCAAGTGGCCCCCTCTACTACTTCGGTAGGCTTCCAATCTTTTACCAAAATTCTGAATCACGCTGTCTCAATGGTTGAAATCTGCTCGATAATGTTGTTTTTAAGCTCTTGAATTGTTGTGGGATTATTGCTGTACACTTTCGATTTCATAAAACTCCACAAAAAAAAATCCAACGGTGTCAAATCGCACGATCTTGGTAGCCACATCACTCCTCCTCTACGAGAAATAATGCGATCTTCAAACTTTTCCTTCAAAAGATCCATTGTTTCTCTTGCTGTGTGGCAAGTGGCACCGTCCTGTTGAAACCACATATTCTCTACGTCCAAATCATCAATTTCTCGCCACAAAAAGCTTCGGATCATCTCCCTGTAGCGATTTCCATTGACCGTAATCGCATTTCCATTTGCGTTTTCAAAAAAATATGGTCCGATGATTCCTCCTGACCACAAACCACACCAAACCGTAACTTTTTGTGGATGTACTGGTTGCTCTAAGATAACCCTTGGATTCTCTTCACCCCAAATGCGGCAATTCTGTTCATTGACGTAGCCATTGACCTGGAAATGAGCTTGTTCAGTGAAGATTATTTTGTTAAAATTCTCATTTTCTTCTTGTTTTTCGATTGCCCAAGAAACGAATTGCCGACGTAATGCATGGTCAGTTGATTTAAATTCTTGCGTCAGCTGGATCTTAGAAGCCTTTAAATAGAGATCACGATGCAAAATGTTGAATAATGTGGATGGTTTGATATTTAATTGCTGCGAACGATGACGAATGGAAGTTTTTGGATCTTCTTCAACACTTCTGCTCACAGCTGCTACATTCTCGGTTGAACGGCCACTACGTTGATAAATGTTGCCTCTGTTATCAAGAACAGATCCAGTTTCTAGAAATTTATCAACCATCAGCTTGATGGCACGATTTGTTGGAGCATTTTCTCTACCAAATTTTGTTCGAAATTTCCTAATTACATCTTAATAACAAAAACACGTTGTTCCTTCGTGTAACGTTCCATATTAACTAACCGGAATGTAGAACAGGTAGTACAGGTAGAAAAAAAATGGCGGCAAAATCAAAATGATACCTCAATTTTGAACACCCTATACATGCATAAGTTAAAGTACATACTACATTTCTTACATATAGCCAACGAATACTTGAGCCGTTGAGGTTGAGTCGACTCGACAGGAAAAAAAATACACAATTTTAAAGAGAGTAAGTGAGAATGTCTCTTATAATTTTGTGTTTTTTTTTTGTTATTCTGTTGTGTACGTTTTGTTACTACTAACGACTATCGTAGGTACCATACTACTGTAATAGTGTAATGTAAATATGAAATGTGTTTTTTATGTTTTATTATTAATATTACGTATATGTTTTATAGTAGAAAAATCGTAAAAAATATGTAGTTACTGATGTTCAAAGCTTGAAACGGAATTCATAATACGTAGTGTGTGGCTGAAAACTACTAAATTATAATTATAGATAGGGCTTTTCTTTCGAAACTCTTAACATATTAAAATCGCATATTATGGCCCTAACATTGATATCTAAATTAGAAGCTGCCTTTAAATTAAGATCTATTAAGGAATGATGATCTGCACCACTAATGCCGTTTTCTGAAGTATAAAAACTAAGAATATATTTCCAATTATGTAAAAACATTAAACAACAAAAAGAATATATTAAAAATAAAAAATCGAGTCTTTTTTAAAAATAGTAAATAACAACAATATTTTTCTTTTCAATAACAATAATTATGAATTAATCATAAAATATATGTTATGTACATACATACATATATATCTACATCGTCTAGAAAAAGCAAAATGATTTTAAAAGAAAGAAACATACGTTTGATATTTCCGTACATAACAGATAAAAAAAAATATTAAAATGTTATGTTATGAAAAGAAAGAAAAAACAAGGCAGTGTATGAATCAAAGTTTTTAAAGGGTCGCATTTTTAAGTGGAAATAAAGAACATTATGAAATTGCAATAACAATTTTATTTAAATTTTTAATTTTGCTATGCAATGTTTCCTTAATTTTTTAAAAATCTTGCCACAATATATAATACAATATAACAATTAGAAGTTCAGATCATTATATAGTACCCATACTACTATAATATGTATATACAAACGCATAACTATAAACTTATATTTTTAAATTTTGCCTCCAGCTTTTATATTAATTTCACAGACTTTAAAACTTATATATACTTATATTTATATATTTGACATATTGAAATAAACTTTTTCAAAGAAATCTCGATTGTAACAATATAGTTTAGAAAATTACAGAAAAATTTGCTATTAAAAATTTATTTTCCACTTTTTAGTTCAAAAAAGCTGTTTTTTTAAAATTTTTGTTTATTTATTTTATTTTTTTTTTAGTTTAGTTGTTATAGTAAAAGTAACGATAATATTAAGCTATTAACTGTATTCCATAAAGTTATAGTGTAGTAATCATAAAATCGGTTATTACATAATATTTATTTGCTTCTTACTGGGTTAGCATTAAAAAAAAAAAATGATTTATACCTATAGTAACACTGTTACATTATGATGTAAATAATATTATATGCTATATGTTATTATACAATACATACGTATATTAATGACATAGAATCGTAAAATTTCTAAAATTTACTGCTAATTTTCAATTTTAATTGATTTGATAAACTTGGTTAACTAATATAATTTTAATGTTCTATCAACATTTCATTTTCATTTCTACTTTCTTTTTGTTTTCAGATTACCAGTTCATTTCTAATAATGAACAATAAATGAAAAAATATATTTTGTAATTAATTTTTTAAATATTGAAATATTTTCAATCTCTTTTAAATTACTGGGCAATTCGTTGAATTTTTTTAGGAAGTTGTATAAACAATTATTTTTCTGTCTATCAGTTTTGAATAAAGACAGATAGAAATGTGCTTTATTTCTAGTATTGTGTGTATGAAGATCCATCATTCTTTGCAGAACGAAACTGTGCTTAATTAGGTTGTTAATAGTTTTATATGATAAAATATACATTTCATACTCACAAATAGTAGAGAAGCTAAGATATTTTTCTGAATATAATTTATTAGTGTGGGATACAATACTGGGTATTTATGAATAATTTTAATCGAATTTTTGACTAGGATATCTAATTTATTAAGCATAAAATTTGGGGCGTTGTTCCAAATAGGATTTAAGTATATTACATTAGATAACATATATGACGAATAGATAGAGAATAAAGCTGATTTTGATAAACAGTTGCGAAGTCGTTTTAGAATAAAACTATATGGCCTAGTTTTCGTTATTAAGTGATCAATATGCTCGAACCATTTTAATTTGCTATCTATGACCAACCTTAGGTAATTGAACGATTTAACAGATTCAATAATATGGTTGTTGTAAGAAATACAAGAATTACAAAAATTTTTACTATCAAAAAATATTATTTTAGATTTATCAATATTTAGTAGCAGACGATTGTTCTTTAAGAACTCATCGATTCTTTCTAGGTCTTGCATTATTGAGTTTATTAGTTCATTTTCATTTTGTTCTGTGTATTTTAAAACAGCATCATCTGCATAATGCTGGAGGGAACCCTTTAAATTTATACTCTTTAACCCTTTAAAATTATAGTCATATCATTGATGTATATTTTAAGCAAGTTAGGACCTAGGATTAATTCTTGTGGTACTCCATTTTTAATAGGCTTTGATTGACTTATTGTAGAATTAACACATACTATTTGCTTCCTATCTGATAAGTAGCTTTTAAAGAAGCTTATATGATTTGCACTAATATTTAATTTAAAGCCATTTTATCTATGCTTTTTGAGATAAAATCAGTAATGGTGAGGCAAGCAGCTGTTGTGTTGGAGTATTTTTCAAATGCGAATTGTTCTTTTCTTAAAATTGGGTTATTATATAAAAATACTTCAAGTCATTTCCTAATAAGGATTTCAAATATTTTAGAGAAAGCGGGTAAAACTGAGATTGGACGATAATTTGAACAAATATCTGTTCTTCCTTTTTTAAATAGTGGAGTTACTATCACAGTTTTTAAAGATTGTAAAAATATTGAAGTTTGGAAAGCAGAATCAACAAATTTAATTAAAATTGGGTTTAATTTATCCAAATATTTTTTAATAAATTTGGTAGAAATATGGTCCACATCAGTCGCGGCATTGGGTTTTAGTTGCGATATAACGTCCTTAATTTCCTGATAATTAGTGTCATATAGATCAAAAGGTGACTGTATGTTATATGGAAATTGATTAAAGTACTCTATATTAATTTGAGTTTTATCTATTTTTAGTTCATCTGTTATGTTAATAAAATAATTATTTACTGTGTCTGCTATGTCTTGATCATTGTCAATTATTTTATTAAGATTCTCAAGAACTTTGATTTGTGTATTATAATTTAGACTATCTGTATTTAATATAATTTTTTTGTATGCATTCCATAAGTGCTTACTATTATTTGGATTCCGTGATATTTCATTCGACTAAAATTAATTTTGATTGCGTAATTAACCGTTTTATTTCAAGTTGACTTGTTTTATAGAGTTCACAGATGTGTAAGTCGTTCGGATACTTCTTTTTGAACTTAAAGTAAGAATCTCCTATTTTAATTTTATTTAGAATATTACATACTATTCATCCAGCAATTTTTCTTCTTATTATAAGTAATAGAATCGTTCGCGTATTATTGCAAATGATTGAACTAAAATCGGATAATAGATCATCAAAGTTAACTCTAAAATATAACTCTAATTTTGACCATATAATATTATTAGATATATTTTCATAATCCAATATCGTTCTAAACTTTATCTGTGTATTTTTACTTGGTTTATGATCAAAACTTATCAGAAACATTTGGTGATCGGAGAAAGGTCTGTCCAAAATATGAAAAAAATATTTATATCTTATTAAGTCTGTAATAAAATGATCGATTATTGTGTTCGATGTATTACCTATACGAGTTGCATAACTTTCAGAAATTTTATTACATATCAAATACCAATTACTAAGTAGATTACTTAAATAGACTTTGACATCACGATTGTTATGGTGTAAAAGATTAATGTTAAAATCCCCAAAAATTAATGTGTTTTTAAACCTGATTGTTATTTAATTTATTTTTTCTATAAATTCATTTACACTTGGTCATGGGATCTATATACGGACATTACATTTATATTTTCCTTCAGTAATTTGGCTATTAAAATATTGGATTTACCTAACTTTTCTTCAAAAATTGGAGTACTATGGATACTACTACGTATAAATATAGCGGTTCCACCATAAGAATCAGAACGATTTGAGAAACGACTACAAAAACCTGGAATATTAAAAAATTTATTATCGTTTTCATGCAATCATATTTCAGTAAGCACAACTATGTGTACTTCAAATTTGTAACTATTTAAATCAAATAATCTATGTTTCAAGTTTCGTATATTCAAGTATACAACGCTGTAGTTTACTTAAGTTTAAGAAAAACATTAACATTTTTCTTCAAAATATTCCTGCAAATCTTCCTATCTATCCCCCATAATCCCAAATTTCCCAATTCCAATTCCCCCAATCATCCTTCCCACATCGCTATCACCAAAACCAAGATGTACATTTGTATTAAAGGTTACATCCTAAAGTTTGGTTTTAAAAGGGGGGTTGTTTTGGTTGGTTAAAGTCCAACACTACTCTGAGGAACCACGTGCAGTTATTCTTAGTGACTTTCGAGTTTCCACCAACCCTCTTAAAAAAAAAAGCAAAGAATTAAAATCGAGTAGTAATCGAGCAGTATCTGAAATAATTATTACACTAAGACTAAACTGTAGAATGAAGAGAATCACACTGTAATACAATGTTATGCGTCCACAGAAACAGCAGAAGAACAAACCAAAGCGGAATTCTATACGCAGTTAGACTCAGTGCTTTGCAACACACCACAATCAGATATTACAATACGTATGGGCGATTTTATCGCAAAAATAGGAGCAAGAGAAGCCGCAGAAAATTGTTGTGCTACGGGATACCACGGATTAGCCAAATTAACAATAATGGAGAGAGACTCAGGGATCTATGCCGAATCCACAATCTGGTCATTGGCGGCACATTATTTCCGCCCAAAGATATTGAAAAATATACTTGGGTATCTCCTGGCGGAAGAACTTAAAACCAGATTGATCACATATGCATCAGCAAGAGGTGGAAATCATGACTACCTCGACACAAGAACATGGGGAGGAGCAGATACACAAACAAACCACATATTATTAACTGGAGGTATCAGACTAAAGCTCAGGGCTAGTCAATTTGGAGTTACAGTAAAAAGAAGAAAACTAGATATATCGAAACTTAAACAAAGCCAAACAATAAACGAGTTTCAATCAATAATAAACAGATTTCCGCAAGAACAACCAATTAGTGAACTAAATTGGCATAGGATATATCGCAGTGCAGGAAAAGAGGTATTTGGATAAGTCAATAAGGAAAGAAAGCCCTGGATTTCTGAAGAGACATGGAACAAGATCGTCCACAGAAAGAAACAGCAAAAGAAGCTTAGAAATAATACAATCAATTTTAGCAAGTCTTTGGGAAAGAGAAGAAGTGAATCCCCACTGCAAAACTGGAATTATAGTAAAATTACCTAAAAAAGGCGACCTAATTGATTGCAGCAATTGGAGAGGCATTACCATACTAAATGCATCAGTAAACATTATAGCATTAATAATACACTCCAGAATCGTAGATCACCTCGAAAACACAAGAAGAGATGAAATTAGATTCAAAAGAGGACACAGCTGTGTAGAACATGCAATTCACTTAGAATTATAATATACATCTATACATATACATCTACAAATTATCTATACATCGCCTACATAGATTTCACAAGAGCTTTCGATACTGTAAAAAAAAACGCGAAATATGGAGGGCATTGAAGAAAGATCTATACCCGGGAAAATAGTAAGGATGCTGAGGGCTCTATATAAAGATGCAGATGCAGAGGGTACAATGAAGAACGCCAAAGCGGTGTTTGCAAGACTATCTAAAGTATGGCGATCAGCACAAATTAATAGAGCCAGAAAATTAACAATATTTGAAACATGTATTAAATCAGTCTTGCTAAACATGGCTGCTCACAGAAAAAATAATCCACAAATTACAAGTGTTCCTCAACCAATAATATGCAGAATAAGAAAAACAAACAATATCAAACAGCTTGGTCATCAGGGAGAGCAAATACAAGTGAATTGGTCATGCACATAGAAAAGATTCCTCGATAGCTGAAGAGGCCCTTGGTTGGAACCCTCAAGGAAAAAGAAAAGTGGGAAGACCCAGAATTACGTGGGGGAGGACATTAATGAAGGAGATAGAAGAAGCAGGGAAAAACTGGTCCAAAGTAGAAATGCTAGCACAAAATAGAGTTAGATACAAAGGCTTTGTGGAGGCCCTATGCTCCCCAAGGGAGTAGAAACAAAAAAAAATATTAATAATATTATATATTACTATGTTGTATAACATTGTTTTTTGGAAATTGATCAAAGTTTTTTTACTATAACTTCTTCAATTTTTGGGCTAAATGACTTTATACTTAAAATGTAGGGGAGCAGAAAGGGAATAATGGACTCTAAAAATTCTTTATTTTAATACCGTTAATTTTTGAATAAAGGTTTAAATGATATTTTTTTAATAAACAATTGATAATTTTTAATTTCACGCTCCAATATGTCTCGTCCTATGAAACCTGGTTGATAACGTCTTAGAAAGGAAATTTGTTAGGCTTTTCATATTGGTACTTAGTTTCATTTTATCTTATAGGATTCCAATTTTATAGATATAAAACTAAATAAAATTATTTAGGCACACAAAAAATGTTTTATCTCTTAAACGGATGAGAATGGACCCCATTTTCAAACGAATTTTTGGGTTTGAACCTCAAAATATCCCTTAGTTCCATGGCAAGTTATTGGCGAAATATACAGGGTATATACCGGTAGGATGTAATGGTACCTTAATTAAAAAAACAAAGTTCGATTTAATTCAAAACAATTAAATAAACAATTTAAATTAAAAACAAAAATAAAATTAAATTATGTATAAGCAAATTAAATTTGAATTCAAATATAATATAATATAATATTACTTACTGACGATTTATCATTTTCAATCGATTGGATGTCATCATTCGAATTGATTGATTCTATCAAAAATTGATTATCAATAATAAATTCATTTTGACTCGCCATGTTACAAAGAGGACAATGTAAAATTATTGCCATTGACCGATCTATATCAACAAATTTTGTACTAACGCATTGTCCACATGCGACATGAAGGCATTCTAAAAGTTTTGGCTGGTCAATAGCATTAAGAACTTGGGCACACCATACGCATTTTGTTGGTGTTGTTTCATTTGGAGTGCTTGTTGCTTGTCCGACCTGAAAAAAAAAAATAAATTTTGGAATTATCAAATAAAACTTATTCATTTACTGAACAGGAAATTCATTACTGGTATGTAATTCTGTTTAAGTTAATATCTAAGTTAGTATAAATTTTGCTTACTTTTTCTTTTACTTCTAATTACGTAGCTTTGCAAAACCTTTAAGAACTCCTCAAGAAAGAAAAATATAATGTAAACAACGGTTTTAAAAAGCGAACGTTTCCAAAAGATAATACAAACTTGCAGCAAATTGTAACTTGCACTAATAATTGTAACTTGCACCAAAATTTAAAAATTTCATATAACAATATATGTGAAAATAGGATTTTTTTTGCAATTTTAAGGGGCTGTAAATCCGGAACCCTATATAATTAAGAATAACCATTAACGCACGTAAAATATATTACTAAAGTTTTAACTTTTATGTCTTGCCGAAAAAAGAATTGAATAGGTGCCTAAGTTACAGGTGTCTAAGAATAGCAAATTTTCAATTTTTCAGCCCTAATAGCTGATAAAAGGGGGTGTTCCAAAAATATTTTTTGAGGAAACTTATACTAATTCTAAAAATTCTTTCTTCGCTCAAAATTTGAAGTCTATATCTAAACGCGTGTCAGAGTTATGAAGGAAGAAAAATCATTCAACATGTGGTTTTCACATAACGGTAAATTTAAATACTAAATTTTGATATTGACTTACAAAGGTAAAAAATATTCCTGGCGTTTTCAGATAGAAAAAATGTTAAGTAGAGCTTAAGTTATACGTATTTAAAAATAGGGCTTTTTCAGAGTTTGAGGGGCTATAGCTCCGTAATGGAGAGGGCTACATGAAAAAGTTGGTCTACAACATTAATTTTTATGAGACCTACACATGGCTCAAATTTTTTTCTCTATCTTTAACGGTGTAGAAGTTTTGTAAACAGACGGACGGACAGAGTGAAACTAATAAATATTTTTTCAAAATTTAAAAATAAACAAAACTAATATACATACAAACATCAGAAATCATTAAATATTTTGAAGATATCCCTAATTTTTAGCATATTTCCAAAAAAAATTTGAAAAATGTGCCTACTCTGTCGGTTCGTCTGTTTACAAAACTGCTACACCGTTAAAGATAGAGAAAAAAGATTTTAACCATGGGCTGGAAATTTTAAGGTAAGAAAGAATTTTTGGAATTAGTATAAGTTCAATCCAAAATGTGTTTGTACCACTCCCTGTTTATGAGCTAAGTATTAGGTCTCAGAAATTTATAATTTGCAATTTTCAAACACTTGTAACTTAGGCACCCCTACACATTTTTGTTCGGCAAGACATTCAAATTAAAGCACCAGTAATATACTTTTACGTGTGATAGCGGGTTATTTTAGTTATATAGGATTTGAGAGTTACATTCCTTTAAATTTTTTTTTTTTTCTAAGGGAGGTGGGAATCTTCCAAAGACACCAAGAATGTCCCCCTTGGTAGTGTCAGATTCTTACTGACTAAATCTACCTTCCCCTTTAGCCAATATAATGGGATGAAACCCTTACCGGCGAACGCAGCATATTGGCTAGGGAGTAGGGATAGGAAAGGATAGGAAAGGATAGGAAATGGATACGGAAACATTGAATTGGGAGTGGGACTGTAAGGAAACAATGAATCCGCCTATTTTTATTACTATTTTGCTAACAGTGACTAAAGCCGTCACAACAGTTACAACATGTAGTAGTAGTATATAGTAACTACATGAGGTAATTATTGAAGGCACCTCCACTGTCACTGTAGCGGTTACTATTATTGTTATATTCATTGGTATATAGTATTTCCATCAATATTATTATTATTTTATCAGAGTCAGCGCCATCCGTGGATTACAACGTGGAGCAGTATATAAAACCTTACTTGCATGATATAACCAAAGATAACCCCACTGTAGCTGCTAATATTATTATTACTATTATTATAATTATTATTACTATTACTATTATTGTTATTAATATTATTAATGTTATTATTACTACTACTACATACATTATTACGATATAAAAGTACTACATATTTTTTTTATTTATGACCTGACCGGGATTTGAACCCAAGACCCTTCGATTGAAAGGTTGGCAACTTAACCACTGCGTCATGAGACCTATTTTCAGATTTATATATCTCAGGCTCTTTGTAATAGTTTTACAATCTAAAAACGCTAAAGACCGGAAATTTTTTTACCTTATGAAACAATATTAAAATTATGCAATATTTTGTAATTTACTATTTAAATTTACCGTTATGTGAAAACCAAATTTTCATGATATTTCTCTTTTCATAACTACGACACGCTTATAGATAGGGGCTGGAAATTTTAAGGTAAGAAAGAAGTTTAAAAATTAGTATGTTTCCTCAGAAAATTTTTGTATACCACCTCCTGTTTAAGAGCTATTACGGGTCATAAATTGAAAATTTGTTTTTTTAGACACCTAAAACTTAGACATCTTGTACAAATTTTGTCTTCGGCAAAAATGAAAGGTTCAATAATATATTTTTACGTATGTTTATGTTGTTCTTAATTACATAGGGTTCCGGATTTACAACCCCTCAAAATTGCAAAAACTTCCTAATATCACATTTTTTCTTATATGAAATTTTCAAATTTTGGTGCAAGTCACAATTCTAAGCATATTGTATTTTTTTTTGGAAATGTGATTTTAAAAGCAACCCCGGTAGTTTTGAATTATAAAGTAACTATATATACAATACTCTGTATTGTGGAATACACGTGGAAGAAAAAAGTTGCGACAGTTTTTTTAATTTCGTAAAATCAAGTTGATGGTATTTTAAATTATTTTTATTTTATTTTTGTTTTTTTTTTATTTGTATGCCAATCATAGCTAACAATAATTTAGAAGGCTTGGACACTAAAATATTTGTTTGTGTTAGTAAAATATGTAAATACAAAAACAAATGAGCGAAAAGCTCAGAAAATTACATTTCTTTTTTGATTTTTTTCTTATTTTTTTATCCAAAAATATTATTTTTTACGAAAATGTATATTAAGTTTTCGTTATGAAATACTTGCCCAAAAATGTAGAATTTTAATTTAAATTAAAGTTTGGAATCTCTGCTACCATCTCACAAAATTTCAGCTTTCAATTCAAAATTTTTAATATATTTTCCATAAAAAATATAGGAATAGGTTTTTTAAGCCTGTCAAATGCACAGTCAGCCACATGACAGCCATTTTAATACTATCAAAAAAAACACTTTCATAATTTAGTGAACATAACCTAACAATTCAAAAGCTTTACAATAAATTGTACACAAATTTGGTTAGTATATTTGAATTAAAATTAAGGTTTTATAATTTTAATTTAAATATAGATAAAATATATATTAAAAGAAAGTTTGAAATTTTATCTTTATTCTTGTAAAAAAATTAACTTTCTACTCCTATTTTTTAATGTTATATTGATAAATTGAAAATCTTGATTACCAGCAAGCAATTTTTGGTTTTTAGGATACAGTCAGAGCCAACAATAATGGAAGGCCGTGACATCGAAACCTTTGAATGTATTAGTGCAAATTTTCTATGTATTTTGAGAGAAAATTACGAAAAATGACATTTCTCAAAATTTTATTTTTTTTTTCTTCTCTTTTTTAGGAAAAAGACCAAAATGGGCAGAATTTCATAGTTTTTTTTTTAAATATGCATCGAAATGTTCCAATTTTTATTTAAGATAGCTTATTATTTGCCCAATACAATAAGTAAGTTTTTAACTTTGAACTCAAAAATTTAAACCCTTTTTTAAGAAAATTTGTAAAATTCAAATTTTTTTAAATTTCTTATTGCATCCATCTTGCTACTGTCAAAAAAAAAAATGAGTAAATTTTTTTTATAAATTCTGTGCACATAACTTTAAAATTTAAAAGCTTTTATATTAAATATGATAGAAAATTGGTTAGTAAATTTTTTTTAATATCGAGTTTTTATATATTAAATTTCATTAAGAAAATATGAAATATATATAAAAATGAAGCTTGGAGTTTCTTCTTTATGCTTGTAAGAAAATTAAATTTCAATTCGCATTTTTCAGTGCAATTATGGACAAAAAAAGAAAGGAGGTTCCGATTTTTATGTAAGTAAATTTTCATATTTTTGTTAGTTATCAAAAAAAAAGGTGTAGTATTTAATAGTGAAGTATACAAGTAGTTGCAGTAAAACATAATAAAATATATTGAAGATTAATTTAATTTATTAGTTCATTGAATTTTAATAATTATTGAATTTAATTTGCAATTTTTAATTTTATTTTAACTTTCAAAAAAATTTTATTTCAGTTTTGAAAGTTCAATCAATATTTGTTGGTATTTTAAATAAAATAAAATTTCCGTTTTCATTTAAAAATTAAAGCTTTAGTTTTTTTATTTAGTTTTTATTTATTCTATTACTCTTTTTAATTATAATGGTTCGAAAATGTGCGCTTTCTGTGGCCTATTTCATAAATATTGACAAGTGACAATTTGACAAAATTGTCGCAATTGTCTGACATTTTTTTTATACAAAAATTTACAGGTGACAAAATTGTCATGACAATTTTATAAATTATAAATTACATAATTTTTAATCATAATTTTGTAAATTATAAATTACAAAATTTGTCATGACAATTTGTAAATTATAATTTATAAAATTCTCATGTAGATTTTGTAAGTGTATTTATTGACAAATTTTTTATTAAAACAACATATTATTTATATAAATGTAAAATGCAACGTTAAAAACAAAGCCATAGGTACTTATTTATTATCAAAATAAAAATTTTTAAGTCTACCTACTTATAAAATGATAAACTAATCTTATATACGATATGTATACATACATTATAAATACGTATCTAAAGTTGATAAAGTCATTTTAATTTACATTAGCATATAATTTTTTTTATTATTATCATTGTAATTATTTTCAAAAAACTTGTTTTATTTGATATGAAATTTCAGCTGCAATTTTTGAATCAATGGAAAAATAAACTTTATTGAAAATTAAATTCATTTAGTTTTGAGTACCTACTTAAAATGGTATTAATTTTAATATTAATAACTATTAGATAATTTGTTTATTATATTTTTTATTAATATTATTATTTTAATTATTAAAATGGTTGATACAAAATTAAGTTTGCTATCTTTAATATTTGAAAATAAAGAAATATTATTTGGGAAGTTTAGCAATACTTTAACCCATGAGATTAAAAATAAAAAATGGCAAGAAATTGCAGAAAAAGCCCACGTACTAAAAGCCATGGACTCTCAAAAAGATTGGAAATATCTACGCGACACTATGTGGCAAAATTGGAGGAAGCGGACAGTTGTAAGTACATAAATTTTTAGCTCAAAACATATAATATTTTTTTTTTCACCAAGGAAAAAGTTGATAATCGACAAAAAACTGGGTCAAAAGGTGGAAAAAAATATATTTTAGATGAGAGTGACAAGAAAATTTTAGACATTTTGGGGCGAAATTGCCCAGTAATTGAAGGTTTACCAACTCCTGAGCCTTCGGGAGATAGTAGTTCAATTATAATAGAAAATATTCAATTGAATTCCATAATTGAAGATTTGCCTGAAAATACTGTTCCACAAAAAAAAAGATTTAGAATGGAAACAAATTTTGAAAAATCCAAAAAAAATTTAGAAAATAAAATTTTAGAAATTAAATTGAAAACGTATGAACTGGATTATTATTTTAAAGTATTGGAAGCTTTTCAAAAGGAAAGAGAATTAAAGCTTCCTCCTTCATCCTTTACCAAACATTTATATGAAAAAAATAATTCATCGGAAATTCCGGATAACCTTTCCGACTGTATCAGACAAATTCTGGATGATTAATAATTTTTATAATAAGTTTTCTTTTCATTTTTTGAAGAATATATTGAAATTATGTTGAAAACAATAAACAATTAATTTTACTGTTAATTTAAGAAAACGAGTTAATCAAATTTTGCAACATGGAAATTGATGTATTTGGAACAAGATTTTCAATTACTTCATGGTTATTATTTTCGATTTCATCGTCATCAGATAAGTTTTCAGTATTTATTTCAAAAGTTGAACTTCCCATCCGTTTTTCTAAGTTGTGTAATATAGAACAAGTCAAAATAACTTTACATGCAACGATTGGTGACAATCTTAAATAATTTAAACACGGAAACTTTTCTTTTAATATTCCGATTGCATTTTCTACTAGTCGCCTTGTTGTTTTGTGGGATCTAATAAATCTTCAGAAACCACTCGTATGCTCTATTTGATGAGGTATAACAGGAGTTATTAGCCATTCGCTTTGTCCGTATCCACTATCACCTAAAATTACAGCACCAGTAAATGGTCTCCATCCACTGTTCCATTTTCGTGCTAAAGAACTATTTCGCAAAACTCTAGCATCATGAACAGAACCAGGCCATCGTGCAGATACGTAATAAAATTCTAAATTCGGCCCACATACAAACATGGCATTTATTGAGTGCTTTCCATGCCTATCTACATATGCTGATTCATTTTCATTTGGTGCATCAATTTTAATTAACGATCCGTCTACAATACCAGCCACATTTGGAAGATTGGCGAACGTCTTAAAACTTTCGGCAATATAAGCAGCATTTCCTGGCCAACGAATTTCTTCACCTAAAAGGTGTTCAATTATTAAATTACAAACACGTTTAACACAGCGATGAATTGTGCTTTTTGATACACCTTGTGTATCACCAACAACATGGTACTGAGAACCACAACCAAACCAGTGTAAAGCACATAGAAGTTGATTTTCTGAATTAAGAGCTTTGCTTCGGTTAGTTTTATGCTTTAACAATATACCAATTTTTGATAAAATGTATTGTACAGTTCTTTTACTCACACGAAATTTTTCGAGAAATTCTCCATCAGTCATGTCGTTAAAATCGTTGTTTATTCTTGGCTTAAATCTTCGCTCGCGTCTATAATGATATCCTATTTGATTGTCACTATCGGACTCATCCATTTCTTATATATTATTTAAATAGAAATTATTTATTTTATAATTAAAAAATTATTTTTGTTACAAAATTATTTATTATCGTAATTATGAACTGTATAATATGAACTTATAATGTAATTTATATAATATGAAATTTATAAATTTACATATTTGAAATTATGTGTCACAAATTGTCCGACAATTATGACAATTTTGTAAAATACAATTTTTTTTTTCGTTTCATAACAAAATTGACATAGAAATTACTGTGGACAAACCTTGACAAATTTTGTAGATTTTACATTTGTTTATGAAACAGAAATTGACAATCTACAATTGTGTCAATTTTATTTTAAAACAAATATTTGACAATTGTCGACCTGTAATTTACAAATTTGTAATTTACAAAATTGTCACTTGTCAATATCTATGAAATAGGCCACTGGATGTAAATCCAATTATAATTCTCACGCGAATAACGTTCCAACTTTTAAATTTCCAAGAAATGAACCGTTAAGAACATTATGGATAAGCGCTATATCAAAAGAAAATTGGCAAACTACAACGTATAGTTGCATATGCGCTTATCATTTTAAAGAATCGTGTTTTTCTTATACTAATAAAAGGCAACGTTTATTGCCAAACTCTGTTCCAAGTATTTTCCCCAATAATTTAGAATATTTATCTGGTAATACAAATAGCACAGAAACGTCAAATTCTCGAAATAGTAATTTTATTTTAAACTTTAATAATTTAGTTTCAAACTTTGATAAAAATATTAATTTAAATTGCTGGTTTCTACATAAAAATAGAGAAAGTATTGTTTTATGCGTATTGCAAGAAGATGAATATTTGTGTACTTTTAAATTTAGAATTGTAATTAATAATAATCTTCTTGTTACCTGCTTCAGAGGCTCTAAAAAAGAACCAGCCAAAAATTTTTAACACATTTTACCCAAAAATATGAAACTTGTATTTTGGTCTCAGCTAAAACAATTGATAACGTTTTTTGATAATACCGAATCATCCGTTTCTGATGAACCATTAATAATTTTACAAAACGCTTTGATCTTGTTAAATGATTATATAAATTTCGAGCATGATCCTGTAAAACGGGATAAATTAAATTTTATTTTTAATCAAATTGAACTGATAAATCTAAAATCACCGAAATATAGTTGTGATACCATGGTAATGTCATTTTTAACTTTTGCGCATTCCAGAGCTACTTATAAAATTATTTCTCAATTTCTTTCTCTTCCAAGCAGTCGCCATCTTCAAAGTCTATCTTCTCAACTGCATGTAACCCCTGATTATAAAAATTTTTTTTTTTTTATTTTCACCAGTTAATTAATAACTGGTCAAAATTTGGGAACCTTTTCCACTAGGATGTGGTTCTTTTTAAATTATTTTTTATATTTTATATTATGTTATTTTATCAAGTTGTAATGTGAAGAAAATTAATATTTTTTTTTTTTTTTATAACTATCTCTAAACTAATTTTGTAATATTCTATTCTTAATTATATATATATATATATTTTTTTTTAATTTAGTTTGTGAGGTTGATTGAAGTTTTGGTTGCTTGTTACATATTGTTCCATATTGCATGAGCTGTACAAATGTGCTTTATTTTTTCTATTTTATCTGCTGAGTTGAGTTCCATAATGTTAGTGTTTATTCTTGGTTGACTGTATGGGCAAGACTGTACTATATGTTTAACTGATAATGACTCTGTACAGAAAGTGCAGGGCGGTGGTGTTGTTCTGTCAAAATGATGTTTATTTAAGTCAAGAGTGCATCCCAGCCTTATTCGAGTTATTTTAACCCCAAGATGCCTTGATTAATTTTGTACTATTGATTTACTGTGATGGATTGGGGTGTGGGATTTTAAAAAAGAGGTGGAGGAGTTCCATTGGGTTTGATTGATATTTTGATAGTATTGTACTATTGTTTTTTTGGCATAAGTATAAGTGGGGTCGGGTGTGTTGATGGTAGGGCTCTTTAGAGCGAGCTTGGCTTCTGTGTCTGCTTTTTCGTTACCTATTATTCCAGTATGTCCCGGTATCCAAGCTATTTTTATTATGTCCTTGTTTTTAATGATCTGGTTTCTAATGTTGCAGATTATATTTTCATTGTTGTCTGTGTTTTTAATTGATTTGATTGTGCTAAGACAATCGGTTAGGATTATGTGTGGGGTGTTTGTGGATAAAGCTATGGATATTGCTTTGTTTATTGCTATTGTTTTGGATGTGTATACTGAGCTGTTATAGTTAGTGTTACCTATTTCAATTGTGGTGTTCTGTGTAGTTATTGCGTAAGCCACTCCAAAACTATCCTTGGAGCCGTCTGGAGATTGGTGTATGGCTGATATTATCGTTAATAATTTTATTATGTATTTGTTTGTATGTTGAATTAGATGTAGTTAGTTTGGGGAATTCGTCGGAGTGATCAATTATGTTGTTTTCCCAGTCTCCCCAGCTGGGTTCGTTTGTTGAATTTTGGATGTTGTGGTTGAATGTTAGATCTATTTGTAAGGTTAAATCTATGGCTTTTTGAATACTTGAGCTTTTAACTGCCATGTTTTCATGGATAGTGTTGTATGTTATTTGATGTAGTGGGTGGAGAGAATGCAGATACGACATGGCTATTTGTCTGGCTGATAAGATGTTACGTCTTTCGATTACGGTTGGCCAATTTGCCTCTTTTAACAGGGCTTCTGTGTTGGTCAGTGTGAGCGCACCTACAGCAATTCTGGTTGCCTGATTTATGGCGGTTTGTAATTTTTCCAAGTTGTTCTTAGCGATGAACCCGTATGTGGTTAGGCCGTAATCTATTTTTCCAAATTGAATGGTTTTCGCAATGTGTGATGCGATATCTATGGGGGGGACCCGTGTTTTTCCTGCATATAATTTTAAGTAGGTTATTGGTTTTTTTGATACTATTTATTGTGTTGTTGGTATGTTTGTTGAACTTTAGTGATTTAGAGAAAGTTAACTCTAGTATTTGTATATGTTCTTTGTATTAGATTTGATTATTGCGTATTACTGTGTGTGTTTCTTGGCACTTGGTCTTTCTACAGAAATTAGCCAGTTTACCTCCATGTTTTCGTGTCCATATTTCTATTTTTTCATTGGCTTCATTTAGTATTCTTGTTCTGCTGTGATATGAGCCTTTAGCCTTTAATATTATGTTGTCTGCGTATATAAAATGTGTTAGACCGTTTATTTTATTAAGCATTTCGCTTAAACTATTTATATAAATGTTGAAGAATTGTGTTGATAGAGGTGAACCCTGTGGTATACCATTGTTAGGCTCGTAGAGTTTGATATTGTATTGTTTATGTTTATTATGAATTTACGATTTGTGAGATAGTTTTCAGTGTATTTGATAATTTTGTTTCCGGGTTTCCACTCCCTGAGTTTTTGGACTATTTTTGTTTTGTGTACTTTGTCTAGCACCTGTTCTAGGTCTAATGATATGATATCTGCATGTGATTTGTTTTCAAGCGTTTTCGCTATGTTGTATTCAAGCTTCTGTATTAGTGTGTTGGTGCTTCTGAGTTTCCTGAACCCATGTATGTTGGGTGTTAGTTTCTGTTCCGTAATCCATTTGAGCCTTCTTGCTATAATCCGTTCCAGTATTTTGGAAAGTACTGGAAGGAGCGAAATCAAAGAAATTGTCCGTTTACTGCCCGTACTTCAACCGTCAGGTGAATACTTGACAGAAAATACAAAGGCTATAATTGAATTAGTCCAAAGTAAAGGCTTCCGCGTTCTTAAAATTATCACAGATAATCACAAAATAAGTCAAAATATGTTTAAAAATTTGAGTATTCAAAATCAAAATTATTTCCCTAACCCTATATTTGCATTTTGACACTGTACATCTTTTCATTTGACACTGTACATGCTTAACATTTTCAGATTTTGAAACCAAAGAAATTAAACATGCCCGTTTTGCGCTTTTCACGGAGTTGTTTGAAAAGGAAGAAAGAATTTGAAAAAATGCGACCAACTGCTGATTTCTGTGAAATTATTCGAAAATGGTGGGATATATGTAATACAAGAGGCAAATTCCATAGTATTAGAACTAGAAATGTATGGAATAAACCAATCAAAGAGACAACAGATCTTCGTATCAATTTCCTAAAAGAATTTTGTGATTGGTTATCAATTTGGAATACAAACGAAAATCCAAATAGTTTTAAAAAAGACACTTTCAATGCTTTAGTATTCACGACTAAAATATTAATAGATTTAGTCCATCTACCCTTAACGTAACTTCAAATGGACTATGTTTTACTAGGTAAACTCCAAACTGATGATTTAGAAAATAGATTCGGATTATATCGTTCAATTCCTGGGTGCAATTACAACATTTCATATACCGAAGCTATTGAAAGCGAAAAAAAAATTAGAATTCATAAAATATATAAAAAATACCATAACCAAAAAGAAAATTTACAAAACGATATTGGGGAGAATTATTTACAACAGAAAATTAATTTAAAAGAATTCGATAAAATTTTTGATTCGCGTTATTTAGCTGAGGCAAAATTTGATACAGATTGCAATTTATATACGGGAGGATATGCCTCACATTGTTTGGAAAAACATACAAAATGCGTCGATTGTAAATCAATATTCCTGAAAGAACGGGGCACTGATTCGGGTTCTGATTATTTTGACGAACTTAACAGAGGGGGTCTTTCTTTACCGACGGATGAGGTTAATTATATTTTACTTCACATGAACGCAATCTTTCAGGAAATTTTACGGGATTTTGATTTAAAAAAAATATTCTTTGAGAGAAGTAATCAAAAAGGCATTCTTGTTCAACTAACATTCTCTAGTCTCAGTTTGGGTATAAATGATATCATTTTAGAATCGACGTGTAAATGTGGTAATACAAGTCGCAATATGTTTTTCCAAAGTAAAACTTTGGCTAATATTTTATTAAATCATTTTACTAAACAACATAACGATACTCTTAAAAGCAATAAACAAAATAGAAAATTAAAAATAATTAATAATTAAAAGGAGTAATATGTGATATTTATTGTGATATTTTTTTTTTTTTGTTATTTGTTAGTTTTAAAAACTAACAAAGTTATATTTGTTTTTAACTTTTAGTTTGTTTTTATATTTTGTTATGTTTTTTTGTTAAATTTTTTTGTTTTTATTTATTATGTTTATGTTTTTCGTTTTTCTATTATTTATTATATTGTTTTCTTTTGAAAAAAATTGTCTTACAGATGTGTGCATTCGGCCTACTGGGGATAGCACGTAAAAAAAAGCGCTCCATATTCCCTACCTCATAGGTGGTGTGGAAATGAAAATAATTTTAATATATAACATATTTAAATATATATTTTTTATGTACCTTAGTTTATTTTATTAATAATCTTAATTTTTTTTTTTTAATTAAATTTTTCTAACTTAATTTCTAAACCAAAATTCTTGATAAAATTGGTTTTGCAAATTTTTTTATTGCCTCAAACTGTATCAAAAACTTCAAAAACCACTCTCATTCAAGTTTTGTTAAGGAGCTTTAATAGTGGGAAAATAAATGGAGGTATTGTTTTTAAAACATAATTTTTTAATTAAAACCATAAAGAAACTATATACATAGAGTATTCATTCAGTACAAAATTTTTTAGTCAATTTTTTGTAACTCACATCCACTCAAAAATTATTTCTCAATTTGTTATTGCTTATAAATTGAGCAAAATTCATTTTAAGCTCATAAAAAAAAAAAATGGCTTTTTTAACTCATTTTTTGCGTATTATATCCTTGTTAATATTCAATATTTCAATTTAGATTTCAAAAAAAAAAGTTTTCAAAATAAAATAATTCCAATATACATACATCCATATGTATTTGTTTTACTTTGCTTTGCGGATAAGTATACTATAATACTTACAATATACATACAGCTACATGTTTTTATTAACAGCTTTTTATTAACTTGGTTGGGTAAAGGATGGAATCTTAGAAGCCATTTTAAACACACTTCCCGTTGAGCTAGAGACTTGAAATTTTCTTCATTAGATCAGATCCCGTTGACAATACAAGATTTTACAATAAAGACAATAATAATATCGAAAAACATTAGAGAAATTAGCTTAATTTCAAAATTAAATTTTCATACAAAGATATAACAGAATTTTTAACAGAATTATTACAGAACCAAAATAAAATATTTTATCTAAATTTACTAAACTCACCAACACCAATACGTATACGTAATACATAAATGTTTTTTTTTCTATAAAAGACTATTGTTTTTTATGTAGCCCATTGCATTGTATGCGTACATATACATAGGTACATACTTCAAAATATGTAATAATATGTGCTTCGAAAATATTTTTGGTTTAAAAGCGATAAATTTGAAAGATATGAATGTGTAAACAAATTAATGTGCCGCACTTCAGAACACAGTGTAAAATTTAATATGCATTTACTTAAAATTTAGTAAGCAAGTGTTAAATCTTGTGTTTTTCCTTTCTTAATTATAATTAAAATAAGGTTTTTCTTTCGAAACTCTTAACATATTAAAATCGCATATTATGGCCCTAACATTGGTATCTAAATTGGGAGCTGCCTTTAAATTAAGATCTATTAGGGAATGATGATCTGCACCACTAATACCTTTTTCTGAAGTATAAAAACTAAGAATATATTTCCAATTATGTAAAAACATTAAACAACAAAAAGAATACATATATTAAAAATAAGAAATCCAGTCTTTTTTAAAAATAGTAAATAACATCAATATTTTTCTTTTCAATAATAATAATTATGAATTAATCATAAAATATATGTTATGTACATACATACATATATATCTACATCGTCTAGAAAAAGCAAAATAATTTTTTTTAATTCAAAAACATTAGCATTTAGAAGTAAGCAATTTAATATATTCTCGATTACATATGTACTTTTAAAACCAATTTTTTTTACTACATATGAAGGGACAAACATGTACAAAAATGGTATTCATATTTTTATGTGGGCTGTACTATTAAAAATCTGCTAACACAGTCACACCAAATTCCCAACTATTATTATTTAGTTGATTTATCGATTTATTATTTTTTAATATGTAGGCAACAGTTATATTTATATGAATGGACGGTAAACATAAACGAACAAAAAAAATTGTATGTATGCATATGAATGGACGGTTAACATAAACGAACAAAAAAAAATTCAGAATGTTCTATAGCTAATAATTTCTATTTTTTAAATAGACTGTATGCATAAATTTAATATTAAAAAAAAAAAAAGTTCTTAGCGTACCTAAATAACAGAAAAAAAAGTAAAATGTAATACTGGAAGAAAAATAAAAAAGAATAGAAAAAAAGAGAACAAAAAATGTTACTTTGATTGTTTTTAAATATTTTTAAAGGCTATTTCTTATGCATATGTGCACATCTGATATTTACCCACATAAGAAATAAAAAAAAAGAAATATTAAAATGTTATGCTATGAAAAGAAAGAAAAAACAAGGCAGTGTATAAATCAAAGTTTTTAAAGGGTCGCATTTTAAGTGGAAATAACGAACTTTATAAAATTGCAATATTTTTATTTAAATTTTGAATTTAGCTATGCAACGTTTTCTTAATTTTTTAAAAATTTTGCCGCATTATGATATAATGCAACACTGAGCAGCTCATAATATAGATACATATGTATATGAATGAATATATCAGTATATATGTGTGTAGTTATAGATTAATTATTTTTTAATACCAACAATTATATTTATCTAAATACACAATAAATTAATAATAAAAAATTCAATATATTCTATATTATAACAGGTAATAATATAATTATAGACTGTAAGGGTAACTGTAAAAATTCAAAATTAAACAAGGAAAAAAAAAATATCAATTTAATACTTATATTTGTCGTTACTAAAAAGAATAAAATAAAATAAATAAAAAAAAATTTTAAAAAAACAGCTTTTTTGAACTAAAAAGTAGAAAATAAATTTTTAATAGCAAATTTTTCTGTAATTTTCTAAACTATATTGTTACAATCGAGATTTCTTTGAAAAAGTTTATTTCAATATGTCAAATATATATATAAATATAAGTATATATAAGTTTTAAAGTCTGTAAAATTAAAATAAAAGCTGGAGGCAACAAACGCATAACTATAAACTTATATTTTTAAATTTTGCCTCCAGCTTTTACATCAATTTCACAGACTTTAAAACTTATATATACCTACCTACTTATATAAATGGTATATTAGATTTTTAGTAAAATTGAGTAAGTATTTCATTGTATTTCATTGAGATTGTATTTCAATTTTTTATAAAAATTGGGTGCGATTGCTGTTCTAAACCTTTGCCGTCAATTTGTATTTAATTTTAGTAAGTAAAATTTAGGGCAAAAGTTTAGAATAGGTACGTACATACATATCAGGGTTTCAATAACTTTTTTAACCGGGGTTTTGGGGACGGCAGCCCCCACTTTATTAAATACAATATTATTGAAATATGTAAAAAAAATGGGATTTTATAGTTGATTATAAAATCAACGTCCCAATAATTTGTTTGGGGGTGGTAGTCCCACTATTTTAAATACTCTTCCACTACTCTTAATTTAAAAAAAAATTCATTATTTTAACTGAATTTTCATTGTGCAAAATTACAAAGGAATAGGACAATGTACAAAATAGCAAAATTTCAAAATAATCGGGCGCGGTTACTATTCTAAATCTTTGTAGTTATTTTATTGCATGTCTATACTTTCTATTTCTAATGCTTTCTATTTGCATGTGTATGCATGTTTGTAAATATTAGAATGTTTAAGGATGTAACAAAAGACTCACGTCGGCCAGATATACCTTGCGTAGTATGCAAAAGAAGTAAACGGGACTTTGTTGGCAAGTTTTACAGTTTTCCTAAAAAAAAAAACTTTAATTGAAATTTAGGCAACAAAGTGTAGCGTAAGTAAGTATGAAAATATAAAAAATAAAAAATTATTTATATACGAAGACCACTTTGAGAAAATATTTTTAGGACGAAAGCTAAAAAAGGCGCTATTCCTTCTTTATTTTTACCTGAACTAAATATTAAAGAAACACAAAATCGTGTTAATAATATTTTTGAGTTTAATGAAAACATTGATTCTTTGCTTCCATTTTCTCATATAAACTCACAGCCAAAAGAACATTCAACTTTTGGTAAAGAAAACCATAATTTTTCTGAAAACAGTAAAACTTCGTATGCAAGTCAAACTTATTCAAATATAAACAAAGAAAAATTAAGTGTATCTTTTAAACATTTCGAGCAGTATAAGTATCTCCGAATGAATTTAATTCAGAAAAAAATGATTTTTGTAGGCATTGTTTAAGATTTCAAAAAAAGGAAAATTTTTATTTCAAAAAATACTCAGGAGTTAATAAAACATTAACATTAGGTTTCATTAAAAAAGAAGATATTTATTTAAAAAAAAAAAATTAGCTTTAAGAATTCAAAATAAAAAACTAAAACAACAAAGCAAAAAAGAAAAGCAGAATTCATTATGTAATTTAATTGATAAGCAATCTCATTTAGTAGACGAAGCCAAAACTTTTTTAAAAATGAATTTTAAAAATGTAAGAACATGGTCAGATGATGGAAAGAAAGTAGAATTAAATATACATTTTAGTTCTCCTAAGGGTTATAAATTTTTGAGAAAGGCAATAAATCTAAAATTACCGCATTTTAGTTCTCTTAATAGGTGGATTCCAATTAAATATTTAAATGTAGGTCTTAACGACAAAAATATTAGCGAATTAGGTAATATATTTTCAAATAAAGGATCACTTGAAAAAGAAGCTGTGTTAGTTTTCAATGAAATAGCTATTAGGAAGGATCTTAGTTATAATAGTGCACTGGATGAAATTATTGGTTTTTCTGATGATAGTTTTAAAAGAACAAAAGACGTCGCAAAATACGTATGTGCAATTTTGCTAAGAGGTTTAGTTCATAATTGGAAATATATTCTCAGTTTTTACACTACAGAAAAGGGGATAGGTAGTGAGGATCTTTATAATATTTTAAATCACAATTTAGATGTAGCTTTCAATTTAGGTATTAATATTAGGGCAGTTATGTGCGATCAGGGGCTAGTAATAGAAAATGTTTCAAAATGTTAGGTGTTTCAATGGCCCTTTTTTATTTTTAATTCGATTGAAGGTGAAAAAAAAATTTTTGCGCTCTTCGATTCAGTGCATTTGATCAAATCTCTTCGTAACATACTTCTTAAATATGATTTTAATACCGTTGATGGCCAAGTTTCATTCAAAATCATTCAGTCTCTTTATTTTCATGAAAGAAACAATAGTAAAAAAATGTGCCCAAACTTTCTAAAAAGCATATTTTTTCAATTCATTTGAAAAAATGAATGTACGATTGGCCACTCAAATTTTTAGTAATTCTGTTGCTGCTGCTATAAAAACTCTAGTTGCAACAAATAAATTTGTTGCTAGGAAATCTTGCGCTGAATCTACTGCAGAATTTGTATTCAAAATTAATAAATTATTTGACTGTTTAAATAGTAAAAAATTATACTATAGGAACCCATTTCGTTCAGCATTGCAGCAAAACAACTATATTTTCAAAAATCTGTTAGACAAAAAATAAGGCCTATCACATCTAAAAAAATTTATTGCATTGACGGTATGGTCCAGACCTTAACAGGGATTACGGAATTAAGTTCCGACATCTTTTAATTTTATAACACAGGTGAGTGTTCATATTTATTACTATCGCGTTTAAATCAGGATGTCTTAGAAAATTTATTCTCTTTAATTAGCTATAGAAATGGTTGTATCAATAATCCTTCGGTACAGGAAATATATTAGCAAAATTAATGTCTGTTAAATTAATTAATTATAATTTTGAACACTCTAACTGCGAAGAAGATGATGCAGAGTTTTTTAATATAGAAAATTTGAAAGATTACGAAACAGAACAAAATGATTTGGAATCCAATGAGGGAAATTTTGATGAAACCGATGATAATATAACCAATATAGTTAATAATTATTTAGAAGAAAATCAGTTAGAAAATTTAGAGATTGGTAAAACAAACAGAACAGGAAAATATTGTCTCGAAAAATGCCGAAAGGTACATTTCATTTTTAAATTAATGAAAAAAATTTCTTGTGATCAATGTACTAATTCATTTATAAAACAATCTGCTGATTTTTTATTACTCGATTCGGAGCAATTTATTTATCAAAAAAATTGCAAAAATTATTCAGAAATCCTTAACTTAAAAGCTCCAACTGAAAATTTTTTCGAAATAACTCAACTTCATATGCGCGTATTTGATCACTATTTTTCGCAAAATTATCACGAAAGAAACTTAAAAAAAAATATTTTATCATGTTGTTTAGAAGCCACAAAAAAATCCCCAAAATATTCTACATGGTTCAGTGAAAATGATAATTGCTATACGCATAAAAAAAATTTTTAGAAATGTTAATAAATCTTTTATTAAATAAGGAAGCAAAGTGGTTAAAAGAAAAATTGTTAAATAATTAAAAACAAAAAATAAATAAATCGGATAGTTCTGTTAAAAGAAAACTTAAAATTATTAATTCTTAAATTAATAACTTTTCTTAGCCCCAAAAATTTTTCCTCACTATGTAGTTTTCTGTTTTAACAAATAATTTTTTCATATTTAATTACAATATATATTCCTTATATAACTAATATATATACCAGGAATTGGAAATATACCAGGAAATATATATACCTAATTGTTTAATTATTTTATTTTTTATTTTTTCCATTATCAATTCACGAGCAACGGCATTTTAGCTATCAAAATTTTGTAATTTAGTTGTAAGTAGTTAGTTGTAAATATATGTACATAATATAGTTTATTTTTATTTTTCCAGTAATGCATTTTATTTGCTTATATTTAGGTATATGTTTAATTTTTTAGTGAAGGAATTCTTTTTTGTTAAAAAATTGTTTTGTTATAATATAATATTTTATTGTTTTGTTATATATTTTATTTTTTTTGATATAATTTTATAATTATTTTTTGTTTCGATTTTGAATTTAAAAATATTTGAATTTTTATTATTTTTTAATTTTAAGTAATAAAAATTGGGTTTTTTACGCCAATTGGAAAATTGTTATTATATTATAATACACTATATTTTTATATTTTCCAGTTGGCTTTTTCCCTGCTAAAATTGATCTTATTCTTTTCTTTTTTATCAAAACAAATATTTGTTTAAAATAACATTTTTAGCTTTCAGTACATTATTCATCTTGCTTTAAAAAGCTTCAACAGATAAATTGCATTTTTGATTTTTAAAATAAGATACTTATTAACTAAAAAAATAAAAAATTTAAACACGACTTGTCAGTACCATAATGCTTGTAAGAGTTAAGAACGCTAGCAATTTAAAATAAAAATCATGCAATTACGCAAATCATATATTATGAATTATATTTATTTAAAAATTGTTAACGAAAGAAAAAAGTACTAACGGTTTTTGTTATAAAAATTATTATAAGAGTAACTATATTATTAATATAATTCACACATTCAAACATTAATACATTCAACAATGATATTATACTATTTATATACTATTGCAAATTAGTTTCTATTCTTTATGTTAAATAAATTCTTTATTTCCATCTTACACATTCATATTATTTTCATAAGTAATATAAATACATTTAAGTGTACATTTACGAGTGTAAAAAATGATTTAGTCTCATTTACCAAATGCTTATAATAAGTGAAAATATTTTCAGTATTGAGTAAATTTGGGTACAATAAAATGTATATTGAGTAATTTTGGGTACAAAACGTTTTTAAGAAATTGACTAAAAAATTTTGTACTGGATGAATACTCTATGTATATAGTTTCTTTATGTTAAAACATTTAAATATTTTAAATTTGAATACATGAAAAGATGTGTTAAAAATGAAATTTTATCGTGGCCTTTGGAAGAAATTTGAAAAAATGATTATTTTTTGAGTTATTAAGGTTTATGCTTTACCACTATTTCATTTTTTACTATTTCTATAAGAATACGTGTAAAATTTTAAAGAAAGCTTTACCATTTCAAAGCTCTCTCTCTATGTCAGGGCCTGTGAAAACATTATTGTAGGTTATGGATACAGTTAATAAAAAAAAATTAATTGTATAATAGTTATGAGTATAAACTGTAGGTATTTATTTTTAAATTTATATTGGTAAATTATTTTTTAAAATTTTACTTTAAAGAATTAATTAAATAATATTTTTAAAGAATTTAATTATTTAGTTATTAGCATCTTATATTGCTGTTTTTAATTAATTTAAATAAGTTGTTTAAAAAATGTGAAATTCTTGGACTAAACATAAACAGTCTTTGACTTTTTCTTTTTTTCGATTTCCAAAAAAAGCCTTTGAGAACATTATGGATAAGAGCCGTATTAACATCGGATTGGCAACCGAAGGCGTATAGTTCCATATGTAAATTACATTTTTCGGAATCATGTTATTCTTTAAATAACCCTCAAAAGCTGCGTTTGATACCAAATGCAGTTCTCAGTATTTTCTCCAATTACCCTGAATTTAATAAGAAAATCGAAACATGCGATAATGATTTAATTTTAAACTTTCAAAATTTAATTTTAAAAATTGAAAAAGAAAATTTAAATGGCTGAAATTTATACAAAGCTAAAAACAACAATATATGTACTTTTATATGTTTTATCTGATAATAATTATTTAATTGAAATTTTTATTTTAGAAAAACTATTAATTTAAATATTTAATATATTTTAAATTTAGAATAACTATTAATAACGATCTGTTAGTTAAATATTATTATTGAACAAATTCAATTTTTAAGTTTAAAAATTCAAAAATATTGTTGTAAACCATTGTAATGTAATTTTTAATTTTCGCCCATTCAAGATTTGCTTATTCCATTATTTCTAAATTTCTTTCTCTTCCATCTAATTTTAATGAATTGTTTTATTTTATAATTTTAGTTGTTTTTTTAATTTGTAATATTTTTTTCGGCAAACTCGTTTCCAGGTATTCCTATGTGGCTGGGAATCCACATTATTTTAACTTTATTTTTGAGTAGGTGAAGAAGTTGCTTTGCTAAATTTATTGGATCGGTTTCGCTTACTGATTTTCTTAATGCTTGGAAGACGGATAGGCTGCAGTGCATATAAGATACTTCCCTTTGTTATTTTTTGCAAACTGTAATGCAGATAATATGCCTTGTAATTCCGCTTCAAAAATGTTTCCACACTGTGGAAGAAGAACTTGTACTAAGGTGACGCCGTTTTCTTTCACCACTGCAAAAGACGCGTTATGTTCCGTTTTAGACCCGTCGGTGAAAATTATTTTCCAGTTTTCTTGTTTTAGACTAATGGATTATTCTTTAAATAACTGTTGGAAAACATTATTTGGAGTACATTGCTTGTTGTGGTGCAACAGCTCGTCAATGAATACGATCATTGGTAAATTCCATGTAGGGAAATTCGACTGTTTGACAGCTATTGGTTTGATGTTGATCCGTAGTTTTGTCTGTATGTTGAGTATTGAAGTTAAACTTGATTCTTTTGATATGATTCTTTTCCTGGATTTTATTGCGTTAACCTCTTTATATAGAATATGTTTTGAGTTGCAGAATAGTTTACTAGTAAGATGGCTAGTAAGATATTCCTTTCGATCTTCAATTGTAAGGAAACCTCCTTCGGCTAATAGGTTTCTAATTGGAGTTGTTCTAAATGCTCTTAAGCTTGATCTAACCGCAGCGTGAAATGGCGTTTTTTAGTTTATTGAGATGTGTTTTTGTGCATTTACCGTATACTTGCAGCCCATAGTCAATTTTTGAAAGCAAGGTTGATTTTGTCATATACAGGAGGGAATTAGTATGCATGTGGCTGTTAGAGGATGCGAGATATTTAATAATGTTTAGCCTGGCAGTTAGTCTTTGTTTTAAGTAATTACAATGATTATTGAAGCTAAGTTTACAATCAAAAATTAATCCTAAAATTTTTAATTCTTTTACATTATTAATATTTTGTTTTTTAAAATTAATTATTATGTTATTACTATTAATTTTTTTGCAGATATGTAAATGTTCACTTTTTTCTACTGATATTTTTGCTCCTGAGAGTTCTGACCAGTTGTCTATTGCTTTCAAAATCTTGGTATATTGTTGCAGTTTTGCATAAATGCAGTGGTTGAGGTTCTTTTCATTCTGGATGATTTTGTTGATGTCTTCAAAGGCTATTAAAAATAATGTAACCGAAAGAGGGGAGCCTTGAGGGATTCCATTGAAGAGCGGATAATTGGGAGAAACAGTGTTGTTTACTCTACAACGAAATTGTCTGTTTGTTAGGAAGGATTTTATATAGCCAAACATTTTGGAACCTATTCTTAAATCTTGTAATTTTTCCAATACTACATGTATACCTGCTTTGTCAAAAGCTTTTTCAAAGTCAATTGATAGTATTGATATGTGGTTTTTTGACGAAATATTTTTGCAGGCTAAGTGATCTATGAAAAGAAGGGCATCAATTATCGAGGATTCTGCTTTAAAGCCAACTTGATTCGGACTTATTGAGTTAGTTGATGTGAGGAACCACATTAGTCTTTTGGCGACCATTTTTTCAAGAGTTTTCCCTAAGCATGGTAGTAGTGAGATTGGTCTGTAGCTTGAGAATTTGTCTATTTGTTTGTTTGGCTTCCTAATTGGGATTATGATGGCTGTTTTGAATACTTGAGGTATTATGCTGCAAAAATATTGTTGAAGAGCTTAATGATTCTTGCTTTATATGAGTTGGGACAGTTTTTTATCATTTGATAAGTAATTTTATCTATACCTGGAGTTGAGCCTTTAAGTGTTTTTAAATATAACTCAAGTTCATATTCGTTAAATTGAAATTCCAATAGTTTAGCTCTTATGTTAGGAGGATATTGAGTTTGAAGTGAAGAAGCTTTTTGTGTGTGATCTCTGAAAAGTTTTGGGAAATTATCTGTTTTAGATGTATTTGAGAAATATTGTGCAAAACCTGTCGTTATTGTTTGAGGATGACTGATGATAGAATTATTTACTTTAATTGTCTTTACTATAAATGGAGTGTAGCTTGAGGTTAATACTTTAATATTATTCCAAATTTTTGTTATGGGGGTCTTGGGGTTAATAGTTTCCGTGATTTTATTGAAGGAAGTTTTTTTGCTATCTTTTTTTGCCTATTGAATAAGGAGTTTTTTCTTTTGTATTCAATTAGGTTTGTTGAAGTTTGTGTTTTACAGTATTTTTTCCATGCATTTTGTTTTTGTTCTCGAAGATTTTTCAATTCTACAGACCACCACGGTACATTCCGACCTAATTTTTTATTACAATTGTGTGGAATACTGTCATTTGCCGCTGTGCGAATAATTTTTTGAATCAGGGCTGTTTCTTTATTAATATTTCCAGATTGAGGTAAACTGTTGTTCAAATTGCTTATAGAGTCTTGATATTTAGACCAGTTTGCTCGATTGCAATTAAAACGTACCGGTTTGGAGTATAAATATGTTTTAGAGCTAGGAATAGCTAGTTTTGTTAAAATTGGATAATGGTCGCTATTGTGAAGAAGGTCTTTAATTATTTTCCAAGTTAAGAGTGGTAATAGTCTAGGAGAACAAATTGTAAGGTCTATGTTAGAGAATTATGTTTTGAGAAATGTGTTGGATCATCATTGTTCAGAATTGCTAAGTTGGTATTTAAGACAAAGTTTTCAATAATTTTACCTTTAGAATTGTAAGTGGATGAGGCCCATAAGGGACTCCAAGCGTTGAAGTCACCAGCTAAGATTATTGGAGTTTTAATATTTGAGAAAAGATTATTAAAATCAGCGTTAGATATTGTTTGATCAGGAGGTATATAAATCGAAATTATGGTAATTGGAAATTTAGGATTAATTTCAATAGCAATGACTGATAGTGAAGTATTAATATGTATAAGGTTGTATGGGATAGATTTATGAATAAGCATACCAGTACCTTGTTTAGCTCTGGTGTTAAAATCAAAATTGTGAAAGAATCCGAGATATTGTTTTGGAAAATGGGGTTTCACTGTGTTATTTGCAATATATGTTTCTTGTAAACATAAAATGTGAGGGTTATGTAATTAATAATTCTATTTCTTGATAATTATTTATATACCCTTTCATATTCCATTGTAGAATATTTAAATCCATAGGCTTAGTAATTACAAAGTAATAATATAAAAGAAAAGAAAAAAAAATTAGATAAAAATTAAAACCGGTTTTGATTAATATCAAAATGTGCTAAATTAAATTTTGTAGAAAATATTTTTATATTCATATTTGTAATATTTGTATTACTATAAGAAAATATTATTATTTTTATTTTTTTTTTTGTTTGTTTATTAGTTTTTCTTTTTTTAAGTTGATAACAGTTCATCATCGGATGAATCTATATCAATATATGAAGTTTTTATATTTGTTGTTATATTATTATTTTTGTTAGTGTTCTTTTTATTTTGATGAGAAGGAATATTTAAAGTGTTAGTTGAGGTACTAGGTGTAAAATTAGTGTTGGATATGTTTGAATTGTTATTATTTAAACTATTAGTTGTATAATTATTTGATGAATTAAAATTTTGATTGTTATTATGAGTTAAATTTTTCTTAGTTGAGGAACTAGGGATAGGAGATAGGATTGAGTGACTACCGATGGGAGGATCAGTGCATGTTTGATTGTTGCCGACAGTTTGAAAACTAGAAGATGTATTTTGTGTACTAAGTAAATGAGAGGTTGAGTCGTTTGGATTATTCTTAGTTTCTTTATTGGAGTTGGTTATGTTTTCTTTTATCGAAGTATTATTGAGTTTCGATTTGATTGAATCTGCAAATATATTGTTAGGGTCTATTGTAAATGGGTTTCTTTCTTTGTATATTTTACGGGTTTCACCCATGGTGCTTTTTTCTTGTGTTTTAATTTTTAGGGTTTCTTTCATTTGTTGAAAACGTGGACAAGTATTAGAAGAGGCAGGATGTTCGCCGAAACAGTTGGCACACATAGTGCGGGAGCATTCTTTTGGTGTATGTGGAGGAATGTTGCAGTTAGCACATGCTGAATTCTTTTTGCAATTATTTTTAGTATGGCCCAAAAGCTGGCAGGATTTGCATCACATTGGATTTGGGAAGAACTCTCTTACCGGAAGAGTGTACCAAGCAATTTTTATTTTTGAAGGAATGTGATACAAGTTGAAAGAAAGGAGTATGAGTCCGGTGGGAACATACTTATCATTTATTTTTTTTGTAAATTTATAAACTCCTGTTCCACCTTGTTCTTTCAAATGCTCTATAATTTCGTTTTCTGGTGTGTCTATTAAGTTTCTATCAAATAATGTGCCTTTGCATGAGTTAAGTGTAGCGTGGTATTTAGCAGAAATATTACACAAGCCACCGAAGTTGGTTGTTTTTATAAATTTGTCAGCTACTTTTTGTGTTTTTACTAACACCAAAAGGCTACCATCTCGTAGTAAACTAATAGACTCGTATTGTGAACTGATACCTTCTATTGCTTTTTGTTTAGCAAAAACGCTGAATGATGATAATGGTTTGTTGGTATCAGTCGACACGATAGTGATAAATTTTGAATCATTTGAGAGAACTGTTTGAGTGAGTGGTGGGAATTCTTGTCTTACCCTTTTGTTCCTCTTCTTTTTTGAAATAGGAGATAAAGGACCATCAAGTAAATTAAACCGATTCCCTGAGGGAATCAGCCAGTCACTTAACATCACCAAATTAAGTAAAAATAGATATGTTTTTTTTTTTTTTTTTTTAAGTTTATCTCAAGAAAAAAAAAAACCAGAAATAAAAATTGAAAAAAATTGCAAAATTAACACAAAATGGGATTAAGCAAAGAAAATGAAAGAAATTAAATTAATAAAAAAAGAATTTAAATTATTTTATATGACTTTCAACAATAATCAGAACAGCACTCTATGAGAGATAGTCGAGGACTGCATATAAAATATATTCCACATGTATGTATATAAAATTTATACAAATTCAGATTGAATTGAATAAATTCAGACTGAACTTATTAACTTTTAATTGTCATAAAAATTATGTTGCTTGCAATAATTTTTTTGCTCAGTATTGTTCGAAATAAATGATCTCTTTCAAAGCTTTTAAAAAACGTTTTTTAAATAAAAAAGTAATTGGAAGCAATTTTTTAAAATAAATATTTATCAATGAAAAAATTAAATTTTTAAAATTATTTTTTACCAAATAATGTAAAAAAGATGAAATTTTATACCCTTTTGGAACTTTAAAAAAATTAATTGTTTTTGAGTTATTTCAAAATTTGTAATAGACTCCTATTTTTTCCCATAAGACTACGTGTATTTTCATGAAAAATAGACCCCTATACAGCTTTTTTTCGTTTAGTTGCCAGGCCTTCTAAATTATTGTTAGCTCTTATGCCTATGCCGATATTCATATGTGCAATATTGTACATATTTTTTGATAGAATTTGAACGAATTCTTTTTAAGAAAAATCAGCTATCTCCATCACAGGACCGACCGCTATTATACGAAAGTATTTTTTTTATGCAATAACAATAAGAAGCAATGAAATCGTAAAAACATATGTACATTCATTCATACATCTATTTACATATGTATATGTACATGATTTTTTTTCATTTAAAAATATTAGAAGTAAAAAATAATAAAAACTGTAAACAAATTCAAAACAAACATAAGATTAATATTGAATCTGCTAACAGAAACTTTATAGTTTGAATTTTGCGTCATCAACAAGAGAAATACATAATATGCATAGATATAAGTACCTACCATATAAAAAATTTTAGAGATATAAAAAAAAAAAAAAAATTTGTTAATATGGCGTAGAAAACTTTAAAATGACACTAGTAAACTACTACTTCTGGTTGTCCGATTTGCTCCAAAAGCTTATCAATCCGAGATATTCACATCAAAACCTTAAATATGAAATTTCAAAAAATTCCGCTCAGTCATTTAGGCTGTACACGTGCCCAACAGACATGCACTCTAAAAAAAAATTTACCACCTTCTCCGCACCGGAGTAGTTCTATATTTCCAAAATCTTGAGTACAAGTTTTTAGGATGAAAACAATACCTACCTTATACATAATTGTATGCGGTCGGTAAAAATGTGTGTGTTCTATCATAGAAAATGAGATATACATACCTATAAGGTATACCTACAGTATAGATATAATTTCTAAATATGATTACATATTTAAAAAAAAACAAGTAAATGTAACAGTAAGTCGACGCAACCGACTTATTAATACCATACACCTGAATAATCGAATTAAATTAAAAATCCATAAGTTTTTTGGCAGCTTCAACTTCTTCTCTTTTCTGTCTTATTCAACTCGAATTTCAGGAACGTAAAAGGGGCATCCTCTTGGAATATGCTTGAGACACCCTTGTAAAAAATTTCAAGTTTCTATCTTTATTAATTTCGAAGATATGCTTGTTAGTCCTTGGGAGACGTGTGTCAGGTACCCGAATTGCCACTTCAATTCATCAAATCCATCTCAGAGACATAAAGAAAACATGCCAGAACACGATTGTACTAAATTTAAAGGGTCTACTTTTGTTGGTTTTGAAGATATGCTCGTTTTCTCTTGTGCTCGTCCGGAAGTTTCCAAAATACGATCCCATGGTTCAAATTCACTCAAATGTCAGTTTCCAATTTTACAGAAAAGGAAACATAATAGAACACCCTTATACTAAAAATAAAGGTTCTTTCTTTGTTGGATGTGGAAGCTTCCAAAATCTTGACCAAATCCTCTCAACTTTCAGAGATTTAAATCAAACATGAAAGAACACCATTCTGCCAAATTTATAGGTTATATCTTTGTTGGTTTTGGAGATAATCTCATTTCTTCTAGGGCTCGTTCGGAATCTTCCAAAATCCAAACCCATGGATCAAATCCTCCTAAAATTTCAGAGACATAAATCAAACGGGAAGGAACATCATTGTAAAAAATTTAAAGGTTATATCTTTGTTGGTTTTGGAGATAATCTCATTTGCTCTGGGGCTCGTTCGGAAGCTTCCAAAATCCAAACCCACGGGCCAAAGCCTCTTAATTTCAGAGACATAAATCAAACGGGAAGGAACATCATTGTAACAAATTTGAAGGTTCTATCTTTGTTGGTTTTGGAGATAAACTGGTTTGCTCCGGAATCATTCGATAGCTTCCAGAACCCGAGCCCGTGGACCTATTTTGCCCAGATTCGAACTTGGCCATCCTTTCGTAATTAGTAACCTACTATATAAATTTCATCATATATTAAGTCTGCGTTTCATAGTAACTACTAAAAAATATAAGCTATAAACTTAAACTTAAGGTCTTTGGACACGATAATAGAAATAACATAAATAAAGTTGTAGACAAGCGTCAAGAAAATAATACTAAAATCATAATATATTTCTGACATTTAACTTAAGGAATTAGTAAAAAACATAAAAGGAAATGTTGGTCGAAAAATTGGCTTCTAGAAAGGCATTGTAGCAAAAGCATATCGAACCTAATATTTAAGAAGTCACGTTTGCAAGATCCTGCAAGTTTTATACATTTTATAAGAATGTCCGCAGAAACTTCTGAGAAATTATTATGTTAAGTTAATAACTATATAAAAAAATAAATACCAGTTAATATGCGAGAAGCAATACCTGCTAAAACAAGGTAAATATTTGAACTGGTAAAATAGTAGAATACATTAAATGTTCTAAATGATGTTAGGCTTCTATTAACATTAAGATATTTGGCGACTCGAGAAAATTTTCAAAGCTTAAATTACTATTTTAGAGTTTCTTGTTCAATTATTTCTAAAATTGTATCAATTTTCCATTTTATCTTGGCGCAATAGGTAAATTTGTTTACAATTTATATGTAATAAAAATGTCTGATATGTCTAGTTACAAAACATACATGTTTTTTAGATGGGATATTGCATTCCAAGCTCGAAAAAAAGACGGTTAATTTTATTTTAACTATAAAAAATTCAATAGCAGTAAATTACTTGGAGTGGCAGATGCGCATTATAATTTTCTGTTTGTTGATGTTGGCTGTAATGGAAGAGCACATAATTCTACAGTATTTTCAAACACGAAGCTCTTGAGAAGAACTATAGAAAACAATGGTTGGAATATACCTCAAGATGGAATTTTACAAGGAACTGATGAAACAGTACCATATATTTTTGTGGCAGATGATGCATTTCAATTGAATAAAAGAATTATGAAGCCTTTTAAACAGCGTTCTACGTTAGAAATCGAGCAAAAAAGTTGTTGAAAATGCTTTTGTGCATTCTTTGTAATCGATTTCGGGTGTTGCAAAAAGAAATAAATTTATCGGTAGAAAAAGTGCAAGATATCGTTTTAACATGTTGCGTTTTGCATAATTTTCTATTAGAAGAAAACCAATATTATAAAATTGTGAATTCTCAACAAATATAATATACATCTATACTCTTATTATTTATTCATCAGTGACATATATGATATGTAAATAAACATGATATTATATAAGTATGTATGTATATCAATATCATATAAATAAAAATTCTTCAAGCAACGGTTATGTTGTTTATTTATTTACATTTTTTTGTACTACGCATTATATCCTCAACAATTTCAAATTATCGAGTAAAACAAAATGCAAAAAATTCGTTAAAGAAATTTGTTAGCAAATTTGAAAAAATCAAGTAACACTTTCGTCAATTATAAAGTAACCCTATATTATTAAAAAAAGTTGTTAACAGAAATAAGAGTATAATGTTGAAGCTTTAATTTTTATGTATTACTTCAAAAAATTTTTAACAGGTGTTCAAGTTGCAGGTGTTTAAAAATAGGAAATTTTCAGTTTTTCACCCCTTACAGCTCCTAAACGCGGGATAATACAAAAAAAATTTCTGAAATGACCCATACTTATTTTCAAAGTTCTAACTTCTGTCAAAATTTCCGTTTATCTTCTAAACCATTTAGAAGATAGAAGGGTTAAAGGATTTTGCAATAATTCAGTTTCGCATAACGGTAAATTAAGACACTATTTATACCCGTACGATAGGATCGGGTATAATAAAATTACTCCTCCGTTTGTAACACATCGAAATAAGCGAGCTAGATATACCTTCAAAGGTATGGATCGGATCAGAAAAAAATTCTAAGACGTTTGAGCCATGTCCGTCCGTCCGTCCGTCAGCACGCTAACTCAAAAACTAAGAAAGCTAGAATCTTGAAATTTACACAAAATATTCTGGGAGTAATTTGTAGGTTCCCTATATTTTTGGTTGAGTTTGGACCAAAACTTAGGGTAGCTCTCGAACACCTAACTTTTAGATCCCCACATTTTTTTTGAAATAGAGCTATGGAATTTTAACTGCTGATAGATCTCACAAAAATATTAATTTTATTTTTAAAAACTTTTTTTGTAGCCCCACCCGTTACGGAGATACAGCTCCCCAAAGCTTCAAAAAAGCTCTATATTTAAATTGTTATAGCACAAGTTGTATAAGGTACATCTTCATTTTGAAAACGGCAAACGATTACTGCTCTTATTAGCTTTAAAAATATATATACAATAAATATATATTTTTGGCATACGGTGTCTTAATTTACCGTTATTCGAAACTCAAATTTTGCAAAATCCTTTAACCCTTCTATCTTCTAAACGGTTTAAGTTGGAAACTTGAAATTTTGACAGAAGTTAGATCTTTAAAAATAAGTATGAGTCATTTCAGAAATTTTTTTTGTATCACCCCCCGTTTAGGAGCTGTAAGGGGTCAAAAACTGAAAATTTCCTATTTTTAAACACCTGTAACTTGAACACCTCTTAAAATTTTTTTGAAGTAATACACAAAAATGAAAGCTTCAACATTATACTCTTATTTCTGTTGACAAATTTTTTTAATAATATAGGTTTACTTTATAATTGACGAAAGTGTTACTTGATTTTTTCAAATTTTCTAACAAATTTCTTCAACAAATTTTTTGCATTTTGTTTTACTCGATAATTTGAAATTGTTGAGGATATAATGCGTAGTACAAAAAAATGTAAATAAATAAACAACATAACGGTGTCTTGAAGAATTTTTATTTATATGATATTGATATATATACATACTTATATAATATCATGTTTATTTACATATCGTATATGTCACTAGTGAATGAATGATAAGAGTATATATGTATATTATATAGCGCCGTATTTACATACATATATGTATTTTATTGTACTTATAAGTACTTGTTGTACTTTTTATTGTACTTATTGTACTTGTAAATTATTCTGTCAGTGGAATTTAAAATATAATACATAATATTATATCTATAATATAATACACAAGATGTTGGCGAGACCTTGCCAACATGTAAAAAAATATATTTTATATCTATAATAAAACACTCACACTGAATGTAAACTAAATTGGCAATGATGATATTTCTGTATATTTATTTAATAAGTTAAAATTTTATTACCAGACACACAAATCTTTGACTCAAAGTATTATCAAGAGACACAAACATATAAGAGTAAAAAATAAATAAATTTAGTAAATATTATTACCAGAGACCAAATTTTCTACTAGAAGTATTATTAGAGACACAAACCGTTCATTAAAAGTGAGTACAGTCAAAAAAGGAAAAGTAAATACTTAAAAAACACACATCAATAAAAATAAATTCAGCAAATTTTTAATTTTTAAATTTGACCGCCACATCCATTACGAACTGGCAGCGGTAAATTAAAAATAAATTATTAATCTTCTGTTGGCGTTTTCAATCTTTGTTTTGGAAAAAAAAATAAAAATAGGTACTCTTAATAAAATTAAAACGCCTGAAAGTGAAAAGAGCAGAGAAAGAGAGTTTAAAGTAAGCCTCATATTTATAAGAAAAAAATAATAGGCCGATTTTATTCTTGATTTTGTTTTCATTAGTATAAAAGCTGGTAAAAGCTTCGTAACAGACTTTAAAGTAGTTTTGTTCATTTAGATTGAAATTTAGATTTTTCAGCTAAATTTTCGGTATAACTGGTATAATATAAAATATTCGAAATTTTTTTATTAATATAAAATTCGGCAGACTTAAATAATTATATTTCATAACAGAAGTCTGGAACTTACCAAATATTATAGAAATGGATATTTTTCTTAAAAAAAAAAAGAAACTAACATAGAAAATATTATTTTAGAAGCCCTCACTCACAATAGATTCATAATTTTGTACTAATTTATTATTAGACCATTAAATTAAAAAGCTGTCGAAAACGACCGTCACAAAAAAAAGCCCCGTAAATTTACGAAATTTCATTATCAGAGACATGAATCTTTTATTAAATATACCAAAGACCTCTTCTAAAGTACATTTAAATAAAATAAATTTAGCAAATTTTTTTCAAGCAAAAAAAAATAAATATTCGAAATTTTTTTATTAATATAAAATTCGGCAGACTTAAATAATTATATTTCATAACAGAAGTCTGGAACTTACCAAATATTATAGAAATGGATATTTTTCTTAAAAAAAAAAAAGAAACTAACATAGAAAATATTATTTTAGAAGCCCTCACTCACAATAGATTCATAATTTTGTACTAATTTATTATTAGACCATTAAATTAAAAAGCTGTCGAAACGGACCGTCACAAAAAAAAGCCCCGTAAATTTACGAAATTTCATTATCAGAGACATGAATCTTTTATTAAATATACCAAAGACCTCTTCTAAAGTACATTTAAATAAAATAAATTTAGCAAATTTTTTTCAAGCAAAAAAAAATAAAGGCAAAAGACTTGAAAGTAGTTTTGGTAATCAAAGTAATTTCGCGGCGAAAACAGCTGTTTTTCATCGCCATAAAAAATTTTTTTTAAAACTAAAGAAAAATAGAGAGTAAAATTTTAACAAATATTAAAATTATTTCGATTATTGGAATTGTTTTAAATGTAACAAAAAAAAAGTAGTAGCGGTTGGTGTTGGTTGGTTTTTCGCCGGTTTTTATTGTGCACTTTATACATGTGTTTTAAACAATTTTTGAGATATCGGCACGAACTTTTACCCTGAATGTGTTTTTAGCTTGGACCATTTTTTCTCAATGATTAAAAAACTGTCAAAAATTACCGCCACGAAAAAACGGCGAGAAAAAATTAATAAACTGTACCTAACATTTTTAATTTTATGTGTTTAGATTTGTTTTATGTTTTTTTTCTATTACATCAAGTAAGTAAGTGATTCCAACGTTTTTTTAGTGGTGCTGATGTAAATATGAAATTTTTACGTAGTTTATTAAGGGAGTTAGTACAATAACGTAAATGTTTTTGAATCTATAGAAATTGTGCAATTGCACAGGGGATTTTCTAGTTTATAATATAATATAATATAATATTTAAAATTATATTTATTATTTTGTACTAAGTAAATTTAATATACATTTACCGCTTAGTATTAAATGGTACTATAGAATTTTTGAAAAAGTTTTGGATTGATAATCGTTATGTGGAAGGTTAGAATCTGCTTTTGAAGAATGTACATATAAACATATAGTTTGAATATATGTACAACCCATAGTTCTAGAAATTATAAAATTCACCCAAATTATTTTAAAATACTAAAATATTAAAAAAATAATATTGTAAGCAGAGTGACAGGCTGTGAACATACTAACGGTTCGTACGGGTATCTAAGAGTTGACAAAGGCAACTGTATTCTTCCTCGTTTTTATTAAGAATCAACTAAAATTAAAAGTTAGTTATTCGGGAGCTACCCGAAGTTTTGGTCGGAACTCAACCAAAAAAAATAGGGAACCTACAAATTGCTCCCAGAGTATTTTGTGTAAATTTCAGTATTCTAGCTTTCTTAGTTTTTTAGTTAGCGTGCTGACGGACGGACGGACAGACATGGCTTAATCGACTCAGAATTTGATTCTGATCCGATCCATACTTTTGAAGGTATATCTAGCTCGCTTATTTCGAGATGTTACAAACGGAGGTGTAATTTTATTATACCTGATACTTATCGTACGGGTATAAAAATGTTTCTAATTCCGACCGAATTTATTTTTATTATTTGCAAACCATTTAAATATTAATCAAAGAAATTTAAAATTTAAACGTATATTTATTACTTGTATTTAAAATATTACTTTACCAACTTAAATTTTTAACTGAAACACTAAATATGTTTATTTTTTAATCAAGAACTTTTGTAGAAAATTTTTACAACAACAGCACTACACACGCCACTTACTTTTTTAAAATGAATTTAAAAACCATCAAAAATAGAACTTGACGCGAAATTTAAAAGAATTACAATAGAAACATTCCCAAATCTTTTGCATGGCTTCAGTACTTTAATTTTATTTAAATATTTAATGAAATTATAACTAAAAATCTGTCTTCGAACGATAATACAGCCATAGGACGAAATTATAGTCGTTTACCTTATGCAAAAATTGTATATCTTACAAAAATATCTCACTCCCATCCCACGGCATATAAAAATGCGATCTGTTCTGAAATGATGGTTTTTTTTTTTAAATTTCCATGAGTAACTGACTCATGGATTTGAGGTTAAGTCGCCAACCTTTCAATCGAAGGATCTTGGGTTCAAACCCCGGTCAGGTCATAAATAAAAAAAACATGTAGTTCTTTTATATCGTAATAATGTATATCGTATAATTTATAGTAGTAATAATATTAATAATAATAGTAATAATAACAATAATTATAATAATAATAATAGTAATAATTATAATAGCTGCTACAGTGGAACTATCTTTGGTTATATCATCCAAGTAACTGTTGTAATCCACTGATGGCGCTGACTCTGTATTAAAATAATAATAACATTAATAAGAATACTAATACCAATAATAGTAACCGCTACAGTGACAGTGGGGGTTGCCTTCAATAATTACCTCATGTACTCTACGACTACATGTTGCAACTGTTGTGACGGCTTTAGTCACTGTTAGCAAAATAGTAATAATAATAGGCGGATTCATTGTTTCCTTACAGTCCCACTCCCAATTCAATGTTTCCGTATCCATTTCCTATCCCTACTCCCCAGGCAATATACTGCGTTCGCAGGTTAGGGTTTCATCCCGTTATATTGGCTAAAGGGGGAGGTTTAGTCAGTAACAATCTGACACTAATAAGGGGGAAATTCTTGGTGCCTTTGGAAGATTCCCACCTCCCTTAGGGGGAAAAAAAAAGTATTTAGAGAAGAAAAAAAAAAACAAAAGTAAAGTAATTAATTAATTAATTTTTCACTTTTTCATTTTTAAATAAGAACAGAGCCAACAATAATGGAAGGCCGTGACATCGAAACCTTTGAATGTATTAGTGCAAATTTTCAATGTTCCAATTCTTTTTATTTCAGATAGCTTATTATTTGCCCAATACAACAAGTATTGCTACTTTCAAAAAAAAAAAATTAGTAATTTTTTTTTATAAATTTTGTGCACATAACCTCAAATTTAAAAGCTTTTATATTAAATATGATAGAAAATTAGTAAGTAAAATTTTTTTAATATCGAGTTTTTATATATTAAATTTCATTAAGAAAATATGAAATATATATAAAAATGAAGCTTGGAGTTTCTTCTTTATACTTGTAAGAAAATTAAATTTCAATTCGCATTTTTCAGTGCAATTATGGACAAAAAAAGAAAGGAGGTTCTGATTTTTATGTAAGTAAATTTTCATATTTTTGTTACAGTAATCAAAAAAAAAAAAGTGTAGTATTTAGTAGTAAAGTAGCTTTAGAAAAACATAATAAAATATATTGAAGAAAAAATTTAATTAAATTAGTTTATTGAATTTAATTTTTAATTTTATTTTAACTTTCAAAAAAATTTTATTTCAATTTTGAAAGGTAAATTAAATTTGGAAATTGTTGGTATTTGAAATACAATAAAATTTCCGTTTTTATTTAAAAGTTAAATCTTTAGTTTTTATTTAGTTTTTATTTATTTTATTACTCTTTTTTTAAATATAATGGTTTGAAAATGTGCGCTTTCTGGATGTAAATCCAATTATATTTCTCACGTATATAACGTTTCAACTTTTAAAGTTCCAAAAAATTAACGAACATTATGGATAAGCGCTTTATCAAAAGAAAATTGGCAACCTACAGCATATAGTTGCATATTTGTTTCTACAATTGCTTCCTTAAAAATATTCGCGTTAAATATTCAAATTTTACGGGATTTTGATTTAAAAAAAATATTTTTTGAGAGATGTAATCAAAAAAGGCATACTTGTTCAACTAACATTTACTAGTCTGTTTGGGAATAAATAACATAGCTTTAAAATCGACGTGTAAATGTGGCAATACAGTCGCAATATGTTTTTCCAAATAAGTAAAATTCGCTAATATTTTATTAAATAATTTTACAAAACAACATAACCGTACTCTTAAAAGCAATAAGTAAAATAGAAAATTAAAAATATTTAATAATTAAAAAGAGTAATATGTGATAATATTTATTGTGATATTTTTGTTTTGTTATTTGTTAGTTTTAAAAACTAACAAAGTTATATTTGTTTTTAACTTTTAGTTTGTTTTTATACTTTGTTCTTACTATTGTTTTGTTTTCTCTTGAAAACATTTGTATGCACTTTTGTCTTACAGATGTGTGAACTAGCTGTACATGGGATATCCACGTAAAAAAAAACGCTACATATTCCCTACCTCTTACGTGGTGTGGAAATGAGAATAATTTTAATATATAACATATTTAAATATTTATTTTTTATGTATATTTAGTTTATTTTATTAATAATAGTAATTTTTTTTAATTAAAATTTTCTAACTTAATTTCTAACACAAAATTCTTGATAAAATTGGTTTTGCGAATTTTTTTATGGCCCATACTGTATCAAAAAGTACTCTCATTCAAGTTTTGTTGCTTTAACTTGTTGCTTTGTTGTTTGTTTTGTTCAAGCTTTAACCGTGGGAAAATAAATGGAGGTATTTTTTTAAAACATAATTTTTTAATTAAAACATTTAAATATTTTAAATTTGAATACATCAAAGGTACGTTGAAGATGAAATTTTATGGTGACCTTTAGAAGAATTTTGAAAAAATGATTATTGTTTGAGTTATTAAGGTTTATGCTTTACCACTATTTCATTTTTTACTATTTCCATAAGAATACATGTAAATTTTTAAGGAAGCTTTACCACTATTTCAAAGCTCTCTCTTTATGTCAGGGCCTGTGAAAACAATATTGTAGATTATGGTAAGAATGTTGAAAAAATATGAATAAAAAGAAAACAAACAGGAAATCAAAAATATGGAAGTGCATTAAAGATATATTCTTTAGATGCATTTTTTATTCTATAAAACAACACATATTTTATAGAATAAAAAATAATTCAAAGATAGGTTAAGTGCTTTTGGTACCTATTTTAAAAAACATAAAAAAAAAATAAAAGATAATTATATTTACGTTTAAAATCTTTTATTAAATTTTTATTATTATATTTTTTATTTAAATCTAAGTTTAAAAATTATTTTACGATGATCACATGTTAAAATTGTAGAAATGATGAGACCAAATTTTTCTATACGTCTTTGAAATTTACTTCTATCACGTGCGCATTCGTCCCAACGATCTTTTCGTGCTGATCTGTAAGCATAGTCCCACACATGCATAATGTACATGTGAATTTTTCGTTTTATGTTGAAGTGAACTTTTTTAATTTTATTATTTAAATTCATATCGTACAAGTATGAAAATTGAAAGTTTTAATTCAAAATTCGTTCTTTTGAAAGATGCATGTACTTATTAGAACAATTTTTAACAGCACATCTAAAACTTTTGTTTGATAATTGTATAGGACATGATGATTTATAATATTATCAATCTTTAGTAGTGAAGGTAAATCTCTGGTTAGATCTTCTATTTTACTACTATCAATGTACTTTTCAAGGAAAAGTTTTTTTTATTCTTTGACATAAATTTTTTCGGATAAATAATGTTTTAATATGGGTTTAACATCCAAATAATCAATGAACCCGTTAGCCCATTTAAGTCCATTTATTTTATTCTCACAATATTGATTATTAAATTTTACCTCTTGACTAAGTTCTTCTGCGTGGTGTGGTGATTTAAAGTGATACACAATTGGAATTAAACTTCGTTTTGCAAGTATAGCTAGCTCTTTTAGGAAATATTGCTTTTCATTTGCTCGTAAAAATTGTAGGTCAACTACGAATATTTGTTTATCCATGGCGAAGTTTTTTGGATGAATATTCGATAGAATAACTAAATTTACATTTATATTCATTTCAGAAAAAGAGCATTTTATATTAATATAGGTTAGCTATGCTAGTTTTTAACTAATACAATTATGCTGTTTTATTTATTTACAATGATGGTGGCGGGGCCATCCTTCTGTGGTAAAACCACTTTTATTCATAATCTATAATTATAATTTAGTAGTTTTCAGCCACACGCTACGTATTGTGAATTTCGTTTCAAGCTTTGAACATCAGTAACTACATATTTTTTACGATTTTTCTACTATAAAACCTATACATAATATTAATAATAAAAAACATAAACAACATATTTCATATTTACTTTGCAGTAGTATGGTACCTACGATAGTCGGTAGTAGTAACAAAACGTACACAACAGAATAACAAAAAAAAACACAAAATTATAAGAGACATTCTCACTTACTCTCTTTAAAATTGTGTATTTTTTTTTCCTCTCGAGTCGACGCGACTTCAACGGCTCAACTATTCTTTGGCTACATGTAAGAAATGTAGTATGTACTTTAACTTATGCATGTATAAAGAAAAAATTTAAAAATTGATAGAAATCATCATTTATCACAATATGTATTGAAATTTTAAATAATGATGAATGATATTGATCTGATATTAATAATAAATATGTATCTAAGTATGTACTTATGTATGACCAGCGGGCAGAGTTTCTTTAAAATTCAAATATTTGTTTTGGTTTTGTACTTTTCTATTAAGTTGTTGCATTTATGTGTGAATGTTTGTATGTTATTTGAACCGATAATAGAAAACTTTTCTAATACTTAAATTTTAGTATACAGCAGTTCTTACAACCAAAATTATATTTGAATAATTTTTTATTTTTAAATATTTTGTATGTCAATTTTATGCAGGGTTACCGTTTGTACAATTGTGGTAATATTTGTACGGTCTTCTCGCCCTCCCAATCTTAATCAAGGATTGTACGCCAAATACACTGTCTTTTTAGATTTTAAATTTTTTACATTAGGGCAAGGTAAAACGAACAACGGCAATATTGTTACAGGCAACGTTGTCTATAAAAAAAAATTAACTGAATTTTGCTCCAAACTTTGTTTGTGCATTTTACGAATGTTTTACGGATACTTATTCTGTTTTCCCCATGTACCTTTAGAACATTTATTTCGAACTCCATAAATAAATAAACAAAATAGTCCTCACTCACAATACAAAATATTCTAAATATACGTACACCAACTACAGGCTCTTTATACAATTTAATTCTGTTTTGGAGTTATTTTAAATAATTTCAGTTAGTGTTTTGATGAATTTGGTTTTACTTTCTCATTTTTTACGGATTGTACTTTTTCCATAAATTCTATTTTTCTAAACTGCTAGTGTTTATTATATGAATTGGGATTCAACATAGAATTTGACTACATATTAACAGGGGCCCCTAGTTTAATAAAATATAAAAAAACTATACTACCACACATTAATATAATTATTTGGTATAATCCAGACAAAAATGCGGTTCCACTATATATGTAAGATGTTGAATATAGTAACGGTATTTCAGATTTTAGTGATAATCAAGAACCTTTGTTGATTATTATCGATGATATGATGCTAAATTCTACTAGATAAGTATGTGTGTGGTTTATTTATCAGAGGTTCACATCATAGAAATTTGTCTGTAATATTTGTAACTCAAAATAGTTTTCATCAGGATAAGTTTTCAAGAGACATTTCACTTAACTGTAAATATCTAGTACTTCTTAAAAATTCAAGAGACAAATCGCAGATATTACCCTTAGCTCGCCAGATTTATCCAAATAATATCAAAGCATTTGAAAAAGTATATAATGAAGTGACGTCAGACCCATATGGGTATATATTAATAGATCTTACTCAAGACGTTAATGATTTATTTCGAATAAGAAGTGATATATTTGGAAAAAAAATTGTTCTTTTGCTCAAGAAATCTATTAGAACAATTTGGGAAAGAATATGAAACGTTTGAAGGACAACCGTCTTATATAGCACCAACTTATTAAATAGCTCTAAACCAAAATTTCAGAAAGTAATTATAAAACACTGAGGACCCTGAAGTAATCAAAACATTTTATTAAATTGCTTTAAACATTGTAAAAGGTAATCTAAGTAAAAAATCATTAAACCAATTACGAAAGTATAAAAAGGATTTGAGATCCCCCATTTGCCGTCAAAAATCTATAAATAGTAAAAGAAAAATCATTATTCAACGTGGTGGATTTTTACCACCCTTCATGGTGTAGTACTGTCAGGAATAATCGGAAATTTTATAAAATGAATAATACAACCTTCAACAAAATAATTACATTAAAACCAGAGAAAAAATTAGACAAAATTCAGACATTGAACTTTATGAGTTACATAAAAACATGAAAAAAATACTGTTAAATAAACAACTGACAGACATTCAAAAATGATATTTATCCCGTCAAAATCTATTTAAAATAAGAAATAAAATTAGTTCTTCCTCGTAATAAAGAAAAGCAATTAAAAATTACAGAAACAAAAGGTACTCGAACTCGTTCAAAATCACTGTATATTGATGCAGAAGCCCAAACAAACACACCTGAATATAAAGATGCTGCAATACAATTTGTTCCAGAAGAAGAACTGTACGAAAAAGAAGCTGACGAAGTATTCGATGATGAAATGGAAGAAGTAATTTTTACAAAAGCATTGTCAGCTGTCAGCTGGAGAACGTCTTAGAAAAAGAAAATGTATTAGAAATAAAAATGTACAAATTTTTGAAACTGATGCAGGAAACATAATAACAGTTCTTTTAGACAGCTCCACCCCACCAACGAAGGAAGAAAAATCTATAAATAACAAAGGGTTAAGCAATATATCAACCTTAACTTCATATAACCTTAAGCAATATATCAACCTTAAATAAGCAAGTCATTTTGAATTTAAAATGGAAGGTTGGTATTTCTGAAATATATATAAATGATTTTATTCCAAATGCATATGGAGAAAATCCGGAAAAAAAATTACAATTCATATTGGAGATACGGAAATTAAATATAATAGTATTGGTACAACATACATTCCAGACAGATCTGAACAAATTAATTGTGATTAGAAAGCAGTTGTTTTACCAACATTAATTACAAAATATGCAACCATTTGATGGAAAAGAAAGACAGAATGTGAACGTCAGCTTATATAGCATATGACTATATTTCTAAAGATTCTAGTTATATAAAATCTAAAGAATCAGCATACTATGTTGGAGAATTAATTAAAATTTGTGTTCATAATCCAAAAATGGAAACAAAGTTACGCGGAGAAGGTGATTTTACAATAGACTTTTTTTTATTAAGGAATGTTTTAACGAAATTCTACAAAAATTCCCAGACTTTAAAAAGCATAAAAATAGAATTGTAGAACTACATAAATCATATTTAGAAACATTATACTTGATAGCGGTTATTAAGTCTGATATTATATTTGTATATATACTGATATTATTGAACGACATATCGTTGGAGATAGTACTATAAGATGTTTAAGAGCAATAACGACTAAAAATGTTAAGCAAGATGCAAGATGTTATACGTGCTTAGCTTTTGGACATGAGAGTACCGATTGCGATAGGAAAAAAAACATGCTTTGACTGTGCAGGTGAACATGTTGAGAGCTAAATGAGCTCGGTAACAATTAAAAAATGCTGTAACTGTGTATAATGGAACAATGAAGCTCAACTTACGACTGAATACGGATCACAGTGCGTTTGAACGAAAGTGTCAGGTTTATTTAAGAAAATTAGAAGTTGAAAGGAAAAAAATATTTATATAGCAACTAGACAATGTTCCAAACTCAAAGTCAATTAGCAAGATATTTTGTTTGTATCATAATATACAGGGTGTAATTAATAATTTAGCATTGCTAAAGCAGCGTACAGTAATTCGTTTGACTTCATTTGTTTAGCAGAAACGCATTTAGCAGAAGAAGATGATGATGTTTTAGTTGAGATAAAAAATTATAATATAGTTAGAGTTAATTGTAGTTCAAGACACACAGGAGGTGTTTTGTTTTATATAAAATAAAGTATGGAGCTATGAAATAATTAGAGTTAAAAATCTTGGGGTAAATTTGTGGTGGATAATTATTAAGATGTACATTGGTTCGATTAGTATGAATTTTGGAAGGAACGGCGCGTTTAATAATGTTGAAATAGAAAAGGTATTAGAAAGTAGAAATATTGAAGACATATTGCTCAGGTGGATTAAATCCATGCTGAGTAATAGAACAGCAATTTCTAACTTTGGAACTGCCTCAAAGAAAATAATTTCAAGAGGCACACCGCAAAAAGGTATCCTCTCTCCACAGCTTTGGCTCTTAGCAGTTGATGAGCTTTTAGGAAAGATACCGACCAACAACCATAAAGTGTTATGCTACGATGACGACGTGATACTATTGGTTACGGAAAAAGAGTCGGAAAATATAACAAAAACAATGCAAAGGGCAATTGACATAACCATAGAATGGGCCGAGTCAAATGGCCTTAAAATGAATCAAAGCAAACCGAAATATGTCTCTTTAGCAGAAAAAGAGATGGAAGTCTTCCATAAGGACCAAGTATAAACAATACAGAAATAGAATTTACCATCGGTATAAAATATCTAGGAGTGTATTTAGATGAAAAGCTCAGGTGGAGTAAACACCTAAATTAGAAAAAGGAAAAATAACTGGTGCGACGAATCAAGCTCAGTCGGACATACAAGAAATTTTGCGCATGGTAGAGAATGCTGACGCAAACATACACAACTTCCGGGAAGACCCGGAAGCTGCAGATATGATCGTGGGTGACCTCAGATTAGACTGAAACTTCGGGACGGAAACAAACCACCCGAGGTACAACAGTACTGCTAATCAAATTGAAATTAAACTGACGCCAAAAAGGGCAGTAAATGTGGTATAGGATTTGCGAACACATCGCGTTGTGAAACACAAAGGAAATGTGAAACAATTACAATAGAACGCGCAGCCAAAGAACTGTTTGGAAAAGAATCCGGGGAAGATCATAAGCATCCACACTGACTGCAAATCAATTGTGCGAACAATGAAGGGTGGATTGCAAAAATCGAAGAAAATAATTAAGTGCTGGAAAGCCCCAAATGCGTTGGGGGAAGCACATGCAGTCAAGCTGCAGTAGATACCAGCAGACTCAGGGTATCCAGGCAACGAAATTACGCGACAGCAAGAAATCTGTACTAAACAGACAGCTGGTCGACAGCTGGTAGCAGCAAGATGTAGGTATACCGTACTCCGCGGTAAAGTTAGCAACAAGCAACTGTGCAAAAGTCTGTGCTAGGGAAAGTTGGTAACAATCCCCAGGATCGATACATACGAAAAAATTCTGGGGGAACATAATAGCAAAAAGACTCAGAAAATTCTAAAACTAAATAGAACGGATCTAAGATTATTCATGGGAATTGGCACAGGACACTAGTTGCTAAGAGCTCACGCCGAAAGAATAGGCATAACGGAATCGAATCTATGCAGGGAATGCAGGCAAGATGCAGAAACTGTACTTCATGTTCCGTGCAAATGCCCAAACTTGAGGACCCAAAGGCGAAGAACTTTGGGAGAAGATCAATGAGAAAACTTTTCCAAGTGAAAATGTTCAATCAGAGACATAGTGTGATTCATGAAGGGAATAGAAAAGCTCGACGAGACGCTGTAGTTAGCGTGCGAATCGTTGAGCAGGGGAACACAACGGATCGCAGGGTCTAGATGTAAGTTTAATTCAAAGTTTGCATATGCATATATCTAAATATTCTGTAAAAGGCGTATAATCCTAATTTTAAATTTCATTTTAAAATACCTCCCAAAATCGCTGACAATAGGACTATAATTTATATACATATTTTGGAAAATGCATATAACGCTGATTTTGTAACCAACTCCAAGATCCCTCCCAATTCAGAATCTAGCAGATATACGTGTTAGTAAATATTTAGGGAAAAGGGGATATCTCAATCTTTTCCAAAACTCCCTCCAAATCCCTCCTAATACGTTTGCTTTACATATAGTATTATTCTCCTCTTTTCATAGCAAAAATTAGTCTGGGTCTTAAACTCATTTAAAAGTAATTAAAGCCCCCGGGTTTTAATTCCTTTTAATTATGGGATTCAATTCCAATTCAAAAAGAAATTAAGGCTGGGCTTTATATCCTCGGGCGTTCTGTTACTGCACCATTTTAATTTCACTATTTTTATTTTCTTTACTTTTGACTTCATTCACATTATTTTTAAATTTTAATTTATTTTGATGTTGCATCTCAAATGTGAAGGTGATAAGTATTCATATTTGTATCCAAAGTTCCGGCGGCATAGTTATTTTCATTAATTGTTTTATCATTTTTATTTATATCCTCCTTTGATTACTTCTAGTTATAACGTTTATGTTGTTTTTCGATATTATTTCTATTAGTTTCGTAGAGTTTAATGTTATTCTCGAAAGTGCATCGGCATTGGTCTTCATTTTGCCTTGCTTAAATATTATTTCAAGAGTTGTGAATTTGGAAGATGGTTTTTTATGTGTAAATAAGCTTACCAATGGTCTATGGTAAATTTTTTACCAAAAAGATATATAATTAGCTTATTTAATTCATGTTTATTTAATGACTTTGTAGCATAGGCTATAGGCTTATCTTTCCTTGAGATGAAACAGCTCCTCATGCATAAATTTATTTATTTATTTATATTAATATTCTCAAAGAGCCCATGCGCTCGTACAGAGTGTACAATATTAAATTTCTAAAACTAATCAAACTAATTGATTTAATAACAACTTAAACAAATAACTTCAGTGTTAAAAAAAAAGTATTCTTCAAAATATCTTAACCAAGAGCTAATTCCCAGACATGGTTTTTCATATTTCTAATTTAATTCATGACCATACATTTTTTTTTTGATTTAACGTATACATGTTACAACTACCTACTAATTGATTTAAATTAGTTTTAATAATTCATTTTCTCTAATCTCTTTAAATTCACTATCCAGCCCATTGTAGAATTTGTACATTATAACTTACATTTTATTTGTTCCGCAGCTCAAGTATTGCGGAGAAATATTTTTATGAAATGTAGGATTTAATACCTTTACATGTTTTGTACCTTTTGATGGTACTATTGAATTTGCTAAGAAAACACCTTTAGCTATTTCTTTACCTATAATTGTACTATTGTCTTTCATTTCCAAATTTATTGCCAAAATTGCTTCCATTCGAGGTTGTACTATTAAATTTTTTAACACCCTTAGTATAAAAATGTTTGCTTGTTATACCATTTATCTGATTATTTCATCATTCAATTGTTGTTGGTTTATTTTGTTATCCTTACATTTTGATATATCTGCTCCTGTGTCTATTAAAAGAGTCAAATATCCATTGTTTTTCGTTCTTACTTTAATTATATTTGTGAGCGTGAGGCTTTTGTCGCTATTTATTATTTGCTTATATTTATTATCTGCTTCAGTTGATTTGATTTTGAGCACCTTCTGCTATAATTACTGTTATCATTAATATTGTAAATATTATTGTTGTAACGAGTATTATTAACATAATTGTTTCTATTATTGTGGTTGCTATAATGATGCCTGTTGTAATTGTTTCTACCCCTAAAATTGTTCGTTTTATAATACATTACGTTGTTTGTTCTTGCTTCTGTTTCCATTTCATATGCTAATTGTATAGCTTCAGTTAAGCTTTTGGCCTGGCTGCCACTATTCGATTTAACCTTACCATTGAAGCCATTTTTAAATGTGTTTAGACCCATCTTGTCATTTAGCTTTATGATAACACCTCTATGTGCATTTCCTTCTTCTGCTATCTGTAATTCATTCAATTGTGCCACTAATGATTTTATTTTTGTAGCAAATTCATTATTCCTCTATTACCTTGTACAATATTTGTCAATTATGTTTGCACTTCTGCTGAATCTTTATTTAATTTAAAATTTGTGGTTATTGCTTTCTTTAAGTTTTCTAAAGTTGTTATTAGTTTTTCTGTAATTTTTTTAATGTCATAAGTATCTTTAATGTTTCCTTCAACAATTTTGATTACTATGGGAAGTTTAAAGTTTGCCATTGTTTATTCTGATTTAACTTTAGGCTTTAAAAATAGTCGTATTTGCGAAGTTATTTTTCTTAATCTTAGACTTAATTCAAGTTGTGGTTGAAGAACACTTCGATTGTAATAATCCCAAACTGTTTCAATCTCTTTTTCTTTTTCGTCTATGTATTGCTGAGTATCGGTTCTAGTTGTATTCTCTTTCAAAGTCTTTTAATTTTTTTAGTTCGTTTAAGTCCTTTCAAATTAGTATTATTTATATTAGGCTTTTCCTAACTATATATATACATATATGAGTGTGACCTAGTGATCTTCAAATTTCTATGGCTAAGTTAATTGCCGTTTCCTTAGTTTAAGGTTAATGCTAGAATTAGATCTGCACAGTTCTGTACGCATCGCAGCAAAAATTATTTAGAACATATGCTATTGCTATGTAATGAAATACATGGAATTCTGCATTAAGTGCAGACGATGCAAGTTATCTCTATTTCTATCCCTATCTGTAGAGTTATCAAGATGCTAAAATACGGTTTATGGAAATTCGTTTGTTATGCGCACGGTCCGTTTGTGGAACCATATACCATCACATGTTTTCTCTAAAGTTGGTAATTCATATGTGTACGATTTACTTAAGTTTAAGAAGAACATTAACATCTTTCTTCAAAATATCGCTCCAACTTTTCCTAATCCTAAATTCTAATTTCCCCAATCATCCTTCCCACATCTCTATCCCCAAAACCAAGCTGTACATTTGTATTAAAGGTTCCATCCTAAAGTTTGGTTTGGTTGGTTAAAGTCCAACACTAGCATGTGAAATCATGTGCAGTTCCTCTTGGTAACTTTCGAGTTTTTCACCAACCCTCGTAAATACAAAAAAAAAAAAATCGATGCGTAGCGACAGTGCGCCACAACACAAAAAATATACTCAGAACTGCAACTTAAAAAAAAAATGTTATTTGAATTGAAGACGTTTATAATGGAGGAAAAATTAATAACGTTTGTTATAAATCTTTCTCGTCCACACCCTTGCTTCTCTTTTATTTTTTCCACATTTATCATCGTAATATGTTTCACACAAATTTAATACATTTCAATAAGCAACATAAGCACAGTAAACTACCATTAAAATTTTAAAATAACTAAATTTAACAAGAATCATATTTTGAATTATTATGACCGAACTTCAAATTGTTTATATTTATTTCAATTTTATGTCAAAAACAAACAAATTTTAGACACAAAATGCTGCACATGTATTTCATACCCAGCGATGCGCAGAACTCTGCTGCAAAATTTAGTACATCTAATTTTGGCATATGGCAGACCTTTTAAATTAAATTGATGAATAAAACAAAAGAAGCAAAGTTAAATGATCAAGAAAACTATTCAGATTTGAATCCAAAATAATGCTGATCTTTTATTTTCAAATATAAACCTATTTATACCATTTTAAATTCCATTGATTTAATACAAAATATTCTGTATTAAATTATCAATAAATTAGTTAATTTATTATTTAGTTACAAAGAATTTTAATTGGGACAAAAAATGCAATAATATACTGACCTAGTTCTTCTTTATATTTTAATTTCCATATATTATGATAATTATTCACAAAAATATTGATATATTATATGAATCATATATTATCAACATTGCATCCAAAAACAAACAAAAAGAATGTAATTTGATTTCTTCAGTTTATTTCTGTATCGTACAAAGTCAATGTACATAATATCATATAAATAATATAAACGCTACAAGTAATGCAAATAATACAAACAGATGTTTGCACTTGAAGTGTGACCACACAAAATAGGTCAGCATAATTTTAGTTTTACTTTTACATTTTTATTTTAGTAATTTACTGTTAGGGAAATAATTTCGTGAACAGGTATACTACACTACTTTATTTATGAGACACGTAACTATTAATCCTAGTGTTTTTTTAGCATATAATGCAGTATTGGAAAAAACTAACGCCAAGTAATATGATAAACGTGTAGAGGTAAAAAGTTTTACAATTCTGGAAATGAAGTGTGTCAAGGTTTACCAAACCAGGGTACAATTAGAAGAAGAGAGGCAAGGCTATCAAAGCCCATTACACTAACTGCTATTGTTTATGGGCAATTTGGTGCAAGCTAAATTCCAAAGCAAGCTAATTCCTATATTCCAAAGCATGACTGTATTAAATATTTTGATTCGTTTGGTAAAAAACCAGATAAATTAGAAATTTTGAGTTACTTAAAAAACCAATGTATAATTTTTAATGAGAAACAGTTGCAAAGTAACTATTCAGATGTATGCTGACAATATTGCTGTGTTTATACGAGAAAACGACAAATTGATTCTAAAAACCTTTCAAATTGTATTTGAAAAATAGAACTCATTACAAACTTGTGTTTCTAAAACGTATAAATAATAAAAACAATATAAGCAACTTATAGTAAAATTAAATTAAGAAACCCGATCAAACTACAAATTTATTGCTAAGTTACACTTATTTTCTCAATAAAAGTCATACCTACATTAAAAATTTCTGTTGGGTTTGACTACGAGTCGTTTGTAGCTTTAACCATATTTTCATCTTATCGGTAAAAAGGAAATTGCCTTAAAATATCATGAATGGAATAAATTTTATTACCATTTTAACAAAAAACTCGATGAGCAGATAATAAAAGACATAAAACAGAGTTTCCATCATGGACTAAAATCGGCAAATGGACAAAGCATAATAATTAACAGAGAAGAAACAGAAAAATTTTACTATTTAAATATTTTCCTTAATGCTGTGATGACCTATAATAAAAATGTTGAGCTTAATGTAAAGCAATATTTTGGAGAATATCTAAAATTATGTGGTGAACAGCAGGTATTAAGGTTACAACAAAAAATGTATATTCAAGGTTACTTTTTCAAATTCCTGTAATTTTAAAAGAGAAGATATAATATACTACATAAAACAATTAAAATAAATCAAATTGCATAATAATAGATAACTTAGTTTTATTTTTCATTTATATGTTTAGATAGAAATATAAAATTATATATATAAAATTAAAATTATATATATAAATATATAAAATATATATAATATTTAATTTTTTATATTATTTAATGCTACTGAAAGTATACGCTGAAAACTATTTGTAGATATTTTTAATCCAAAAGGAAATCTCTTAAATTGATAATGCCCTTTGTTTGTTGAAAATGCTGTCATCTGTCTGGATTTATGATGTAATGGTATTGATGAAATGAACTGGTCACATTCAAAGTAGAAAAATATTTAGATTTGCCCAATTTGTCCAATAACGTCCTCTACTATTTTTTTATTCAGATCTAAAACCTACTTTTTCTCCCCATCTTGGCTCTTTTTAGACACTATTAACAATGGTAAGTTATTTGGACTTGTAGAGTTTTCGATTATATCATCTACCATCAATTTAGAAACTTGTTTTTCAATCTCTTCTAACTGAACATTTGGTGTTCTATAATTTTTTATGTAAACTAGTGATTTATCCACTGTTGTAATCCGTTGTTCATAAAAATTGTTTAGTGATATTGGTTCATCATCAATATGAAATATATTCTGAAATCTCTCACAGAAGTTTAAAATTGACTTCATCTAAGTTATCTATTGCTAATACTTTTCTTAATTTTTCAAACCTTACTGAATCTTTAATATTTTTGTGATTTACAGATAATCGTGTCTATTCAAATATTCCTGTGGAACGTGCATGTCACGCAGTTGCGGAGAAATATTTATATTTAGCTTATCGTAAAAGTTTTCGTTCCGCGCTGAGTTGAACATTTTATATCTGTCATTGGCAGTTTATAAAATTTATTACTAATTTTTGTTTTTAATTTTGATACAGAATTTTGTAAAGACGATAAATAAAATAAATAAAGATATTTGTATTGTTCTTGATTTGTTTTAGTCCTTTAAAACAAAAACTTATTTAACAAACGGTTAAAAAAAAAAAAAGATGATGCAATTTTATATTTAACTTACATTTTATTTGTCTCCGCAGTATTGCGGAGAAATATTTTTATGAAATGTAGGAAAAATTTCACAAAATGTGGGAATTTTTGATATACTGTGGACAAAACGATCGTAACGTTTATTGGAATAGACACAAATATATTATAATCTCTTAATGGTTGTACTTCTACATCAGTTGTTTTAATTGTTACAGGCGTATCCCTTGTATTCAATACCTTTATATGTTTTGCACTTTTTGCTGGTACTATTGAATTTGCTAAGAAAACACCTTTAGCTATTTCTTTACCTATAATTGTACTATCGTCTTTTATTTTCAAATTTATTGCCAAAATTGCTTCCATTCGAGGTTATACTATTAAATTTTTTAACACCCTTAGTATAAAAATGTTTGCTTGTTATACCATTTATCTGACTATTTCATCATTCAATTGTTGTTGGTTTATTTTGTTATTCTTACATTTTGATATATCTGCTCCTGTGTCTATTAAAAGAGTCAGATATCCATTGTTTTTCGTTCTTAATTTAATTATATTTGTGAGCGTGAGGCTTTTGTCGCTATTGATATTTATTAACTGCTTCAGTTGATTTGATTTTGAGCACCTCCCTGCATGTTGTTTACATGTCCCGGATTTCTTCGGCAGAGGCGAATAAAGTTCCATTTTGTGTCATTTGATTATTAGAAAACCTGTTCTTATTGTTGCTATAATTTCTGCTATAATTACTGTTATCATTATTATTGTAAATATTATTGTTGTAACGAGTATTATTAACATAATTGTTTCTATTACTGTGGTTGCTATAATGAAGCCTGTTGTAATTGTTTCTACCCCTAAAATTGTTCGTTTTATAATACATTACGTTGTTTGTTTTTGCTTCTGTTTCCGTTTCATATGCTAATTGTATAGCTTCAGTTAAGCTTTTTGGCCTGGCTGCCACTATTCGATTTAACCTTACCATTGAAGCCATTTTTAAATGTGTTTAGACCCATCTTGTCATTTAGCTTTATGATAACACCTCTATGTGCATTTCCTTCTTCTGCTATCTGTAATTCATTCAATTGTGCCACTAATGATTTTATTTTTGTAGCGAATTCATTATTCCTCTATTACCTTGTACAATATTTGTCAATTATGTTTGCACTTTTGCTGAATCTTTATTTAATTTCAAATTTGTTGTTATTGCTATCTTTAAGTTTTCTAAAGTTGTTATTTCTTTTTCTGTAATTTTTTTAATGTCATAAGCGTCTTTAATATTTCCTTCAACAACTTTGATTGCTATAGGAAGTTTAAAGTTTGCCATTGTTTATTCTGATTTAACTTTAGGCTTTAAAAATAGTCGTATTTGCGAAGTTATTTCTCTTAATCTTAGACTTAATTCAAGTTGTGGTTGAAGAACACTTCGGTTGTAATCATCCCAAACTGTTTCAATCTCCTTTTCTTTTTCGTCTATGTATTGCTGAGTATCGATTCTAGTTGTATTCTCTTTCAAAGTCTTTAGTAAGTCTTTTAATTTTTTTAATTTGTCTAAGTCCTTTCAAATTAGTATTGTTTATATTAGTCTTTTCCTAACTATATATATATATATATATATATGAGTGTGACCTAGTGATCTTCAAATTTCTATGACAAAGTTAATTGCCATTTCCTTAGTTTAAGGCTAATGCTAGAATTAGATCTGCACAGTTCTGTACGCATCGCAGCAAAAATTATTTAGAACATATGGTATTGCTATGTAATGAAATACATGGAATTCTGCATTAAGTGCAGACGATGCAAGTTATCTCTATTTCTATCCCTATCTGTAGAGTTATCAAGATGCTAAAATACGGTTTATGGAAATTCGTTTGTTATGCGCACGGTCCGTTTGTGGAACCATATACCATCACATGTTTTCTCTAAAGTTGGTAATTCATATGTGTACGATTTACTTAAGTTTAAGAAGAACATTAACATCTTTCTTCAAAATATCGCTCCAACTTTTCCTAATCCTAAATTCTAATTTCCCCAATCATCCTTCCCACATCTCTATCCACAAAACCAAGCTGTACATTTGTATTAAAGGTTCCATCCTAAAGTTTGGTTTGGTTGGTTAAAGTCCAACACTAGCCTGTGAAATCATGTGCAGTTCCTCTTGGTAACTTTCGAGTTTTTCACCAACCTTCGTAAATACAGAAAAAAACAAAAATCGATGCGTAGCGACAGTGCGCCACAACACAAAAAAAATACTCAGAACTGGAACTTTAAAAAAAAATGTTATGTTACATAATGCAGTATTGGAAAAAAAACTAACGCCAAGTAATATGATAAACGTGTAGAGGTAAAAAGTTTTACAATTCTGGAAATGAAGTGTGTCAAGGTTTACCAAACCAGGGTACAATTAGAAGAAGAGAGGCAAGGCTATCAAAGCCCATTACACTAACACTAACTGCTATTGTTTATGGGCAATTTGGTGCAAGCTTGCAAATAGATAAAATCGAAATATATTAAGAAACCCATAAATAGCATACATAAAAGTAAATATGAATATTTGATAAAATGTCAGTCTTGTGCACTTCTAGATGTAACATTTTGTTGTGATGATAATAATAACTTGTTTGCGAAATATATTTGTATATGTAGTTGTTATTAAAGAATCTTGTAAGATTGAAAAAAAAAGCTCAAGTATAAATTTCCAACTAGGGATTTGTCAAATGATAATTTTGAAAATTACTGCTAAAATTTGAAAAATTTAATGCTATTATAACAAATAAAAAAAATCAAAAAAGAGTTTTTATCGAACTTCATTAAAGAAACAACCAAAGTATATCACTTGAGTCAATTTAATTAATGAACACCGTAGAAATAAGCAGTGCGTTAAAATGTAACAAATACGCAAGTAAATTTATTAAAGGAGTTTTGCTTTAGATCAACTCCCCAAAATATTGAAAAAACAAACTTTTTTAATTGTAAACACCGATATAGCAAAAGATCCAGAGGCACATTGGTTAGCTATTTATATTCCAAAGCATGACTGTATTAAATATTTTGATTCGTTTGGTAAAAAACCAGATAAATTAGAAATTTTGAGTTACTTAAAAAACCAATGTATAATTTTTAATGAGAAACAGTTGCAAAGTAACTATTCAGATGTATGCTGACAATATTGCTGTGTTTATACGTGAAAACGACAAATTGATTCTAAAAACCTTTCAAATTGTATTTGAAAAATAGAACTCATTACAAACTTGTGTTTCTAAAACGTATAAATAATAAAAACAATATAAGCAACTTATAGTAAAATTAAATTAAGAAACCAGGTCAAACTACAAATTTATTGCTAAGTTACACTTATTTTCTCAATAAAAGTCATACATACATTAAAAATTTCTGTTGGGTTTGACTACGAGTCGTTTGTAGCTTTAACCATATTTTCATCTTATCGGTAAAAAGGAAATTGCCTTAAAATATCATGAATGGAATAAATTTTATTACCATTTTAACAAAAAACTCGATGAGCAGATAATAAAAGACATAAAACAGAGTTTCCATCATGGACTAAAATCGGCAAATGAACAAAGCATAACAATTAACAGAGAAGAAACAGAAAAATTTTACTATTTAAATATTTTCCTTAATGCTGTGATGACCTATAATAAAAATGTTGAGCTTAATGTAAAGCAATATGTTGGAGAATATCTAAAATTATGTGGTGAACAGCAGGTATTAAGGTTACAACAAAAAATGTATATTCAAGGTTATTTTTTCAAATTCCTGTAATTTTAAAAGAGAAGATATAATATACTACATAAAACAATTAAAATAAATCAAATTGCATAATAATAGATAACTTAGTTTTATTTTTCATTTATATGTTTAGATAGAAATATAAAATTATATATATAAAATTAAAATTATATATATAACGAGGAAGAGTGCAGTAGAGTAGACTGTGTCAACTCTGGGATACCCGTATGAACGTAATATATCCTATTTCTATAAAACTTGATCATCTTTTAAAAACATTCAGATGTTTTAGTACCGAACTATAGAGATATATTTATGTAAATTGTGGAGTTGTATGACAGCTACCGGAATCTATTGCGCCTAGCTTCATTAAGTTCCAAGAAATGCAAGAAGCCTGAACCGGCTGCTTTAGACCAATCAAATTTTACAAAAGTTTTTGGCATGCAACTCGACACTTTTTCACTAAATTTGAGATAGCTAGACACTGAGTTATTTTCATTTAAAAAAAGAAATTGTATGGCAACTTTCCGAACCTGGCATATCATCATAACTAAATTTTACAGAAGTTGTTGCCATAAAACTGGATCATCATTTGCAAAATTTCAGATACCTAAAATGAATAGACACTGGGTTATTTCCATTTAAAGAAAGAAGTTGTATGGCATCTACTCGAACCCGGCGGCCGAAAATGCTGAAGTTAAATAGCGAAACTAACAATTTTGTAAAAGTGATATAAAAAAAATTTCAGCCTCCTAGCTCCTTTATTTTTTGAGTTATCGTGCGGACGGACACTGAGTTATTTTCATTTAAAAAGAGAAGTTGTATGGCAACTACCCGAACCTGTCGCACCACCACAACCAAATTTTGCAGAAGTTGTTGCCATAAAACTTGATCATCATTTGTAAAATGTCAGGTTCCTAGCTTCAATAGACACTGAGTTATTTTCATTTAAACGGATAAGTTGTATGGAATCTACTCGAACCCGTCCCACCAGCACAACCAAATTTTGCAGAAGTTGTTGCCATAAAACTTGATCATCATTCACAAAAGTTCAGATTCGTAGCTTTAACAGACACTGAGTTATTCTCATTTAAACGGAGAAGTTGTATGGCAGCCACCCGAATCCGTCGCACCACCACAACCAAATTTTACAGAAGTTGTTGCCATAAAACTTGATCATCATTTGCAAAATTTCAGAAACGTAGCTTGAATAGATACTGAGATATTTCTATATAAAGATAGAAGTTGTATGGCAGCTACTCGATCCCGCCGACCGAAAATGTTGGATTAAATAGCAAAACTAACAATTTTGCAAAAGTGACATAAAAAAAATTTCAGCCTGCTAGCTCCTTTATTTTTTGAGTTATCGTGCGGACGGACGGACGTACATGGCTTAATCGACTCAGAATTCGATTCTGAGCCGATCCATACCTTTGACACTATATCTAGCTCGACTCCTTTAAGGTGTCACAAACGTAATGGCAAATTTATTATACCCTTGAACATAGTTAATATGTTAATTATAATTAAATTGTATAAATATATAAAATATATATAATATTTAATTTTTTATATTATTTAATGCTACTGAAAGTATACGCTGAAAACTATTTGTAGATATTTTTAATCCAAAAGGAAATCGCTTAAATTGATAATGCCCTTTGTTTGTTGAAAATGCTGTCATCTGTCTGGATTTATGATGTAATGGTATTGATGAAATGAACTGGTCACATTCAAAGTAGAAAAATATTTAGATTTGCCCAATTTGTCCAATAACGTCCTCTACTATTTTTTTATTCAGATCTAAAACCTACTTTTTCTCCCCATCTTGGCTCTTTTTAGACACTATTAACAATGGTAAGTTATTTGGACTTGTAGAGTATTCGATTATATCATCTACCATCAATTTAGAAACTTGTTTTTCAATCTCTTCTAACTGAACATTTGGTGTTCTATAATTTTTTATGTAAACTAGTGATTTATCCACTGTTGTAATCCGTTGTTCATAAAAATTGTTTAGTGATATTGGTTCATCATCAATATGAAATATATTCTGAAATCTCTCACAGAAGTTTAAAATTGACTTCATCTAAGCTATCTATTGCTAATACTTTTCTTAATTTCTCAAACCTTACTGAATCTTTAATATTTTTGTGATTTACAGATAATCGTGTCTATTCCAATATTCCTGCGGAACGTGCATGTCACGCAGTTGCGGAGAAATATTTATATTTAGCTTATCGTAAAAGTTTTCGTTCCGCGCTGAGTTGAACATTTTATATCTGTCATTGGCAGTTTATAAAATTTATTACTAATTTTTGTTTTTAATTTTGATACAGAATTTTGTAAAGACGATAAATAAAATAAATAAAAATATTTGTATTGTTCTTGATTTGTTTTAGTCCTTTAAAACAAAAACTTATTTAACAAACGGTTAAAAAAAAAAAAAAAAAGATGATGCAATTTTATATTTAATTTACATTTTATTTGTTCCGCAGCTCAAGTATTGCGGAGAAATATTTTTATGAAATGTAGGAAAAATTTCACAAAATGTGGGAATTTTTGATATACTGTGGACAAAACGATCGTAACGTTTATTGGAATAGACACAAATATATTATAATCTCTTAATGGTTGTACTTCTACATCAGTTGTTTTAACTGTTACAGGTGTATCCCTTGTATTTAATACCTTTATATGTTTTGTACCTTTTGATGCTACTATTGAATTTGCTAAGAAAACACCTTTAGCTATTTCTTTACCTATAATTGTATTATCGTCTTTTATTTCCAAATTTATTGCCAAAATTGCTTCCATTCGAGGTTGTACTATTAAATTTTTTAACACCCTTAGTATAAAAATGTTTGCTTGTTATACCATTTATCTTAATATTTCATCATTCAATTGTTGTTGGTTTATTTTGTTATCCTTACATTTTGATATATCTGCTCCTGTGTCTATTAAAAGAGTCAAATATCCATTGTTTTTCGTTCTTACTTTAATTATATTTGTGAGCGTGAGGCTTTTGTCGCTATTTATTATTTGCTTATATTTATTATCTGCTTCAGTTGATTTGATTTTGAGCACCTTCTGCTATAATTACTGTTATCATTATTATTGTAAATATTATTGTTGTAACGAGTATTATTAACATAATTGTTTCTATTATTGTTTCTATTATTATAATACATTACGTTGTTTGTTCTTGCTTCTGTTTCCATTTCATATGCTAATTGTATAGCTTCAGTTAAGCTTTTGGCCTGGCTGCCACTATTCGATTTAACCTTACCATTGAAGCCATTTTTAAATGTGTTTAGACCCATCTTGTCATTTAGCTTTATGATAACACCTCTATGTGCATTTCCTTCTTCTGCTATCTGTAATTCATTCAATTGTGCCACTAATGATTTTATTTTTGTAGCAAATTCATTATTCCTCTATTACCGTGTACAATATTTGTCAATTATGTTTGCACTTCTGCTGAATCTTTATTTAATTTAAAATTTGTGGTTATTGCTTTCTTTAAGTTTTCTAAAGTTGTTATTTGTTTTTCTGTAATTTTTTTAATGTCATAAGTATCTTTAATTTTTCCTTCAACAATTTTGATTACTATGGGAAGTTTAAAGTTTGCCATTGTTTATTCTGACTTAACTTTAGGCTTTAAAAATGAAATACATGGAATTCTGCATTAAGTGCAGACGATGCAAGTTATCTCTATTTCTATCTCTATCTGTAGAGTTATCAAGATGCTAAAATACGGTTTATGGAAATTCGTTTGTTATGCGCACGGTCCGTTTGTGGAACCATATACCATCACATGTTTTCTCTAAAGTTGGTAATTCATATGTGTACGATTTACTTAAGTTTAAGAAGAACATTAACATCTTTCTTCAAAATATCGCTCCAACTTTTCCTAATCCTAAATTCTAATTTCCCCAATCATCCTTCCCACATCTCTATCCCCAAAACCAAGCTGTACATTTGTATTAAAGGTTCCATCCTAAAGTTTGGCTTGGTTGGTTAAAGTCCAACACTAGCATGTGAAATCATGTGCAGTCTCTCTTGATAACTTTCGAGTTTTTCACCAACCCTCGTAAATACAAAAAAAAAAAAAAAATCGATGCGTAGCGACAGTGCGCCACAACACAAAAAAAAATACTCAGAACTGCAACTTAAAAAAAAATGTTATTTGAATTGAAGACGTTTATAATGGAGGAAAAATTAATAACGTTTGTTATAAATCTTTCTCGTTCACACCCTTGCTTCTCTTTTATTTTTTCCACATTTATCATCGTAATATGTTTCACACAAATTTAATACATTTCAATAAGCAACATAAGCACAGTAAACTACCATTAAAATTTTAAAATAACTAAATTTAACAAGAATCATATTTTGAATTATTATGACCGAATTTCAAATTGTTTATATTTATTTCAATTTTATGTCAAAAACAAACAAATTTTAGACACAAAATGCTGCACATGTATTTCATACCCAGCGATGCGCAGAACTCTGCTGCAAAATTTAGTACATCTAATTTTGGCATATGGCAGACCTTTTAAATTAAATTGATGAATAAAACAAAAGAAGCAAAGTTAAATGATCAAGAAAACTATTCAGATTTGAATCCAAAATAATGCTGATCTTTTATTTTCAAATATAAACCTATTTATACCATTTTAAATTCCATTGATTTAATACAAAATATTCTGTATTAAATTATCAATAAATTAGTTAATTTATTATTTAGTTACAAAGAATTTTAATTGGGACAAAAAATGCAATAATATACTGACCTAGTTCTTCTTTATATTTTAATTTCCATATATTATGATAATTATTCACAAAAATATTGATATATTATATGAATCATATATTATCAACATTGCATCCAAAAACAAACAAAAAGAATGTAATTTGATTTCTTCGGTTTATTTCTGTATCGTACAAAGTCAATGTACATAATATCATATAAATAATATAAACGCTACAAGTAATGCAAATAATACAAACAGATGTTTGCACTTGAAGTGTGACCACACAAAATAGGTCAGCATAATTTTAGTTTTACTTTTACATTTTTATTTTAGTAATTTACTGTTAGGGAAATAATTTTGTGAACAGGTATACTACACTACTTTATTTATGAGACACGTAACTATTAATCCTAGTGTTTTATTAGCATATAATGCAGTATTGGAAAAAAACTAACGCCAAGTAATATGATAAACGTGTAGAGGTAAAAAGTTTTACAATTCTGGAAATGAAGTGTGTCAAGGTTTACCAAACCAGGGTACAATTAGAAGAAGAGAGGCAAGGCTATCAAAGCCCATTACACTAACTGCTATTGTTTATGGGCAATTTGGTGCAAGCTAAATTCCAAAGCAAGCTAATTCCTATATTCCAAAGCATGACTGTATTAAATATTTTGATTCGTTTGGTAAAAAACCAGATAATTTAGAAATTTTGAGTTACTTAAAAAACCAATGTATAATTTTTAATGAGAAACAGTTGCAAAGTAACTATTCAGATGTATGCTGACAATATTGCTGTGTTTATACGAGTAAACGACAAATTGATTCTAAAAACCTTTCAAATTGTATTTGAAAAATAGAACTCATTACAAACTTGTGTTTCTAAAACGTATAAATAATAAAAACAATATAAGCAACTTATAGTAAAATTAAATTAAGAAACCAGGTCAAACTACAAATTTATTGCTAAGTTACACTTATTTTCTCAATAAAAGTCATACATACATTAAAAATTTCTGTTGGGTTTGACTACGAGTCGTTTGTAGCTTTAACCATATTTTCATCTTATCGGTAAAAAGGATAAGATGAAAATATGGTTATGTACTATTAAATTTTTTAACACCCTTAGTATAAAAATGTTTGCTTGTTATACCATTTATCTGACTATTTCATCATTCAATTGTTGTTGGTTTATTTTGTTATCCTTACATTTTGATATATCTGCTCCTGTGTCTATTAAAAGAGTCAAATATCCATTGTTTTTCGTTCTTACTTTAATTATATTTGTGAGCGTGAGGCTTTTGTCGCTATTTATTATTTGCTTATATTTATTATCTGCTTCAGTTGATTTGATTTTGAGCACCTTCTGCTATAATTACTGTTATCATTATTATTGTAAATATTATTGTTGTAACGAGTATTATTAACATAATTGTTTCTATTATTGTGGTTGCTATAATGACGCCTGTTGTAATTGTTTCTACCCCTAAAATTGTTCGTTTTATAATACATTACGTTGTTTGTTCTTGCTTCTGTTTCCATTTCATATGCTAATTGTATAGCTTCAGTTAAGCTTTTGGCCTGGCTGCCACTATTCGATTTAACCTTACCATTGAAGCCATTTTTAAATGTGTTTAGACCCATCTTGTCATTTACCTTTATGATAACACCTCTATGTGCATTTCCTTCTTCTGCTATCTGTAATTCATTCAATTGTGCCACTAATGATTTTATTTTTGTAGCGAATTCATTATTCCTCTATTACCTTGTACAATATTTGTCAATTATGTTTGCACTTCTGCTGAATCTTTATTTAATTTGAAATTTGTGGTTATTGCTTTCTTTAAGTTTTCTAAAGTTGTTATTTGTTTTTCTGTAATTTTTTTAATGTCATAAGTATCTTTAATGTTTCCTTCAACAATTTTGATTACTATGGGAAGTTTAAAGTTTGCCATTGTTTATTCTGATTTAACTTTAGGCTTTAAAAATAGTCGTATTTGCGAAGTTATTTCTCTTAATCTTAGACTTAATTCAAGTTGTGGTTGAAGAACACTTCGATTGTAATAATCCCAAACTCTTTCAATCTCTTTTTCTTTTTCGTCTATGTATTGCTGAGTATCGGTTCTAGTTGTATTCTCTTTCAAGGTCTTTAGTAAGTCTTTTAATTTTTTTAGTTCGTTTAAGTCCTTTCAAATTAGTATTATTTATATTAGGCTTTTCCTAACTATATATATATATATATGAGTGTGACCTAGTGATCTTCAAATTTCTATGACAAAGTTAATTACCGTTTCCTTAGTTTAAGGTTAATGCTAGAATTAGATCTGCACAGTTCTGTACGCATCGCAGCAAAAATTATTTAGAACATATTACTATGTAATGAAATACATGGGGTTCTGCATTAAGTGCAGACGATGCAAGTTATCTCTATTTCTATCCCTATCTGTAGAGTTATCAAGATGCTAAAATACGGTTTATGGAAATTCGTTTGTTATGCGCACGGTCCGTTTGTGGAACCATATACCATCACATGTTTTCTCTAAAGTTGGTAATTCATATGTGTACGATTTACTTAAGTTTAAGAAGAACATTAACATCTTTCTTCAAAATATCGCTCCAACTTTTCCTAATCCTAAATTCTAATTTCCCCAATCATCCTTCCCACATCTCTATCCCCAAAACCAAGCTGTACATTTGTATTAAAGGTTCCATCCTAAAGTTTGGTTTGGTTGGTTAAAGTCCAACATTAACATGTGAAATCATGTGCAGTCTCTCTTGATAACTTTCGAGTTTTTCACCAACCCTCGTAAATACAAAAAAAAAAAAAAATCGATGCGTAGCGACAGTGCGCCACAACACAAAAAAAAATACTCAGAACTGCAACTTAAAAAAAAAATGTTATTTGAATTGAAGACGTTTATAATGGAGGAAAAATTAATAACGTTTGTTATAAATCTTTCTCGTTCACACCCTTGCTTCTCTTTTATTTTTTCCACATTTATCATCGTAATATGTTTCACACAAATTTAATACATTTCAATAAGCAACATAAGCACAGTAAACTACCATTAAAATTTTAAAACAACTAAATTTAACAAGAATCATATTTTGAATTATTATGACCGAACTTCAAATTGTTTATATTTATTTCAATTTTATGTCAAAAACAAACAAATTTTAGACACAAAATGCTGCACATGTATTTCATACCCAGCGATGCGCAGAACTCTGCTGCAAAATTTAGTACATCTAATTTTGGCATATGGCAGACCTTTTAAATTAAATTGATGAATAAAACAAAAGAAGCAAAGTTAAATGATCAAGAAAACTATTCAGATTTGAATCCAAAATAATGCTGATCTTTTATTTTCAAATATAAACCTATTTATACCATTTTAAATTCCATTGATTTAATACAAAATATTCTGTATTAAATTATCAATAAATTAGTTAATTTATTATTTAGTTACAAAGAATTTTAATTGGGACAAAAAATGCAATAATATACTGACCTAGTTCTTCTTTATATTTTAATTTCCATATATTATGATAATTATTCACAAAAATATTGATATATTATATGAATCATATATTATCAACATTGCATCCAAAAACAAACAAAAAGAATGTAATTTGATTTCTTCAGTTTATTTCTGTATCGTACAAAGTCAATGTACATAATATCATATAAATAATATAAACGCTACAAGTAATGCAAATAATACAAACAGATGTTTGCACTTGAAGTGTGACCACACAAAATAGGTCAGCATAATTTTAGTTTTACTTTTACATTTTTATTTTAGTAATTTACTGTTAGGGAAATAATTTTGTGAACAGGTATACTACACTACTTTATTTATGAGACACGTAACTATTAATCCTAGTGTTTTTTTAGCACATAATCCAGTATTGGAAAAAACTAACGCCAAGTAATATGATAAACGTGTAGAGGTAAAAAGTTTTACAATTCTGGAAATGAAGTTTGTCAAGTTTTACCAAACCAGGGTACAATTAGAAGAGAGGCAAGGCTATCAAATCCCATTACACTAACACTAACTGCTATTGTTTATGGGCAATTTGGTGCAAGCTTGCAAATAGATAAAAATCGAAATATATTAAGAAACCCATAAATAGCATACATAAAAGTAAATATGAATATTTGATAAAATGTCAGTCTTGTGCACTTCTAGATGTAACATTTTGTTGTGATGATAATAATAACTTGTTTGCGAAATATACTTGTATATGTAGTTGGTATTAAAGAACCTTGTAATATTGAAAAAAAAAAAGCTGAAGTATAAATTTCCAACTAGGGATTTGTCAAATGATAATTTTGAAAATTACTGCTAAAATTTGAAAAATTTAATGCTATTATAATAAATAAAAAAAATCAAGTTTTTATCGAACTTCATTAAAGAAACAACCAAAGTATATCACTTGAGTCAATTTAATTAATGAACACTGTAGAAATAAGCAGCGCGTTAAAATGTAACAAATACACAAGTAAATTTATTAAAGCAGTTTTGCTTTAGATCAACTCCCCAAAATATTGAAAAAACAAACTTTTTTAATTTTAAACACCGATATAGCAAAAGATCCAGAGGCACATTGGTTAGCTATTTATATTCCAAAGCATGACTGTATTAAATATTTTGATTCGTTTGGTAAAAAACCAGATAAATTAGACATTTTGAGTTACTTAAAAAACCAATGTATAATTTTTAATGAGAAACAGTTGCAAAGAAACTATTCAGATGTATGCTGACAATATTGTTGTGTTTATACGTGAAAACGACAAATTAATTCTAAAAACCTTTCAAATTGTATTTGAAAAATAGAACTAATTACAAACTTGTGTTTCTAAAACGTATAAATAATAAAAACAATATAAGCAACTTTTAGTAAAATTAAATTAAGAAACCAGGTCAAACTACAAATTTATTGCTAAGTTACACTTATTTTCTCAATAAAAGTCATACATACATTAAAAATTTCTGTTGGGTTTGACTACGAGTCGTTTGTAGCTTTAACCATATTTTCATCTTATCGGTAAAAAGGAACTTGCCTTAAAATATCATGAATGGAATAAATTTTATTACCATTTTAACAAAAAACTCGATGAGCAGATAATAAAAGATATAAAACAGAGTTTCCATCATGGACTAAAATCGGCAAATGGACAAAGCATAACAATTAACAGAGAAGAAACAGAAAAATTTTACTATTTAAATATTTTCCTTAATGCTGTGATGACCTATAATAAAAATGTTGAGCTTAATGTAAAGCAATATGTTGGAGAATATCTAAAATTATTTGGTGAACAGCAGGTATTAAGGTTACAACATAATAATAGATAACTTAGTTTTATTTTTCATTTATATGTTTAGATAGAAATATAAAATTATATATATAAAATTAAAATTATATATATAAATATATAAAATATATATAATATTTAATTTTTTATATTATTTAATGCTACTGAAAGTATACGCTGAAAACTATTTGTAGATATTTTTAATCCAAAAGGAAATCTCTTAAATTGATAATGCCCTTTGTTTGTTGAAAATGCTGTCATCTGTCTGGATTTATGATGTAATGGTATTTGATGAAATGAACTGCTCACATTCAATGTAGAAAAATATTTAGAATTGCCCAATTTGTACAATAACGCCCTCTACTATTTTTTTATTCAGATCTAAAACCTACGTTTTCTCCCCATCTTGGCTCTTTTTAGACACTATTAACAATGGTAAGTTATTTGGACTTGTAGAGCATTCGATTATATCATCTACCATCAATTTAGAAACTTGTTTTTCAATCTCTTCTAACTGAACATTTGGTGTTCTATAATTTTTTATGTAAACTAGTGATTTATCCACTGTTGTAATCCGTTGTTCATAAAAATTGTTTAGTGATATTGGTTCATCATCAATATGAAATATATTCTGAAATCTCTCACAGAAGTTTAAAATTGAGTTTTTCGCTGCTTCGTCTAAGCTATCTATTGCTAATACTTTTCTTAATTTCTCAAACCTTACTGAATCTTTAATATTTTTGTGATTTACAGATAATCGTGTCTATTCCAATATTCCTGCGGAACGTGCATGTCACGCAGTTGCGGAGAAATATTTATATTTAGCTTATCGTAAAAGTTTTCGTTCCGCGCTGAGTTGAACATTTTATATCTGTCATTGGCAGTTTATAAAATTTATTACTAATTTTTGTTTTTAATTTTGATACAGAATTTTGCAAAGACGATTTAATAAATAAAGACGATAAAATAAATAAAGATATTTGTATTGTTCTAGTCCTTAAAAACAAAAACTTATTTAACAAACAGTTAAAAAAAAAAGATGATGCAATTTTATACATCTACATTATATTACATTACATATACATTATAACTTACATTTTATTTGTTCCGCAGCTCAAGTATTGCGGAGAAATATTTTTATGAAATGTAGGAAAAATTTCACAAAATGTGGGAATTTTTGATATACTGTGGACAAAACGATCGTAACGTTTATTGGAATAGACACAAATATATTAATCTTAATGGTTGTACTTCTACATCAGTTGTTTTAACTGTTACAGGTGTATCCCTTGTATTTAATACCTTTATATGTTTTGTACCTTTTGATGGTACTATTGAATTTGCTAAGAAAACACCTTTAGCTATTTCTTTACCTATAATTGTACTATCGTCTTTTATTTCCAAATTTATTGCCAAAATTGCTTCCATTCGAGGTTGTACTCTTAAATTTTTTAACACTCTTAGTATAAAAATGTTTGCTTGTTATACCATTTATCTGACTATTTCATCATTCAATTGTTGTTGGTTTATTTTGTTATCCTTACATTTTGATATATCTGCTCCTGTGTCTATTAAAAGAGTCAAATATCCATTGTTTTTCGTTCTTAATTTAATTATATTTGTGAGCGTGAGGCTTTTGTCGCTATTTATTATTTGTTTATATTTATTATCTGCTTCAGTTGATTTGATTTTGAGCACCTCTGCTATAATTACTGTTATCATTATTATTGTAAATATTGTTGTTGTAACGAGTATTATTAACATAATTGTTTCTATTATTGTGGTTGCTATAATGACGCCTGTTGTAATTGTTTCTACCCCTAAAATTGTTCGTTTTATAATACATTACGTTGTTTGTTCTTGCTTCTGTTTCCATTTCATATGCTAATTGTATAGCTTCAGTTAAGCTTTTGGCCTGGCTGCCACTATTCGATTTAACCTTACCATTGAAGCCATTTTTAAATGTGTTTAGACCCATCTTGTCATTTAGCTTTATGATAACACCTCTATGTGCATTTCCTTCTTCTGCTATCTGTAATTAATTCAATTGTGCCACTAATGATTTTATTTTTGTAGCGAATTCATTATTCCTCTATTACCTTGTACAATATTTGTCAATTATGTTTGCACTTCTGGTGAATCTTTATTTAATTTAAAATTTGTTGTTATTGCTTTCTTTACGTTTTCTAAAGTTGTTATTTGTTTTTCTGTAATTTTTTTAATGTCATAAGCATCTTTAATGTTTCCTTCAACAACTTTGATTGCTATGGGAAGTTTAAAGTTTGCCATTGTTTATTCTGATTTAATTTTAGGCTTTAAAAATAGTCGTATTTGCGAAGTTATTTCTCTTAATCTTAGACTTAATTCAAGTTGTGGTTGAAGAACACTTCGATTGTAATAATCCCAAACTCTTTCAATCTCTTTTTCTTTTTCGTCTATGTATTGCTGAGTATCGGTTCTAGTTGTATTCTCTTTCAAAGTCTTTAGTAAGTCTTTTAATTTTTTTAGTTCGTCTAAGTCCTTTCAAATTAGTATTGTTTATATTAGGCTTTTCCTAACTATATATATAATATATATGAGTGTGACCTAGTGATCTTCAAATTTCTATGACAAAGTTAATTGCCGTTTCCTTAGTTTAAGGCTAATGCTAGAATTAGATCTGCACAGTTCTGTACGCATCGCAGCAAATATTATTTAGAACATATGATATTGCTATGTAATGAAACACATGGAATTCTGCATTAGGTGCAGACGATGCAAGTTATCTCTATTTCTATCCCTATCTGTAGAGTTATCAAGATGCTAAAATACGGTTTATAGAAATTCGTTTGTTATGCGCAGGGCCCGTTTGTGGAACCATATACCATCACATGTTTTCTCTAAAGTTGGTAATTCATATGTGTACGATTTACTTAAGTTTAAGAAGAACATTAACATCTTTCTTCAAAATATCGCTCCAACATTTCCTAATCCTAAATTCCAATTTCCCCAATCATCCTTCCCACATCTCTATCCCCAAAACCAAGCTGTACATTTGTATTAAAGGTTCCATCCTAAAGTTTGGTTTGGTTGGTTACAGTCCAACACTAGCCTGAGAAATCATGTGCACTTCCTCTTGGTGACTTTCGAGTTTTTCACCAACCCTCGTAAAAATAAAAAAAAAAAAAAAATTTCGATGCGTAGCGACAGTGCGCCACAACACAAAAAAAAATACTCAGAACTGCAACTTAAAAAAAAAATGTTATTTGAATTGAAGACGTTTATAATGGAGGAAAAATTAATAACGTTTGTTATAAATCTTTCTCGTCCACACCCTTGCTTCTCTTTTATTTTTTCCACATTTATCATCGTAATATGTTTCACACAAATTTAATACATTGCAATATGCAATATAAGCACAGTAAACTACCATTAAAATTTCAAAATAACTAAATTTAACAAGAATCATATTTTGAATTATTATGACCGAACTTCAAATTGTTTATATTTATTTAAATTTTATGACAAAAACAAACAAATTTTAAGACACAAAATGCTGCACATGTATTTCATACCCAGCGATGCGCAGAACTCTGTTGCAAAATTTAGTACATCTAATTTTAGCATATGGCAGACCTTTTAAATTAAATTGATGAATAAAACAAAAGAAGCAAAGTTAAATGATCAAGAAAACTATTCAGGTTTGAATCCAAAATAATTCTGATCTTTTATTTTCAAATATAAACCTATTTATACCATTTTAAATTCCATTGATTTAATACAAAATATTCTGTATTAAATTATCAATAAATTAGTTAATTTATTATTTAGTTACAAAGAATTTTAATTGGAAAAAAAAATGCAATAATATACTGAACTAGTTCTTCTTTATATTTTAATTTCCATATATTATGATAATTATTCACAAAAATATTAATAATATTATATGAATCATATATTATCAACATTGCATCCAAAAACAAACAAAAAGAATGTAATTTGATTCCTTCAGTTTATTTCTGTATCGTACAAAGTCAATGTAGGTACATAATATCATATAAATAATACAAACGCTACAAGTAATGCAAATAATACAAACAGATGTTTGCACTTGAAGTGTGACCACACAAAATAGGTCAGCATAATTTTAGTTTTACTTTTACATTTTTATTTTAGTAATTTACTGTTATGGAAATAATTTTGTGAACAGGTATACTACACTACTTTATTTATGAGACACGTAACTATTAATCCTAGTGTTTTTTTAGCACATAATCCAGTATTGGAAAAAACTAACGCCAAGTAATATGATAAACGTGTAGAGGTAAAAAGTTTTACAATTCTGGAAATGAAGTTTGTCAAGTTTTACCAAACCAGGGTACAATTAGAAGAGAGGCAAGGCTATCAAATCCCATTACACTAACACTAACTGCTATTGTTTATGGGCAATTTGGTGCAAGCTTGCAAATAGATAAAAATCGAAATATATTAAGAAACCCATAAATAGCATACATAAAAGTAAATATGAATATTTGATAAAATGTCAGTCTTGTGCACTTCTAGATGTAACATTTTGTTGTGATGATAATAATAACTTGTTTGCGAAATATACTTGTATATGTAGTTGGTATTAAAGAACCTTGTAATATTGAAAAAAAAAAGCTGAAGTATAAATTTTCAACTAGGGATTTGTCAAATGATAATTTTGAAAATTACTGCTAAAATTTGAAAAATTTAATGCTATTATAACAAATAAAAAAAATCAAAAAAGAGTTTTTATCGAACTTCATTAAAGAAACAACCAAAGTATATCACTTGAGTCAATTTAATTAATGAACACTGTAGAAATAAGCAGCGCGTTAAAATGTAACAAATACACAAGTAAATTTATTAAAGCAGTTTTGCTTTAGATCAACTCCCCAAAATATTGAAAAAACAAACTTTTTTAATTTTAAACACCGATATAGCAAAAGATCCAGAGGCACATTGGTTAGCTATTTATATTCCAAAGCATGACTGTATTAAATATTTTGATTCGTTTGGTAAAAAACCAGATAAATTAGACATTTTGAGTTACTTAAAAAACCAATGTATAATTTTTAATGAGAAACAGTTGCAAAGAAACTATTCAGATGTATGCTGACAATATTGTTGTGTTTATACGTGAAAACGACAAATTAATTCTAAAAACCTTTCAAATTGTATTTGAAAAATAGAACTAATTACAAACTTGTGTTTCTAAAACGTATAAATAATAAAAACAATATAAGCAACTTTTAGTAAAATTAAATTAAGAAACCAGGTCAAACTACAAATTTATTGCTAAGTTACACTTATTTTCTCAATAAAAGTCATACATACATTAAAAATTTCTGTTGGGTTTGACTACGAGTCGTTTGTAGCTTTAACCATATTTTCATCTTATCGGTAAAAAGGAAATTGCCTTAAAATATCATGAATGGAATAAATTTTATTACCATTTTAACAAAAAACTCGATGAGCAGATAATAAAAGATATAAAACAGAGTTTCCATCATGGACTAAAATCGGCAAATGGACAAAGCATAACAATTAACAGAGAAGAAACAGAAAAATTTTACTATTTAAATATTTTCCTTAATGCTGTGATGACCTATAATAAAAATGTTGAGCTTAATGTAAAGCAATATGTTGGAGAATATCTAAAATTATTTGGTGAACAGCAGGTATTAAGGTTACAACATAATAATAGATAACTTAGTTTTATTTTTCATTTATATGTTTAGATAGAAATATAAAATTATATATATAAAATTAAAATTATATATATAAATATATAAAATATATATAATATTTAATTTTTTATATTATTTAATGCTACTGAAAGTATACGCTGAAAACTATTTGTAGATATTTTTAATCCAAAAGGAAATCTCTTAAATTGATAATGCCCTTTGTTTGTTGAAAATGCTGTCATCTGTCTGGATTTATGATGTAATGGTATTTGATGAAATGAACTGCTCACATTCAATGTAGAAAAATATTTAGAATTGCCCAATTTGTACAATAACGCCCTCTACTATTTTTTTATTCAGATCTAAAACCTACGTTTTCTCCCCATCTTGGCTCTTTTTAGACACTATTAACAATGGTAAGTTATTTGGACTTGTAGAGCATTCGATTATATCATCTACCATCAATTTAGAAACTTGTTTTTCAATCTCTTCTAACTGAACATTTGGTGTTCTATAATTTTTTATGTAAACTAGTGATTTATCCACTGTTGTAATCCGTTGTTCATAAAAATTGTTTAGTGATATTGGTTCATCATCAATATGAAATATATTCTGAAATCTCTCACAGAAGTTTAAAATTGAGTTTTTCGCTGCTTCGTCTAAGCTATCTATTGCTAATACTTTTCTTAATTTCTCAAACCTTACTGAATCTTTAATATTTTTGTGATTTACAGATAATCGTGTCTATTCCAATATTCCTGCGGAACGTGCATGTCACGCAGTTGCGGAGAAATATTTATATTTAGCTTATCGTAAAAGTTTTCGTTCCGCGCTGAGTTGAACATTTTATATCTGTCATTGGCAGTTTATAAAATTTATTACTAATTTTTGTTTTTAATTTTGATACAGAATTTTGCAAAGACGATTTAATAAATAAAGACGATAAAATAAATAAAGATATTTGTATTGTTCTAGTCCTTAAAAACAAAAACTTATTTAACAAACGGTTAAAAAAAAAAAAAAAAAAGATGATGCAATTTTATACATCTACATTATATTACATTACATATACATTATAACTTACATTTTATTTGTTCCGCAGCTCAAGTATTGCGGAGAAATATTTTTATGAAATGTAGGAAAAATTTCACAAAATGTGGGAATTTTTGATATACTGTGGACAAAACGATCGTAACGTTTATTGGAATAGACACAAATATATTAATCTCTTAATGGTTGTACTTCTACATCAGTTGTTTTAACTGTTACAGGTGTATCCCTTGTATTTAATACCTTTATATGTTTTGTACCTTTTGATGGTACTATTGAATTTGCTAAGAAAACACCTTTAGCTATTTCTTTACCTATAATTGTACTATCGTCTTTTATTTCCAAATTTATTGCCAAAATTGCTTCCATTCGAGGTTGTACTATTAAATTTTTTAACACCCTTAGTATAAAAATGTTTGCTTGTTATACCATTTATCTGACTATTTCATCATTCAATTGTTGTTGGTTTATTTTGTTATCCTTACATTTTGATATATCTGCTCCTGTGTCTATTAAAAGAGTCAAATATCCATTGTTTTTCGTTCTTAATTTAATTATATTTGTGAGCGTGAGTCTTTTGTCGCTATTTATTATTTGCTTATATTTATTATCTGCTTCAGTTGATTTGATTTTGAGCACCTCTGCTATAATTACTGTTATCATTATTATTGTAAATATTGTTGTTGTAACGAGTATTATTAACATAATTGTTTCTATTATTGTGGTTGCTATAATGACGCCTGTTGTAATTATTTCTACCCCTAAAATTGTTCGTTTTATAATACATTACGTTGTTTGTTCTTGCTTCTGTTTCCATTTCATATGCTAATTGTATAGCTTCAGTTAAGCTTTTGGCCTGGCTGCCACTATTCGATTTAACCTTACCATTGAAGCCATTTTTAAATGTGTTTAGACCCATCTTGTCATTTAGCTTTATGATAACACCTCTATGTGCATTTCCTTCTTCTGCTATCTGTAATTAATTCAATTGTGCCACTAATGATTTTATTTTTGTAGCGAATTCATTATTCCTCTATTACCTTGTACAATATTTGTCAATTATGTTTGCACTTCTGCTGAATCTTTATTTAATTTAAAATTTGTTGTTATTGCTTTCTTTACGTTTTCTAAAGTTGTTATTTGTTTTTCTGTAATTTTTTTAATGTCATAAGCATCTTTAATGTTTCCTTCAACAACTTTGATTGCTATGGGAAGTTTAAAGTTTGCCATTGTTTATTCTGATTTAATTTTAGGCTTTAAAAATAGTCGTATTTGCGAAGTTATTTCTCTTAATCTTAGACTTAATTCAAGTTGTGGTTGAAGAACACTTCGATTGTAATAATCCCAAACTCTTTCAATCTCTTTTACTTTTTCGTCTATGTATTGCTGAGTATCGGTTCTAGTTGTATTCTCTTTCAAAGTCTTTAGTAAGTCTTTTAATTTTTTTAGTTCGTCTAAGTCCTTTCAAATTAGTATTGTTTATATTAGGCTTTTCCTAACTATATATATATATATATGAGTGTGACCTAGTGATCTTCAAATTTCTATGACAAAGTTAATTGCCGTTTCCTTAGTTTAAGGCTAATGCTAGAATTAGATCTGCACAGTTCTGTACGCATCGCAGCAAATATTATTTAGAACATATGATATTGCTATGTAATGAAACACATGGAATTCTGCATTAGGTGCAGACGATGCAAGTTATCTCTATTTCTATCCCTATCTGTAGAGTTATCAAGATGCTAAAATACGGTTTATAGAAATTCGTTTGTTATGCGCAGGGCCCGTTTGTGGAACCATATACCATCACATGTTTTCTCTAAAGTTGGTAATTCATATGTGTACGATTTACTTAAGTTTAAGAAGAACATTAACATCTTTCTTCAAAATATCGCTCCAACATTTCCTAATCCTAAATTCCAATTTCCCCAATCATCCTTCCCACATCTCTATCCCCAAAACCAAGCTGTACATTTGTATTAAAGGTTCCATCCTAAAGTTTGGTTTGGTTGGTTAAAGTCCAACACTAGCCTGAGAAATCATGTGCACTTCCTCTTGGTGACTTTCGAGTTTTTCACCAACCCTCGTAAAAATAAAAAAAAAAAAAATTTCGATGCGTAGCGACAGTGCGCCACAACACAAAAAAAAATACTCAGAACTGCAACTTAAAAAAAAAATGTTATTTGAATTGAAAACGTTTATAATGGAGGAAAAATTAATAACGTTTGTTATAAATCTTTCTCGTCCACACCCTTGCTTCTCTTTTATTTTTTCCACATTTATCATCGTAATATGTTTCACACAAATTGAATACATTGCAATATGCAATATAAGCACAGTAAACTACCATTAAAATTTCAAAATAACTAAATTTAACAAGAATCATATTTTGAATTATTATGACCGAACTTCAAATTGTTTATATTTATTTAAATTTTATGACAAAAACAAACAAATTTTAAGACACAAAATGCTGCACATGTATTTCATACCCAGCGATGCGCAGAACTCTGTTGCAAAATTTAGTACATCTAATTTTAGCATATGGCAGACCTTTTAAATTAAATTGATGAATAAAACAAAAGAAGCAAAGTTAAATGATCAAGAAAACTATTCAGGTTTGAATCCAAAATAATTCTGATCTTTTATTTTCAAATATAAACCTATTTATACCATTTTAAATTCCATTGATTTAATACAAAATATTCTGTATTAAATTATCAATAAATTAGTTAATTTATTATTTAGTTACAAAGAATTTTAATTGGGACAAAAAATGCAATAATATACTGAACTAGTTCTTCTTTATATTTTAATTTCCATATATTATGATAATTATTCACAAAAATATTAATAATATTATATGAATCATTTATTATCAACATTGCATCCAAAAACAAACAAAAAGAATGTAATTTGATTCCTTCAGTTTATTTCTGTATCGTACAAAGTCAATGTAGGTACATAATATCATATAAATAATACAAACGCTACAAGTAATGCAAATAATACAAACAGATGTTTGCACTTGAAGTGTGACCACACAAAATAGGTCAGCATAATTTTAGTTTTACTTTTACATTTTTATTTTAGTAATTTACTGTTATGGAAATAATTTTGTGAACAGGTATACTACACTACTTTATTTATGAGACATGTAACTATTAATCCTAGTGTTTTATTAGCACATAATCCAGTATTGGAAAAAACTAACGCCAAGTAATATGATAAACGTGTAGAGGTAAAAAGTTTTACAATTCTGGAAATGAAGTTTGTCAAGTTTTACCAAACCAGGGTACAATTAGAAGAGAGGCAAGGCTATCAAATCCCATTACACTAACACTAACTGCTATTGTTTATGGGCAATTTGGTGCAAGCTTGCAAATAGATAAAAATCGAAATATATTAAGAAACCCATAAATAGCATACATAAAAGTAAATATGAATATTTGATAAAATGTCAGTCTTGTGCACTTCTAGATGTAACATTTTGTTTTGATGATAATAATAACTTGTTTGCGAAATATACTTGTATATGTAGTTGGTATTAAAGAACCTTGTAATATTGAAAAAAAAAAGCTGAAGTATAAATTTCCAACTAGGGATTTGTCAAATGATAATTTTGAAAATTACTGCTAAAATTTGAAAAATTTAATGCTATTATAACAAATAAAAAAAATCAAAAAAGAGTTTTTATCGAACTTCATTAAAGAAACAACCAAAGTATATCACTTGAGTCAATTTAATTAATGAACACTGTAGAAATAAGCAGCGCGTTAAAATGTAACAAATACACAAGTAAATTTATTAAAGCAGTTTTGCTTTAGATCAACTCCCCAAAATATTGAAAAAACAAACTTTTTTAATTTTAAACACCGATATAGCAAAAGATCCAGAGGCACATTGGTTAGCTATTTATATTCCAAAGCATGACTGTATTAAATATTTTGATTCGTTTGGTAAAAAACCAGATAAATTAGACATTTTGAGTTACTTAAAAAACCAATGTATAATTTTTAATGAGAAACAGTTGCTAAGAAACTATTCAGATGTATGCTGACAATATTGTTGTGTTTATACGTGAAAACGACAAATTAATTCTAAAAACCTTTCAAATTGTATTTGAAAAATAGAACTAATTACAAACTTGTGTTTCTAAAACGTATAAATAATAAAAACAATATAAGCAACTTTTAGTAAAATTAAATTAAGAAACCAGGTCAAACTACAAATTTATTGCTAAGTTACACTTATTTTCTCAATAAAAGTCATACATACATTAAAAATTTCTGTTGGGTTTGACTACGAGTCGTTTGTAGCTTTAACCATATTTTCATCTTATCGGTAAAAAGGAAATTGCCTTAAAATATCATGAATGGAATAAATTTTATTACCATTTTAACAAAAAAACTCGATGAGCAGATAATAAAAGATATAAAACAGAGTTTCCATCATGGACTAAAATCGGCAAATGGACAAAGCATAACAATTAACAGAGAAGAAACAGAAAAATTTTACTATTTAAATATTTTCCTTAATGCTGTGATGACCTATAATAAAAATGTTGAGCTTAATGTAAAGCAATATGTTGGAGAATATCTAAAATTATTTGGTGAACAGCAGGTATTAAGGTTACAACATAATAATAGATAACTTAGTTTTATTTTTCATTTATATGTTTAGATAGAAATATAAAATTATATATATAAAATTAAAATTATATATATAAATATATAAAATATATATAATATTTAATTTTTTATATTATTTAATGCTACTGAAAGTATACGCTGAAAACTATTTGTAGATATTTTTAATCCAAAAGGAAATCTCTTAAATTGATAATGCCCTTTGTTTGTTGAAAATGCTGTCATCTGTCTGGATTTATGATGTAATGGTATTTGATGAAATGAACTGCTCACATTCAATGTAAAAAAATATTTAGAATTGCCCAATTTGTACAATAACGCCCTCTACTATTTTTTTATTCAGATCTAAAACCTACGTTTTCTCCCCATCTTGGCTCTTTTTAGACACTATGAACAATGGTAAGTTATTTGGACTTGTAGAGTATTCGATTATATCATCTACCATCAATTTAGAAACTTGTTTTTCAATCTCTTCTAACTGAACATTTGGTGTTCTATAATTTTTTTATGTAAACTAGTGATTTATCCACTGTTGTAATCCGTTGTTCATAAAAATTGTTTAGTGATATTGGTTCATCATCAATATGAAATATATTCTGAAATCTCTCACAGAAGTTTAAAATTGAGTTTTTCGCTGCTTCGTCTAAGCTATCTATTGCTAATACTTTTCTTAATTTCTCAAACCTTACTGAACCTTTTGTATTTTTGTGATTTACAGATAATCGTGTCTATTCCAATGTTCATGCGGAACGTGCATGTCACGCAGTTGCGGAGAAATATTTATATTCAGCCGTAAAAGTTTTCGTTCGGCGCTGAATTGAACATTTTATATCTGTCATTGGGAGTTTATAAAATTTATTACTAATTTTTGTTTTTAATTTTGATACAGAATTTTATAAAGACGATAAATAAAATAAATAAAGATATTTGTATTGTTCTTGATTTGTTTTAGTCCTTTAAAACAAAAACTTATTTAACAAACGGTTAAAAAAAAAAAAAATGATGCAATTTTATATTTAACTTACATTTTATTTGTTCCGCAGCTCAAGTATTGCGGAGAAATATTTTTATGAAATGTAGGAAAAATTTCACAAAATGTGAGAATTTTTGATATACTGTGGACAAAACGATCGTAACGTTTATTGGAATAGACACAAATATATTATAATCTCTTAATGGTTGTACTTCTACATAAGTTGTTTTAATTGTTACAGGTATATCCCTTGTATTTAATACCTTTATATGTTTTGCACCTTTTGCTGGTACTATTGAATTTGCTAAGAAAACACCTATAGCTATAGCTATTTCTTTACCTATAATTGTACTATCGTTTTTTATTTCCAAATTTATTGCCAAAATTGCTTCCATTCGAGCTTGTACTATTAAATTTTTTAACACTCTTATTATAAAAGTGTTTGCTTGTTTCTTATTTTTGCTTAAATACCATTTATCTGACTATTTCATCATTCAATTGTTGTTGGTTTATTTTGTTATCCTTACATTTTGATATATCTGCTCCTGTGTCTATTAAAAGAGTCAGATATCCATTGTTTTTCGTTCTTAATTTAATTATATTTGTGAGCGTGAGGCTTTTGTCGCTATTGATATTTATTATCTGCTTCAGTTGATTTGTTTTTGAGCACCTCCCTGCATGTTGTTTACATGTCCCGAATTTCTTCGGCCGCGGCGAATAAAGTTTCCTTGTTGTGTCATTTGATTATTTAGAAAACCTGTTCTTATTGTTGCTATAATTTCTGCTATAATTACTGTTATCATTATTGTTATAAATATAATTCTTGTAACGAGTATTATTAACATAATTGTTTCTATTATTGTGGTTGCTATGATGACGCCTGTTGTAATTGTTTCTGCCCCTAAAATTGTTCGTTTTATAATACATTACGTTGTTTGTTCTTGCTTCTGTTTCCATTTCATATGCTAATTGTATAGCTTCAGTTAAGCTTTTTGGCCTGCCTGCCACTATTCGATTTAACCTTACCATTGAAACCATTTTTAAATGTGTTTAGACCCATCTTGTCATTTAGCTTTATGATAACACCTTTATGTGCAATTCCTTCTTCTGCTATCTGTAATTGCCACTAATGATTTTATTTTTGTAGCGAATTCATTATTCCTCTGTTACCTTGTACAATATTTGTCAGTTATGTTTGCACTTCTGCTGAATCTTTATTTAATTTAAAATTTGTTGTTATTGCTTTCTTTAAGTTTTCTAAAGTTGTTATTTCTTTTTCTGTACTTTTTTTAATGTCATAAGCGTCTTTAATGTTTCCTTCAACAACTTTGATTGCTGTGGGAAGTTTAAAGTTTGCCATTGTTTATTCTGATTTAACTTTAGGCTTTAAAAATAATCGTATTTGCGAAGTTATTTCTCTTAATCTTAGACTTAATTCAAGTTGAGGTTGAAGAACACTTCGATTGTAATAATCCCAAACTGTTTCAATCTCTTTTTCTTTTTCGTCTATGTATTGCTGAGTATCGGTTCTAGTTGTATTCTCTTTCAAAATCTTTAGTAAGTCTTTTAATCCTTTTAGTTTGTCTAAGTCATTTCAAATTAGTATTGTTTATATTAGTCTTTTCCTAACTATATATATATATATGAGCGGCTAACTGTCATTTATGGTCACCCCAGTGACCTAGTGATCTTCAAATTTCTATGACAAAGTTAAATTATCTCTATTTCTATCCCTATCTGTAGAGTTATCAAGATGCTAAAATACGGTTTATGGAAATTCGTTTGTTATGCGCACGGCTTGTTTGTGGAACCATATACCATCACATGTTTTCTCTAAAGTTGGTAATTCATATGTGTACGATTTACTTAAGTTTAAGAAGAACATTAACATCTTTCTTCAAAATATCCCTCCAAATTTTTCTAATCCTAAATTCCAATTTCCCCAATCATCCTTCCCACATCTCTATCCCCAAAACCAAGCTGTACATTTGTATTAAAGGTTCCATCCTAAAGTTTGGTTTGGTTGGTTAAAGTCCAACACTAGCCTGTGAAATCATGTGCAGTTCCTCTTGGTGACTTTCGAGTTTTTCACCAAACCCTTGTAAAAATACAAAAAAAAAATCGATGCGTAGCGACAGTGCGCCACAACACAAAAAAAATACTCAGAACTGCAACTTAAAAAAAAAATGTTATTTGAATTGAAGACGTTTATAATGCAGGAAAAATTAATAGCGTTTGTTATAAATCTTTCTCGTCTACACCCTTGCTTCTCTTTTATTTTTTCCACATTTATCATCGTAATATGTTTCACACAAATTTAAAACATTGCAATATGCAACATAAGCACAGTAAACTACCATTAAAATTTTAAAATAACTAAATTTAACAAGAATCATATTTTGAATTATTATGACCGAACTTCAAATTGTTTATATTTATTTAAATTTTATGACAAAAACAAACAAATTTTAGACACAAAATGCTGCACATGTATTTCATACCCAACGATGCGCAGAACTCTGTTGCAAAATTTAGTACACATAATTTTAGCATATGGCAGACCTTTTAAATTAAATTGATGAATAAAACAAAAGTAGCAAAGTTAAATGATCAAGAAAACTATTCAGGTTTGAATCCAAAATAATTCTGATCTTTTATTTTCAAATATAAACCTATTTATACCATTTTAAATTCCATTGATTGTATAAAATTATCAATAAATTAGTTAATTTATTATTCAGTTACAAAGAATTTTAATTGGGACAAAAAATGCAATAATATACTGACCTAATTCTTCTTTATATTTTAATTTCCATATATTATGATAATTATTCACAAAAATATTGATATATTATATGAATCATATCTAATCAACATTGCATCCAAAAACAAACAAAAAGAATGTAATTTGATTCCTTCAGTTTATTTCTGTATCGTACAAAGTCAATGTACATAATATCATATAAATAATACAAACGCTACAAATAATGCAAATAATACAAACAGATATTTGCACTTGAAGTGTGACCACACAAAATAGGTCAGCATAATTTTAGTTTTACTTTTACATTTTTATTTTAGTAATTTACTGTTATGGAAATAATTATTCGAATAGATATACTACACTACTTTATTTATGAGACACGTAATTATTAATCCTAGTGTTTTATTAGCACATAATGCAGTATTGGAAAAAACTAACACCAAGTAATATGATAAACGTGTAGAGGTAAAAAGTTTTACAATTCTGGAAATGAAGTTTGTCAATGTTTACCAAACCAGGGTAGAATTAGAAGAAGAGAGGCAAGGCTATCACAGTCCATTACACTAACACTAACTGCTATTGTTTATGGGCAATTTGGTGCAAGCTTGCAAATAGATAAAAATCGAAATATATTAAGAAACCCATAAATAGCATACATAAAAGTAAATATGAATATTTGATAAAATGTCAGTCTTGTGCACTTCTAGATGTAACATTTTGTTGTGATGATAATAATAACTTGTTTGCGAAATATACTTGTATATGTAGTTGGTATTAAAGAACCTTGTAATATCGAAAAAAAAAAGCTGAAGTATAACTTTCCAACTAGGGATTTGTCAAATGATAATTTTGAAAATTACTGCTAAAATTTGGAAAATTTAATGCTATTATAACAAATAAAACAAATCAAAAAAGAGTTTTTATCGAACTTCATTAAAGAAACAACCAAAGTATATCACTTGAGTCAATTTAAATAATGAACACCATAGAAATACGCAGCGCGTTAAAATGTAACAAATACACAAGTAAATTTATTAAAGGAGTTTTGCTTTAGATCAACTCCCCAAAATATTGAAAAAACAAACTTTTTTAATTGTAAACACCGATATAGCAAAAGATCCAGAGGCACATTGGTTAGCTATTTATATTCCAAAGCATGACTGTATTAAATATTTTGATTCGTTTGGTAAAAAACCAGATAAATTAGAAATTTTGAGTTACTTAAAAAACCAATGTATAATTTTTAATGAGAAACAGTTGCAAAGTAACTATTCAGATGTATGCTGACAATATTGTTGTGTTTATACGTGAAAACGACAAATTGATTCTAAAAACCTTTCAAATTGTATTTGAAAAATAGAACTAATTACAAACTTGTGTTTCTAAAACGTATAAATAATAAAAACAATATAAGCAACTTTTAGTAAAATTAAATTAAGAAACCAGATCACACTACAAATTTATTGCTAAGTTACACTTATTTTCTCAATAAAAGTCATACATACATTAAATATTTCTGTTGGGTTTGACTACGAGTCGTTTGTAGCTTTAACCATATAATATATAAGATATAATATACTACATAAAACAATTAAAATAAATCAAATTGCATAATAATAGATAACTTAGTTTTATTTTTCATTTATATGTTTATATAGAGAAATATAAAATTATATATATAAAATTAAAATTATATATATCAATATATAAAATATATATAATATTTAATTTTTTATATTATTTAATTAAAATTATTTAAGATTAATAAATCGTTAAAAAAATCAGGGTCTCCTTGTTGATTTTTATATCCCTAATTTCTTCTTTATCTTCAACATCGTCTGCGTGTTGTTCTTCCTCCTCCAATTCAAGAATCGGCAGCAAAAACTTTTCTGTGCCTGCCAACTCTGTATCCTCCATAGTTGATGTAATTTTGTCTTCCTTAATCTGACTTGGTGTACTTATGTTCTCAGTTTCTTCAAACGGAAATGTTGTTGAATCAGCCTCCATTTTAGTGCTTTGTTGAATAAAAATCAGAATGTAAATGAATTCAAATTGGAAATAAAACCCAGGTTATATACTCTTCTAAATCTAGACCGTGCATACTTGCTAAAAATACTTTAAATTTAACTTTTATGTTTAATTACAGTAAAGCTGATTTGGTCGCCGCGAGCCTAGAGTTAAAACAAGGCTCCGGGTTGTTGTGGCGTATCTTCCTCACGACTCGCAGGATTAACTTCCTCCATGCAATCTTGCAGGGTTAGTATCGAATGCTAGAAGGATGAACATTGGGGTCATCATAAGCTGCGACGCCAATGCTCACCATGACATCTGGGGTAGTTCGGATACCAACGAAAGAGATGAGGCACTTTTAGATTACATTTTAAGTACTAACCTTCTTATCTGTAATATTGGCAGGCAACCTAACTTCGTTACTAGTAATAGGCATGAAGTTCTAGACATAACATTAGTCTCAGACTTCATTTATTCCAAAATAAACTAATGGAAAGTTTCTGATAAAAACCCCTTTTCAGATCACAGATACCTTGAGTTCAGTCTGGACGAGAGTCCTCCACTAAAGTCAGTGTATCGTAACCTTAAGAGAACTGACTGGAACAAATACAGGGAGCACTTAAACTCTTGGAATTGCTAAAAATATCCAGGATCTAAATAGCCTAGTAAACGTTTTTACTAAGGCCTGTAATAAGTTCTTAGAGCATTTGTGTATGGTATCTAATCGAAAATGTGTTTTCGGACCTAAAACATGTTCTTGTGTTGATTGAGTTAATTAATATGTTGTTAATGTAGTGTGAATTTATATAATTATGAAATACCTGAGTAATAAAAACAATATCCATGACTATTCATCTACATTCTAAAGTATTCATGTCAAGTAATTTGAGACGATTGAAATATGGAGGCAATATAAGGGGATTAGCCCAATTTAGATTTCTTAAGGCGAACCTTAGAAAATTTCTTTGTATTGCTTCTATTCTAACAATATATTGATGATAGTGTGGAGATCAGACCTGATTTACATACTCCAGAATAGTACAAACTAAAGTCATGTAAAGAGAATTTATAATATATGGGTAATTAAATTCTCTAGACCATCTTTTTACAAAACCTAGCATTCAGTTTCCTTTACTAATGATCTTGTTAATATGTGTATTAAAGGAAAGTTTACAATCAAAAGTTACCCCAAGATCATTCAATTCAGTGACTCTTTTTATTATGTTGTTATTAAAAGTGTAATTGTTTGTGATTAAGTTTAAGGAGCGGGTAAATGACGGCACATTTATCAATGTTTAAAATAAGATTGTTACATTTATACCAGTTCTTAAAGTTATTAAGATCTTTTTGGAAAGAGACTGCATCATTCATTGAGTACACTTCTTTAAAGATTTTCATATCGTCCGCCTAAATTTTTATGGAACTATTCTGCATAATATTAATAACATCATTTATTGAGATAATAAACAACAATGATCCAAGATGACTACTCTGTGGTACTCCAGAACACTATAGTTACGGTTGTTTAAGTATGAGTCAATCGAGTTAATTAGGAAATACGAAAAACCACATTTTCTTAATTTATAGAGAATTACACTATGAAGAAGAAGATCAAACGCTTTACTTAAGTCAGTGTAGATCGTGTGGGTTTGGCGCCCAACTTACATTGTTTTCAAAATAGTTGAAGCTATTTCTGAAAGGTTAGTTACAGTTGATCTCTTTTTTACAAATCCATGTTGATCATTCATTATAAATTCAGAACAATAATCATAAATTGCATCAAGGGACCATAAACTCGAACACTATCGACAAATTAGATAGTTTAGCAATAGGCCTATAATTCCCAATATAGTAATGTAAAATTAATATTTTGAAGAGGTAAACTTGGAAAGTCTTCCAAATGATTAAAATTAGATTCATCAATTTCGAAAGAAGAAGTAGAATAACTACCGGCGAATAATTCTTTAAAATAGTTAAATATAATAATTGAGTCGTTAAAATTCTGATCCTTGTACGACATATAATTTGGATATTGATCGGATTTACGTTTTGAATTTACAAGCTCCCAAAAAGATTTAGGATCTGAACGAAGTTGCGAGGTTGCGAATTTTACTAATATAAGCTTCATATTTAAGTAAGAATTTGAATATGAATAAGAATAAATCGACACAGTAAGAATTTGAATATGGTAAATAAATTTAAAAAATTTGAATAAAAAATATTATCCTTCTTTTTTAAATATGTATTCCATGCTTTATTTTTTTTTATTTTTGAGAGTTCTTAGTTCACTATCATAACATGGTGGGCTTGAATTGATATTTCTATCCCGAACTCGAGGAACAACAAGTCAAATCCATGGTAAATTTTTCAATGCATTATTTAAAATCACTAAATCATTTATGTTTAGTAAAGACTTAAAATCAATTGAAAGAAAAAAATTGTTGAGCATATAAAAATTAGTTTTGGAAAATTTAAATTTATATGAGATATTTAATGACGATTTATTTAAACAATTATAATGATATTGAAAACTGAAAGGGAGATGATGACAATCAATTTTTGAAAGAGGTGTTGCCGTCAATGTTCTAGTTACATGTACCCAGTCAGAAGTAAAAAGGAAGGCTAATTGTTTATTTAATAGATTTTTAGTAGAAGAAACTTGTTGAAGTCCACATGCAAGCCAACTATCTATAACTGTCCATTCGACATTAAAGATTAAATTAGTCAGAATCTAAAAACATTCCTCGTCATGAAGTTGCTAATAATTATTTGGCAGATTAAAATACCATGAGTGCCACATGTTATGAGTTCGTCAAGGTCATTTAATTTATTATTTTAAGAATCAACAACTGAGCAAGAATCTTGGTAAACTTTTATATTACTATTTGGAGAAATGTAGCAACATAGGATATAAAGATTTAAAATATTTAAATCAATTTTAACTGCTATTACATCACAGTTTATTAAATCAGGTATTTTTTACCTGTGAAGAGTTAAAGTTATTTTTAACTGATATAAGAACATCTCTACCTTTAGGAATCAATGAATTATTTAAAATATCAATATCATTTTGATATCTATCTTTCCTGTAAACCAATTGTCAAATAATTCAAGAGAATTGATAGAAGGAAATAACCAAGTCTCTGTAAGCATAATTATATCCGAGTTTAGTACTTTGGAGTTTCTAGTTGTTTTAGTGCGGAATCCTCTTACATTTTGATAATATAATGAGAGATTACTTGTCCGATCTATATGCTTTATTGTTGATACAGTGATTAAGTTATTTTTAACTTTTGCCAAGAAAAAACTGATTATAATTTTCTCTCGATCGCTGTAAGTGTAAGTTTACAAAGACGTCATAAAGAGCTTTGAAAATTGATTGGAAGCTCTTCATTATGTAAAAGTACTAAAACGTTAGTTTTTGTTTTTCTCTCGACAGCACAATTATAGGAGTCGTCATGCAAGTAAGAGAGGTATAATCTCATAAGATTATATATTATTTCATCTCTTAATCTTGAGGAGGCATATATTTTATGTTGTTCATTTAACGATTTTTTAGTCATTCTAACTATTGGTGGCACTAAAGGTTGAATGAAAGTATTATCATTTGATTGGGTAGCTAACGGTTCAATAGGGGTTTTCTAGCACCCAGCGTAAAATCCGAAATTTGTGTTGGCGCTTTTGTGAAATGATCATACTTATGATTAGTAGTCGTTTTATTATTAATCACAGAATTAGCATTATTACCATTACTCAAGGAATTATCTGAATATGTATTAGAAGTATTAAGTTTTTTATCAAATAAAGATGATATTTTGTTTCAATTCTAATGTATTATTGTCATTATAATTATTACCATTTTTATTATTATTATTATTAATGTTATAATATTATTATTACTGTCATTATTATTATTATTAATGGTATCATTGTTATCATTATTATTACTGTAATTATTACTGATACTATTAACAACATTAATACAATTATTTTGCAACTTTAAAACTATAATAACAATTTTTAAGAATTAAATATGAACTGCATGTCTTATTGTGATTACGTTTTCGTTTTTATTTTTATTATCTACAACTTGATATCCAAAAGTACCCATGAACATTTTTTGGTTTTCTTTTCTTTTATATCTTCTTTTACCTAAGTATGTACATATATTTTGTTAAGAATATGAATTTGCGCAATAAAAACAAACTTGATTTGACTTGAAAAAATTTGTCTTCCTATTTGTATGATACACTATTACAAAATACCAATGAATTTATTGAAAAATCTAAATATCCTTAACTTAACTTAACTAACTCTCAATTTGTGCCTCATAGGGGGGTCGCTCTTTATGTTCGAAATGATGTCGCTTACAGCGTTCTCCAAATGCAATATCTAAAAAGGAGGAAGCTTTTCAAATCTACAAGAGTGATAAGACTGAAGCTAATAGGGCAAGCTATATCGGGGTTAGAAACTGGTGTAGGAGAGTTATCAATATGCAAAAGTTCTTGCACAACAGACGGATGAGAAGACAACTTTTGCATATTCCTAAAATTAGCAAATCTTTTTGGACCTTTGCTAAGAGCCTTAACGGTAAAAGTGGCGGTTCTTCGTTCCCGCCTTTGGTTGATAACAATGACGAAATTGTATCCGATCACAAAGAAAAAGCAGATTTATTTGCCGAAAATTTCGCCTCCAATTCAACATTGCCCCAGTCAAAACAAAGACCATGCATTCTTCCCAAAGTTTTTTTTTTTCTTTATTATCGTACTTTATAATTTAGATTACATGAATTATACAATAAAGTTCATTAAAAAGTAAAATTAAACGTAATAAAATAAATAAAAATAATAATACCTATCATCTACATATGTACATGAAAAGTTTTTAATTTTTCTTATTTTTTACTTTTTCTTTTTTTTTTTTTTAAATAAAAACACATTTTTTATTTTTTACTTTTTTTTTTTTTTTTTTAAATAATCTAAGACTATAAATTTAAATTCAATCCACATATGACTGCATAAATGCATAAATAGAATACAACAACTAATATAACAGATAACATTCCCTCGACCTTCCCCTTATTTTCTTACTTCTTTATTTTATTTATTTTTAACTTTTTAACACAAATGCTTTAATTCGGATTTTAAACGTAGGTAGATTCGCAATCTGTTTAAGACTTTCCGGTAGTTCATTATATGCTTTTAAAAAATTATACAGCCCATTATTACTTTGGTTATTTGTACGAAACAATGATAAATAATAGTTCGCTTTGTTACGTGTATTGTGGTTATGAATGTCAATCAATCTATTCAATATAAAATTATGCTTTATATCATTATTTACAATCTTGAAAGCCAAGACATATAGCTCATATTTACAAATGTTAGCTAAACTAATATATTGGGAAGAATATATTAAACTTGTTGGATGTTGAGTCGGGTACCGATTGATTATCTTTATGCTTTTTTTATGTAAAATGTCTAACTTTTCAAATAATCTTTGGCAGCTCTTCCCCAGATTGGGTTTAGATAACAAATATGAGATTTTATATAGGAATTGTAGATCGTGTATAGGGCTTTGTTAGATAAAAAGTTTTTCAATCTATGCAGGATAAATATGTATGGCGCTATTCTTTTTTTTACATAATCGATGTGATTGCTCCGTTAAGTTTATAATCTAAATTTAAACCTAAATAATTAAAGTTTTTGACAACTTCAATTTTTTCATTTCTAAAGAGAATACTTGTACCATGGTTTATTGGCAAAGAGAATTATTTTAGTTTTCTTAATATTTAGACTGATCCTATGTTTACTTAACCACTCTTGAATGACATTAAGAGATGTCATTAAGAGATGATTAACCACTCTTAAATGACATTATGATCATTTTGAATTGAAGTTTTGTAATTTCTTCACTATTTTCAGAGTACTTTAAGACCGTATCATCAGCATACAGCTGTATTTCCCCTTTTAGGGCTAGACGAGTTAGATCATCAATGTATAACTTAAAGAGGTCCGGTCCCAAAATAGAACCTTGTGGTACCCCTTTATATATGCTTTCTCAGAGCTACAAATATTATTAATGCGAACTATTATTATAGTTTAAAGAGGTTCGGTCCCAAAATAGAACCTTGTGGTACCCCTTTATATATGCTTTCTCAGAGCTACAAATATTATTAATGCGAACTATTTGTGTTCTATTAAATAGTTAAGATTCGAAAAATTGTATTTGAATTCTTGAAAAATTAAAGTTGGAAAGTTGCACCTGGTATATTTTTTCCTGTCAATACTTTTTGATATGAAATCTGTTAGATTTAGACAAGCAGCTGTGGTGTTAGATTTTGATTGAAAACCAAACTGCTGTTCACTCAAGATATCATTACAGTAAAAAAAGTTAGATAATCTATTCTTTATCACAATTTCAAAAATTTTTGAAATTGCTGGGAGAATAGAAATAGGCCTGTAGTTTGAGCAGTCAGTTTTTTTTCCGTCTTTATAAATAGGATTTACAATTGCAGCTTTGAGTTTTTTTGGAAAAATGCCGTTACTAAAAGATTTATTAATTAATTTAACAAATATAGGGACTAATCGGTCCGCAAAACGTTTGATGAGTTTCGTAGAAATATTGTCAATTCCTGTAGCTGCTGCAGCATTTAATGAGCTGATAGCTGTGCTTACTTCTTCGAGATTTGTTGGAGTTAATTGGAATTCTGAAGATATGGTACGACTGAATTGGCTTAAATAAATATGATCAATAATTGTATTAGATATGTTTATTTCCTTGGTTACATTGACAAAGAAATTATTGAAACATTCGGAAATGTCTTTTGGATTATCTAACATTTTCTCATTCTGGCATAGAGTTTTAACTTGGTTTTTTGAAACGGGTGTATCAGTATTAAGTATAATCTCCTTATATAAATTCCAAAGTTTTTTAGTATCACTCGGATATAAAGAGATTTTGTCCGAGCAATATTTTTTTTTGCCTCAATAACTAATTTTTTAACTCAATCTCTATATTGAATATACAAGTTGTTAATATGAGTATTATTCACGTGTTGCTTCTTATATTTAAAAAAGAAATGTCTGATTTTCATAACACATAAAATCTATTCCGTTATCCATATCTTTTTTTTTTAACATTTTTATTTCAATACGGTCCGTATTATTATTTATTAAAGCAGAGAGATTATCAATGATTTGATCAACATCATTGTATGATTCAGAATTTAGCCAGAAATCATTGTTAGTAATATTGGTGTAATTTAAAACGGTTTTGTATTGAATATTATTACAATTATTATTTTTTATATGTTTTGTACTGATTAAAAGCATTTGATGATCAGATAAGGAACAATCTAAGACATGTAAATTATATTTTTTGTGTACAATGTCGGTTAGAAAATGATCAATTATTGTTTTAGATTGTGATCCAAATCTGGTAGCGAAAGTTTCAGAAATCTTATTGCAGATAAAGAAACCATTACTTAGCAACATATCTTTATATGAGACTATATCCGGGTTGTTTATATTTAAACTTTGTATGTTTAAGTACAAAATGTTAAAATTATTTTGATACTTTATACTCATTGAATTATGGTCGTAATTTAGGTAATGTGCCACCTTGAAATGACTTTCTACGTTTTCTATTTCATCTAAGTGCATATAAAGTATAAAGTAATAATTTGTATAGCATGAGTTAAAATTAACAGTTGTAATCTGTCAAAATTAATATTTATTATATTTTTATGTAATATTAAATTAAACAGCTGACCAAAAAAAAAAAAGAGTAGTAGAAGATTGATATGTATGTTTATATATATTATTTTTTTATATAGTATTAAGATGTTTTTATATAATATCATAGGTGGATAATTTGAATTAGAATTAATAAGCGAATTACATTTATTCGTAAATATGTATAATAATGTAGAAAAATTTGAAATATATAAAATGTAAATATGGCCAAAGTATAATTGTTTAAAATTAGTGTTTAAAATTGTAAAGTTTAAAGTTAATTGAAAATTTTGAAAAAAAAATTAATAAGTGAATTAGATTTTGTCGTATATATAATAATGTAGAAAAACTTGAAATGTATAAAATGTAAATATGGCCAATGTATAATTGCTTAAAATTAGTGTTTAAAGTTGTAAAGTTTAAAGTTAATAGATAATTTTGAGAAAAAAATAATAAGTGAAATAGATTTAGTCGTAAATATAATAATGTAGAAAAATTTGAAATATATGAAATGTAAATACGAGCAATGTGTAATTGTTTAAGGTTAATATTTAAAGTTGAATAGTTTAAAGTTAAAGGATAAGAATTTAGTCTGAAAGAGCAAAATATAATTTTAGGAGTTATAAAAATTGTAAAATAGATTAAGTTTATATTAAATTTACTTGTTATTGTTGAGATATAAATTGTACTAAAATATATAAGAAATAATAAATTATGTTTAAAGACGTTAGTTGACCAATTGTTTATAAATGAGTTAATCTGTATACTGTATAAAACTGAAATTGCTGATTTTGACAAATTGTTTGCTATGAAATATAAATTAAATATAGAATTATGTAGATATAAAAAAGTAAAAAAAAAACAAAGAATGATAGAATGTAAAAATAAAAAGAACAAATTACTAATATAATATTATAGGTTATGTTATTTAAATTTATTTTACTTGAAAAGTTAATTAAATCCAAATTTATGTGTAATAATGTGTGAATAACAAAGAAAGAAATTTTATTAATCAAAAATGATTACATCAAAACATCAAAATTCTCCTACACAATCGGATGGCTTGGGTACGGTCAAATCCTTTTCGTTATTACTAATAGTGGAGAATTCATTGTTCAACTCGTCTTCACTTTCTTTGTCACCCAGCACAACGAACGATTCATTACTTTCACTAGGACAGTCATTGCATTTCCAAGTCGCACTTCCTGCCTGGACAGCATTAAAAAGTTCATCAGCAACCGATGCACATTTTAGGTGGAAAACGTTTCGGCAAATATCACTGCACTGTATTCCTTTTGTTTTACGATGGAATTGTTTTTTGCAAATTTTACATAGTTTGCTCATATGGAAAATTATTGATTTCTTCTTCAGATATTGAAAAATTTTTATTTTTATAATATTTATTAATTTATGATCGTCAATATGGGTTCCGAACTCATCGGTCAACAGGTGATCTCATGGCATGCCTCTGTGAAAAGCTCAACATCAGCCTCCACCATTCAGGGGAGTCCGATGTTGTCGCTTTGGATATTTCTAAAGCTTTTGACCGAGTTTGGCATGATGTTTTAATTGCTAAATGCAAAGCAATGGGCCTCGGTGTATTTGTAAAATGGATTGGAGATTTTTTTTCGAATCCTTCGATTCGTGTCCTGGTCGATGGTTATTCTTCAGACCAATTCAAAATTAATGCTGATATCCCTCAAGGATATGTTCTCTCTCCGACACTTTTCCTAATATTTATAAACGATCTTTTAAGTATAACGTCCAATCCAATCCATAGTTTTGCAGACGACAGCACGCTCGTCGCTTCTTACGAAGACAACGACAGTAAATATTCTGCTTCGCTTGAGCTAAATCTCGATTTAGACAAAATTTCTAATTTCAAGGGGAAGTTTTGCAGCATGCCGGTGAGCTCAACATCTTGGTCATAGAGCTAAATCAAAAATTAAGTTGGTTCAATCATATTTTTGGTATAGCTAAAGATGCATCTAGGTGTATGGGTTTCCTGTATAGTTGTAAAGCCTTCTTTTCATCTTCTGATCTCCTAAATATAGATCTCCTATAAAACACATACCAAAGATGGAGTACAATGCACATATTTGGGCAGGAGCTTCCAAAACAGCATTGGGATTTCTCGATAAAGTGCAAAATAGAGCAATTCGTCTAATAAATGATCCCAATGTCACCTCTACGCTCTCTCCACTTGGTCTACGGTGCCTAACAGGAACACTTACCTTGTTTTTAAATTTGGTGGAAGTACAATCACCGTTTCTGATTTAGAAGCAGCTAATATTCTAAATTATCATTTCGCTACCGTCGGAAGCACGTTAGATAAAAACTTCATCAACCAAACAAATAATGTAATAACTACACAGGATCACATAAATCAAAACTCAATTTATTTTATTCCAGCAGTTAGTAATGAAATAACACAAATTATAAATTCGTTTAAAACAAACTGATCTGGTCCTGAAGCAGATGGTATTTCAATAAAACATATCAAATCAATTAAGCACATAATATCAAACAAGTTATCTGATATAATATAATAAATGAAATTTTATCGACTTTCCAATAGCGCCATATCTATTATCACTTCTATTTTTAAATAAGGAAAAAAGAGAGAATGCAACAATTATAGACCAATATCTTTGACAAATTGTCTATCTAAGATTATTGAAAAAGTTATTAAACGTCGTTTAATTGCATTTTTTACTAATTCAAATCTAATTGATTACCACCAATTTGGTTAAACGGCAGCTCCACAAAACCAGCGGCGCTTGAAGTTGTCAATTCCATAAATATAGTCACACAGAGCATTTTTTTCAAAAAATAAGAGTGGGATCATAACCTACATTAATTTTTAGAAGGCCTGGACATCGAAATACTTAAATGTGTTTGTGCGAATTGTAAATGTATTGTGAGTAAAAGCTTCGAAAAATTAAATTTCATAAAGATTTTTTTGTTCTTTTTTGTTTTTGTTTAAGAAAAATGCCCATTTTTAACAATTTTCTTTTCGAGTTCTCAATATGAAATATTTACCCAAACATGCCAAATTTTATATTAAAATAAACTTTCCGCAATTTAATACTCTATATATATAATGAGAGTACACAATTTTAATAATTTTAGTGAACATAACCTAATAATTTAAAAGCTTCATAATAATAAATTGTACTGCAAATTTGGTAAATATATTTTAGTTCAAGCTAAGTTTTTATATTTTTAATTATAATAAAAAATTATAAAATTTATATAAAAATAAAGTTCGAAGTTTTTTCTTAAAGTCAATAAAAAAATTAACTTTCATATCAAATTTTTCAGGAATATTTTGAAGAAAAAAAAAGAAGTACCAGATTCTGGTTAAGCAATTTTCTCTTTTTTCTATACAGTCTATAAAAAAAAAAATTATTGTAACTAGAATATTCATGCAATTACATGAAATAAAATAATCTTTTTATGAATAAAATTTTAAATTGCAATCCGTCACACCACACGGTTCTGCAGTACATGACATCACGTCGACTGCTCTCTTTTACACGAGTATTTACCAGATTCTGCACTTGTCAATAAAATTCTCTTCATTCGAATATGGAGACTGGAGAATGTTTAGTCGACTATGTTAAAAGCGGAAAGTTTTTGTTTTTTATAGGTACCAACATATGAAAATTTTTGTGTATAAAATATAAAAAAGAAAAGTAATTGTTCTGTAAATAAATTTAATTTTAAACGTAGCCCTTTTAAATTTATAAGTAGTAAAATAAACATCTAGTTTCTAGTGGACTGAACTAACATCGATATTACTGCAATTCTTTAATTAATTTTAATGCCTGTTCCTTAAATCCAATTGTCAGTTATATACATATATAACTGATCTATATAAATATAGATATAGATATATTTATATATACAAAAAATCTACCCAATTGTCTATTATATAGGTAGGTACATATCTATATAATAATTAGACCCAATTGTCAGTTATATAAATAATATTATTGATGTATATACATATAAAAAACATTATAAACTTTATATTTTATCAATTAAAACATACTTATATATTTAATATAATCCAAAAATATCTATTCTTTACATTTTGTTTTTTTTTGTAATACAAATTTAAAAAGTAAACAAATATGTATGAACAAAAACTAATGCTAAACTTAATTTTATATTGTCTTTTATGAATATTTAACGCCACAAATATTTTAATTTTCCAAAAGCGGAACTTTTATATTTCTTTTTTTTCACGATACACGCAGTTCAAAAATTTATAAATAATGAAAACAAAAACAAAAATAACAAAAAAATAAAACAATAAAAATTTTTTGTTTGTATTAGTAAGTGAATCCAGTGCAGAAAGTAAAATTTTGGTTGAACAATTCTCTTTCTCTCAATACCAAATATTCTCACAATAAAATTAGTTTCTAGGAAAGAGGGTGTGAAACGAAGTGTAAACAGTTCTGCACGCAGAACCGTGTATTTTGGCCGAATACTATTTTAAAAGTATTAGAAAAAATTAATAAATTAATATTTTATTTTAAATAACTCTAAATTTTAGTAATATTTTATGTTACGTACCATAGCTAACAATAATTTAGAAGGCCTGGACACTGAACGAAAAAAAGCTGTATAGGGGTCTATTTTTGATGAAAATACACGTAGTCTTAAAGGGAAAAAATAGGGATATATTACAAATTTTGAAATAACTCAAAAACAATTAATTTTTTTTAAGTTCTTCCAAATGGTGTTTTAAAATTTCATCTTTTTTACATTATTTGGTAAAAAATAATTTTAAAAAATTTAATTTTTTCATTGATAAATATTAATTTTAAAAAATTGCTTCGAATTACTTTTTTATTTAAAAAAGTTTTTTAAAAGCTTTGAAAGAGAGCATTTATTTCGTACAATACCGAGCAAAAAAATTATTGCAAGCAATATAATTTTTATGACAATTGAAATTTAATAAGTTCAGTAAAATCTGAATTTATATGAATTTTATATACATGTGGAATATATTTTATATGTGTGTAAAATTGTAATAATTTAAACAATTAGGTAATAACCTTAATATTTTTTTTTAAATGGCTAGGCCTACCTACCTACTTCAGCTACTTCAGCTAAGAAATGAAAAATATATTAACCCTCCCAAGGAATTTCTCCTCATATGAGGACAAAATTTTAATACTTTTTAATCTATTATATCTTCGTAGTTTTATATGATAATAATAACTTTTTCGATTTTAGTACCATCTATGATATTGTAGCTAAATAAAAATTCAAAAATTGTGAAAAAAAATTTTTTTTTTGTGACATTTATTTAAAAAAAATTGGGCGGAATTTTAAAAATTGTTTTATTGCAGGTGTGATTTTTTAATTGAAATTTTATTAAAGAATAGGCTTAAAAAGTGGGTAAGAATAATTTTTTTTATATAGTATGTGAATAAAACTTTCTTTAGAAACAACAAAAATGAAAATATTTCCATTCATTTAGTTTTTTTTCAACGTTAACGAAAGTGCCTCATAGGATGACAAAATGTTTAAACGGAAAACAAATATTTAATTTTTTTTTTTTTTGGCTATTTTTCTACAGAAATGGTTAGAAAATTTTTAAATATTCAAATTCGCGAGCTTTTGGAAGCATCACAAGATGAACTTGAAGTCAATGAGGATGAATGTTCTCAATTTAATGAAAGCGTAGATTTATTTGATGATATTGGAAAAAATGTTAAAGGGGAAATAATCGCTACTTTGTATGTAGAAAATCCCACTGAAGTGTGCCAACTTGATTTAGATAATGTGACAATTGAAACAAATGAAAGATCAATTTGGTATGCCAATAAAGATAATAATAGATATACTAGCGAATTTCTTGGGCGAAAAAAAAAGTTTATGGATATGGTAATAGAATCCAATCGCTATGCAATGCAAAACGGCTATGACTTAAACTTGAGCTTGGAGAACTTCTTTAGAAATAAATTTAATAATGTCTTACATAGAATATCCACTTATTCATATGTACTGGAATCGAACAAGTGGGCTTGCTTTAGACATAATATCAAACGTTATGGGTCTTCGGCGTTTTGAAAAAATCCGCTCTTATTTACATTTTATTAATATTAGTGAAATCGCTGCAGATAATAAAGATAAAGGTAATTAGTTTTAAAAATAAGTAGATAATGAACTTATGGAATATATGTTCGTTATAGTATGTTTGATATTTGAAAAACAAAACTTTAAATTAAACCTTGCATTCAAAACTATTAGAATTATGCAAAATCTACTTTTTTTTTTTGTTCAAATGTCAAAAAAGAATATGTCCAATTTCAAAAAAAAATCAATTATTCTTTCAGCAATCAAAATAAGACATATCATCGATCGCCTAAATAAAAATTTCCAATTGGCCTACGATCCCGGTGAATTTTTATCAGTGGATGAAATGCTCATTCCTTTTAAAGGTCGATATTCCATTAAAAATTATTTACCAAAAACCAAAAAAAATAGGGTTTCAAAGTTTGATGTTTGGCCGGTATAGATGGATTCGTGCATCAGTTTGAACTCTATCAGGGTGCTAATTCGTCTGAACGTCAAATAATTGGTATCAACAAATGTGGAAATGTAATTGGTCGTCTGTGTTGTGATATTTTTAATAAAAATCACAAAATTTATGCAGATAATCATTTTAGCAGTTTGCCTTTAGTGCAATATTTACAAAAAAATAATACTTATTATGTCGGAACTATTAGAGTGAATATGTTTCCGGAAGCAATAAATAAATTGAAAACTGAAAAAATATTAAATAAAATAAATAAAAAAAATTTTTAAAAAAACAGCTTTTTTGAACTAAAAAGTAGAAAATAAATTTTTAATAGCAAATTTTTCTGTCATTTTCTAAACTATATTGTTACAATCGAGATTTCTTTGAAAAAGTTTATTTCAATATGCCAAATATATATATAAATATAAGTATATATAAGTTTTAAAGTCTGTGAAATTAATATAAAAGCTGGAGTTCAGTAGAAAATTTTATCGATCGCTGCAGTGTTTTTGTAGCGCTAGATGGTACTGAACGCGACCAAAGTAACATTTTTTGTTCTCTTTTTTTTCTATTCGTTTTAATTTTTCTTCCAGTATTACATTTAATTTTTTTTTCTGTTATTTAGGTACGCTAAGAGCTTATTTTTTTTTTTTAATATTAAATTTATGCATACAGTCTATTTAAAAAATAGAAATTGTTAGCTATAGAACATTCTGAATTTTTTTTTTGTTCGTTTATGTTAACCGTCCATTCATATGCATACATAAATTTTTTTTGTTCGTTTATGTTTACCGCCCATTCATATAAATATAACTGTTGCCTACATATTAAAAAATAATAAATCGATGAATCAACTAAATAATAATAGTTGAGAATTTGGGAATTTGGTGTAACTGTGTTAGCAGATTTTTAATAGTACAGCACACACAATATGCATACCATTTTTGTACATGTTTGTACCTACATATGTAGTAAAAAAATTTGGTTTTAAAATTATGTAATTGAGAATATATTAAATTGCTTACTTCTAAATGCTAATGTTTTTGAATTAAAAAAAAATTATTTTGCTTTTTCTAGACGATGTAGATATATATGTATGTATGTACATAACATATATTTTATGATTAATTCATAATTATTATTATTGAAAAGAAAAATATTGATGTTATTTACTATTTTTAAAAAAGACTGGATTTCTTAGACAAAGGCATTAGTGGTGCAGATCATCATTCCCTAATAGATCTTAATTTAAAGGTAGCTCCCAATTTAGATATCAATGTTAGGGCCATAATATGCGATTTTAATATGTTAAGAGTTTCGAAAGAAAAGCCCTATTTTAATTATAATTAAGAAAGGAAAAACACATATCTATATAAATATTACAAATAAACACATTACTTTTATAAATAAAAATGTATACTAAAAATCAATTGATTTGATGAAAAAAAAACTTAAATTTAACACTTGCTTACTAAATTTTAAGTAAATGCATATTAAATTTTACACTGTGTTCTCAAGTGCGGCACATTAATTTGTTTACACATTCATATCTTTGAAATTCATCGCTTTCAAACCAAAAATATTTTCGAAGCACATATTATTACATATTTTGAAGTATGTACCTATGTATATGATTGCATACTGCAATGGACTACTTAAAAAACAATAGCCTTTTATAGAAAAAAAAAATATTTATGGATTACGTATACGTATTGGTATTGGTGAGTTTAGTAAATTTAGATAAAATGTTTTATTTTGGTTCTGTAATAATTCTGTTAAAAATTCTGTTATATCTTTGTATGAAAATTTAACTTTGAAATTAAGCTAATTTCTCTAATGTTTTTCGATATCATTATTTTAAAATCTTGTATTGTCATCGGGATCTGATCTAATGAAGAAAATTTCAAGTCTCTAGCTCAACGGGAAGTGTGTTTAAAATGGCTTCTAAGATTCCATCCTTTACCCAACCAAGTTAATAAAAAACTGTTAAAAAACAGGGCCGAGGTTTTTCATCACTTGTCTCTTCAAATAATAATATGTCTATTGTTCGATGGTTTGATAGTAAATGTATACATGTCATTTCATCGTTTGTTAGTATTGGTGAAGAAGAAATTACTAGGTATTGTCGAAAAACTAAAACAGATGTTAAAGTTAACACAACCAGAAATAATATCATCTTATAATAAATGTATGGTTGGGGTAGATTTAATGGATTCCCTAGTACGAGGTATTGGAATTATCCACAAAATCGTAGGTGGAACATGCGAATATTTTACCATTTTTTAAATGTGTGCACTGTAAACGCATGGATTATGTGGAAGCAAACTTATGACGAAAAACAAGATTTGCTTGCATTTAAAAGTGGCAAATGCGCTAATCCAAAGTGGATTAAAAAATATCAATATATTGAAAAACGGTAAACCTAAAGCTGGACGACCTTCTGAGCAAAAGCCTATTCCACAAGAATCCACTTCGAAAAAAATTTGTGTTAGCGATTCACAACGTTTCATGAACAACAATCACTGGCCTAGACATGCTTTAAAAAAAAAATGCTGATCGATGTCGTTTAAAAATTTGTCAAAGAAAAACCAGATTTGTTTGCTGTGGTTCAGAATATTTTGAAGTCTTTCACACAAAATAATATTAAAATTATATTTTATTCTTTTACAATATTTATATTTCTTTGTTTTATTTTTATTTACTGAATTCATTTTTTTTTTATTAGATATATTTACGATGTATGTACCTTTGTGTTGTTATATTTTTTTTTCTTTATTGTTTTTATTAGATGTATTGAATGTTAATTAAATAGTTTTTACTATTATTTTAAATGCAATAATGAATTAAATGAAACTAAATTAAACAAGGTAGAATGTAAACAAACGGTTAAGAATTATGACTTGCACAAAAATTTGAAAATTTCATGTAATAAGAAAAAACGTGAAAATAGGACATTTTTGAAATTTTGAAAGGCCGTAAGTCCGGAATCCTATATAACTAAGAAAAGTCGTTAACACATGTAAACATATATTATTGAACCAAGACATGAAATTTAATTTTCATGTCTTGCCGCAGAAAAATTTTGGCGGGTGTCTAAAAATAGCAAATTTAATTTTCTGAGAAAACTTATACTAATTCTAAAAGTTATTTCTTGTCTCAAAATTTCAGGTTCCTATCTAAAGGCGTGCTGGAGTTATGAAAAAAGAAATTTCATGCAAAATGTGGCTTTCACATAACGGTAAATTTAAATAGTAAATTACAAAATATTACATAATTTTGTTATTGTTTTATATAGATAATAAAATTTTCGATCTTCTGGCGGTTTTAGATTACAAAACTATTACGCAGAGCCTGAGATATATACATCTGAAAATGGGGCTTTTTCGCAATTTTGAAGAGCTGCAATTTTGGAACTCTTTACAACTAAAATAAACCTTTAACACATGTAAAAATATATTACTGTAGCTTTAATTTTTATATCTTGCAGAAGTAAAAAGTGTACAGGTTCCTAAGTTACAGGTGTTTAAAAATAGCAAATTTTCAATTTTTAAGCCTTAATAGCTCATAAACAGGGGGTGGTCCAAAAAAATTTTCTAAGCAAACTTATACTAATTCTAAGTTCTCTCTTGCCTCAAAATTTCAAGTCTCAAGCGTGCCGGAGTTATGAAAGTAGAAAAATCATGCAAAATTTGGTTTTCGTATAACGGTACATTTAAATACTAAATTAAAAAAAATTGTATAATTTTGATATTAATTTACAAAGTTAAAAAAAATACCTGTCGAATGACGTTTTCAGATTGAAAAAATCTTAAGCAGAACATAAAATATATGCATTTAAAAATTGACCCAAAGTTTGAGGGGCTGTAGCTCCGTAATAGGAGGGGCTACCTGAAAAAGTTGTTCCACAAACATAGTTTTTTTATGAGACCTACCCATGATTAAAATTGTTTTTCTCTATCTTTAACGGTGTAGAAGTTTTGTAAACAGACGGACGAACAGACGGACGAACGGATAGAGTGAAACTAATAAGCACATTTTTTGGAAATGTGCTAAAAAATAAATGGACCGTTTTAATTATGACGATGTAACTAAAATTTGAACAATTTGTTTAAAAACAGATCCTTTTAGACACTTTGTCCTCATATGAGGACAACTCCTGATGAGTTACCTGTTGAGGTAAAAATTTCTAAAACACATTTTTTTACTTAATATGACATCGCTGAACACGAAAATCAACATGAAAAAATTTTATGAGACATAAATCTACTACCTACCCTGGGAGGGTTAATATATGTATATCCAAATTTCATTCAAATTATTTTAAATAAAAAATAAAAAAATATATCAAATTAAAAACAAATAACTAAAATTATAAAACAAAATAATTCATTAAAATTAGATGGAAGAGAAAGAAATTTAGAAATAATGGAATAAACAAATCTTGAATGGGCGAAAATTAAAAATTACATTACGATGGTTTACAACAATATTTTTGAGTTTTTAAACTTAAAAATTGAATTTGTTGAAACTACCTACCCTGGGAGGGTTAATATATGTATATCCAAATTTCATTCAAATTATTTTAAATAAAAAATAAAAAAATATATCAAATTAAAAACAAATAACTAAAATTATAAAACAAAATAATTCATTAAAATTAGATGGAAGAGAAAGAAATTTAGAAATAATGGAATAAACAAATCTTGAATGGACGAAAATTAAAAATTACATTACGATGGTTTCAAACAATATTTTTGAGTTTTTAAACTTAAAAATTGAATTTGTTCAATAATAATATTTAACTAACAGATCGTTATTAATAGTTATTGTAAATTTAAAATCTATTAAATATTTAAATTAATAGTTATTCTAAAATAAAAATTACAATTAAGTAATTATTATCAAATAAAACATATAAAAGTACATATATTGTTGTTTTTAGCTTTGTATAAATTTCTGCCATTTTTTTCAATTTTTAAAATTAAATTTTGAAAGTTTAAAATAATTAAATCATCATTGTATGTGAACATACTGTGAACTGGGTATGTGAACATTCTGGGTAATTGGAGAAAATACTGGGAACTGCATTTGGTATCAAATTTGGCAGCATTTGAGGGTTAGTTAAAGAAAAACATGATTCCGAAGAATGCAATTTTCATATAGAACTATACGCCTTCGGTTGCCAACACGATATTAGTACGGCCCTTATCCATAATGTTCTCAGAGGTTTTTTTTTTGGAAATCGAAAAAACGCAAAAGAAAAAGTCAAAGACTGTTTATGTTTAGTCCAAGAATTTCACATTCTGAAACATCTTATTTAAATTAATTAAAAACGGCAATTAAGATGCTAATAACTAAATAATTTAATTCTGTAAAGCAAAATTTTAAAAAATAATTTCCGAATATAAATTTAGAATTATTATTTTTAAAAGATTTTATGGTATGAATACCTAATTTAAAAAAATTAATTCAATTATTTTGGCCTTGTATTGCCTTTTTTAATAATTTCCTTAAATAAAATAGGTGGAAAATGTTCGGTTCTTGGATGTAAACCCAATAATAATAATAGCACGATATCTGCCTCTACTTTTAAATTTTCGGATAAAGAGCCTTTGAAAAGAATAAGAGCCTTGGACAAACGCAGCATAAAGATCAGACTGGCAACCAACAGACTATAGTTTTATATTGCATTTTTCAGAATCGGTCTTTTAAATTAAATAATGATCAAAGTCCGCGTTTAATGCCAGATGCAGTTCCAAGTATTTTCACCAATTATGGAATGGAAAGCAATAATAAAAATTTACGCTATGATATAATTTTAAATTTCTCTAATTTGGTTTTAAATATTAGTAAAAAAATAGATTTAAAAGACTGGAAATTATATAAAGGTCAGAATAATATTGTTTTATATAATTTAATAGAAAATAATCACTTTAAATGTTTTTTATAATTATTATTATTTATTAAAATTTACTTAGATATACAACAATTTTTTTTTTTTTTTATCTGTAATATAAACAAAATTTATGGATTTGGTATAAAACATTACAGTTAGTTCCTAATTTAGTTAATAAAGTAAATTATATAAATTTAAAGATATTATTTATACATATATATAAACTTATATAAATAATATTATAATAGTTCACAACATTATACATGTTATGAACATGATAAATTTTCACTCCTGCAGTTTCACTCCTCCACAAATGAAGAATTATTCTTTAATAAATACTTTAGTTTTTTGATACACTCATCCAATTTAATACTTCTCTTTAAATACAACGGCAGTTTACTATAAATTCTTATTGATGACGAAAGACAGCTATTACGTGACAATTCGATTCTTGATGTGGCTTGATTTAAATTGTTCAACCTTCTTGTATTGTAATTATTAATATTATTTCTTCTAGTTATTATGATATTTTTTTTGTACACCCCTTTTTCCATTTTAAAAATTAGTTTAGATTTTTCTGAGATGATAAATTCGGGTTGTATTTATATTTATGTTGTATTTATGTAAGGATTTTATGGCTTTATTTATTAAAACACAAATTTTACCTTTCAACCATGATGAACAGCTGGACCAATTACATAAATTATATCTGATGTGTGAGATAATATGAGAGTAATATATTTTGTCTGCAGATTGTTTATTCAGTATAATTTCACTTCTTTTGAACGCACCCCCCAGCAGACACAATTTTTTTTTACTAATCTATTAATGTGGTCTTCCCACTTCAGTTTTTCATCAGTTACAACCCCAAGGTATTTATATGCAGTAACTCTTTCACTTTCAATTTTATTTACCAACAGCTTTGGATTTATATCAATTTTATTTCTTATTTTATATACTATATATTTTGTTTTTTCCGCATTTATAGTTAAATTATTAAAGCTCTAAGCTAATTTTCATATGTCCTGAAATCAGTATTTACAAAACTTTCTAGTTCTTCACATGTTCTGGCGTTGTTAATTAATAGAGTATCATCCGCAAATATCTTATAGTCAGCCCGCAAATTTGCATACTGGATATTATGAATATAAAGTAAGTACAGTGTAAGACCTAGTACAAATCCTTGAGGAACACCAATATTTATATAATCCTCATTACTAAAAAACACATTAATTTTTGTAATAGTAGAGTAAATAGATATGAGTAGAGTAAATTATTAGCTGTACCCCTTATTTCAATTTCGTATAATCTGTCAAGTAAAATATTATGATTCACTGTATCAAAGGCCTTCTTTAGATCAACATATACAGAGCATACATAATTTCCTTGATTGAATTTATTTACACTAGCATTGAGCTAGTGGATTCTAGGACTACAGAGTCTGTGCTAATTTTTTTTTTAAAACCAAATTGATTCGTATCAAATCCTACAACTTTCTGCGCGAAATCCCGTATTCTAGAATTTATTACTTTTTCAAATACTTTTCCGATACAACTTGTGAGAGCAATCAGCCTATAATTTGATACATCCAATGTTGACCCAGATTCAAATATAGGTACAACAATACTTGATTTTAGGCACTCAGGATATATACCAGTATATAGACATCTATTTATTAAGCATACAATTATAGGTGTTATTACTGTTAGAACATGTTTTAAATCTGAAGCTGAAATATTATCACCCCCCAGAGGGAGACCTATTTCTTAACTGCATCAAAATTTTATGTATTCCCGTTTCATCTGTTGGTTTAAGAAAAATAGACTGTTCAGCGAATCTATTTTTTATTAATTTTCAGCATCAATAATTTTGTCCGCTAATTTTAATTATTTTATTTTTCTTTTATTAAACAAAACCAAAACAAAGCCGTTACAAAAAAAAATCTTAAATTAATGCTTATAATTAAAATTAAACAAAACAATGACTTAAATTGGAAAAATGTAGTTGTACAATGCGTTTGAAAGTATTTCTGGAGATAGATGTAGAATAGAGATGACTAATTTTGTTAAAAGTAGTACAACATCTATTAATGGATTCATTTCAACCGTACTCTGTATTATGTTTGTATCCATTAAATATTTAGTATTTCTAGTTTGCCTAACACTATCGTTAAGTCTAAAATTGTTATTAAGAGATTAGATAGAAATACTATTATTCAAAATATCAAAAGTAAAACATGATGACAATAATTGTCTATGTAAAGATAAAGACAGCAAGTTTAATGAATTAAGTCTTGTAGTGTAACTAGGGAGATTAGCAAAATCAAAAGGGTTATATTGATTCCTTAATGCAAATAAAAGAAATTGCTTTTGAACTGATTCGATTCTATTGCAAAGAACTGCAAAGGCTGGATCCCAAACAATGTTACCATATTCTAAAATAGATCGAACTATGGAACAGTTAATAGATTTTGTTTCAGCTAAGTCGCTAAATTCTTTAGCTCTTCTCTTAATGAAACCTAACATTTTATTAGCCTTTGAAACTATTAGGTTATTGTGAAGATTATAATTAAGTTTATTATCGAGAAGAATTCCTAAATCAGTAATGCTAAAAACCCTTTTAAGAGTTACATTATCTATTTTGTAGTCATATATTAAAGAAGACCGTTTTCGTGTAAAGCTAATAACCTTACATTTCTGTATGTTAGTTCCAATTTATTTGACGTACACCAAGCTTGTAATACTGATAAGCGTGATTGAAGTTTAGCTGCATCAGAATTATCTTTAAGCACTTGATATATTTTTAGGTCATCAGCAAACGAAATGTGAGGTATATTGCTTAGATATTCCGAAAGATCTGAAATAAAAACATTAAACAGAAGCGGGCCTAAATGGCTACCTTGAGCTACACCGGAAGTCATTCCGATGGTGTCGGATAATACACCATGAAATTTAACATTTTGAGTTCTTTCTGAAAGATAGGAATTAAGCCACTCAAGAAATGAACCCGAAATGCCAAAACTTGATAGTTTGTTTAGCAAAGTGAAGTGATCTACACGATCGAAAGTTTTGCTAAAATCAGTGTAAATTGCATCAAGTTGGTACCCTTTCTCCATTTGATTCAGGATTTCAGATTTATAAACCATAAAGTTCGTTGTAGTTGAACGACATTTTCTGAAACCATGTTGCTGTTCATTTAGTTTTGCATTTATGATAGGAGTAATTCTACTAACAACAATTTTTTCAAATAATTTAGGTATAGTCGAAAGGATTGCTATACCTCGATAATTTTCCACCGATGCTCTATCCCCTCTTTAAAAATAGGGGTTAAGTGGGTGCACTTCCATTTTGTGGGAAAATCCCAATTGAAGGTGACTTATTGAAAATAAAATGAAGAGGGAAGATTAGACCGTGAGAGCAATTATGTAAAAAGAATTAAGTCCGGACCAGCACCTTTTTTTATTTGCTTCCCATTGAACTGAAGTAACAGTTAAAAAAATTTGCAATTTCAAAGCTATCACATGTTCTAATTCTATTACTTTTTATTTCTTTGATAACCTTGCTAGACTCCGTTGATTCTTCAGGATGTGATTATTTAGTACTCTCCAAATTTTCCTTTGGTCATCCCCAGCTGATTGTAAGTTATCATTAAAATAATTCTGTTTGACTTTAGTTATTTCATAGGTAACCTTGTTTTTTGCATTTTAAAATTTTGTTTGAATTTCTACATTGTTAGGCTGCTTTTTTAATTTTTTAAACAGGTTACTCCTCTTTTTGATTATACTCAATAATTCGTTTGTCATCCAATGATTGTTATTTTTCACTCTTCTGTGCTTTTTCACTACTCACCTTTGCTGTTTGTAATATTTCAATAAGGTCATCCACACAATCACATTTATTTGTTTCAAGCAGCTTTCTTACATTCTCTTTGTATTTTTGAAAAATTGTGACGGAGACATCCCTTTAAAAATAGGTTCATCTTTTTTTAAAAACTGTATTTAATTTGACGCAAATTGCTTTATGATCTAGATACACTATATCGTGAAGCTTAACGCATTAATCGCCTGATGCAAATCTAGTTGGAATTTTCGAACAATTTTTTTATACATAATCTTTCTATAGCTAATTAAGAAATTTTTATCAAAAAAATTTACTAAAACTTTATGGTGGGGGTTTTAGGAAATGTTGCATTTTTACAACGTCAGCGAAATTAGGTACCCAAAAATGTGTAATATTATATATAATAAATGATATGGTTATATATTATAAAATTCTTAGTTACGTAATTCTTAGATAGACAAATCAAATATGAAAATTAAACAAATATTAATTTTTTTAAATAATTAACAAAATTAATGTAATTCCTATCCTATTTATGATTTTGTATGGTATTGGGGTGAACATTTTGTATGTAATGGAATTTTGCAATCCTTCCAATAAAATTATGTTTGTGAATGACAGCATCTGCAGCGTTTTCTTTTTTCTAGTTAAGCAAAATATGTGGAGCAGTAACACTTAAAGAAGCAGTATTCAAAAAATTTGTATGTTCACTAGGTCTTCCTGTTGATATAGTATTTTTTTCAGTTGACTTCATGAGTATTGTTACTACTTCTTTACGAAAATCTAATTGAATTTCTTTTTGTGATGGATGCAAAATGCGCCATAATCTCCACGCATTGCAAAGTGCTACATCTATAAAATCAGAAAAAATAGGCCACCACCATTTCTTTCCACGAATTCCGATCCAATAAATCGATATAAAGTTATCTGCCAAATCAACACCAGCAATATTTTTGTTGTACTCTGCAATGGCGTGAGGTTGTTTAATTGGAACTCGTTTTTTTTAACACTAGAATATCTTGTAACAACTTTAGCGGGCTCTACCTTTCCTGTATTTATAGCAATTGTAACTACAGCACTATCTTTCCATCTCACCAGTAAGATTTTTTCATTATTTGTAAAACGATAATCATATTGACCTCTCTCAAATGTTTTAAAATTTTTATTATTTTCAAATAAATTATTTTCTTTTATACGATTTTCTCTTATAGTTCCATAGGCAAAATAACCTTTTTCAAGCAAAATAACATAAGAGAGGTATAGAAGTAAATAAATTATCAAAATATATTGTGTGATTAGCTGCATTTTGTACATAGCTTAGAAAATCAAGTACAACGGTTCCACCCATCAGTAAATCATTTTCAAATTGCTTCTGTGACTTTCCGGTATAGATGTCAAAGGCATAAACATATCCACTTGATGAAGTCAACGTCCTAAACTTCAAGAACTTCATGAGCATATCAATGAAAGGTCTAACTCAACACATTTTATCATTTTTGTCTAATTTGTCGTTATCCATGAAATGTAAGTTTTTTTTTTATATTTCTGTAAGTATTTCTAGAAAAACATGCTCTTGCAAAAGGGACTGTGACTTTTTTGTTTAGCATACAAATTACTTTGTGTCACTAGCAAATCAAACGCTTCTTCGTCAAAAAAACTTTTCAAATAAGTGAATAGGAGATAAATATTCTAATTTCCCCATATTTTGCTTTTCAAAATCACGTGGAAAATTTTGATATTGCGGTTCAGATTTTTCCCATTTTAATTTACTGTAATCTTTTTTGTGGATTTCATTTTGAACCAATTCTATATTTGGATTAAAATGAACTTTCAAAGGTCCAACAGTATCAGATGGAAAATTGTTGTCATCTGGCCCATTTTTATCAAAATCTTCTTTATCAGTTACTTCAGCAATATCGAGTGGCAGAATAACAATATCTGTGTCATCCTCTGCTTCATCTAAAATTTCAGCCACAGCAGCTTCTAATTGATTCAAAGTTAAAAAATTTTTGCACTCCATAATTTATAAGTAAACTTGTTCAAAATCTAAAATACAATTATTGTAAATAATTGAGACAAAAATTATTAAAAATACTGACTTTTTTCTGATGACGTTGCAAAATTGTAACACTTAACTTTGATTGCTTCTAAATTTTTAAATATTGGTTATATAATGTAAAAATGCACTTTTAATTGTTTATTTAAACCTTCTCAATACAATTAATAAAAAAAATTGTAAAGTTATGAAAAAAATTAACAGATTGTATAATAACTTTACCCTAAAAAACCACACATTGAAGTGATGATTTAAAACACTAAAAAACATTACACACATAACTTTTTTTAAACTAAAAATGCAAAGGTCACTTGTTTAAATATTAAAAAAATTATTTGAAATCGATTCGATTACGGTAGGTTCAACTTACAATTTATATACGACTTAGGAAATGCTATTGCGTTTTTGCAACGTAAGCGTAATATCGAAGTCAAACTTTTCTAGGTCTGATAGAATATGATCAATAATCGTAGAAGAATTTTCAGTCACTCTAGTAGCAATTTCATAACTTAATTTCTTTCTTATAGTAACTCCATTAGATTCTAACATAAATTTATACGATCTGGAGAGCTCTGTGTCTGTTAATAAGTCAATATTAATATCACCCATCAGCACTATATTTTTATGTTTATCAAAAATCAAATTCAGATGGCTAAAAAATCACTATTGCTATCGCTTGGTTTTTTGTAGCAAACTGCAATTTTTACGGATGGAGAAGTGTTATTTAATGAAACAATTATAGTATTGAATTGTTTAGGGACTTCTAAAACAGCATACTGAATATTCACCTTAATAATGCAGTTCCACCTCCTCTAGATTTATTATTAGAATTAAAATATGCTGAATAGCCAGGAATATTAAAAAATTTTTCTTCACCTGAATAAAGCCATGTTTCACAAATCTTGTTAATATCAATATTTATCATGTCTTTAACAAAAAGTTCGATTTCCGTCATATTTTTTCTCAAACTTCTAGCATTAAAATGCACCAAATTTGTATTATAATGTGTGTAAATGTGATTTTGAATTTAAAAGTGATTTTAAATTTAGAATGTGTAAATGTGATTTTAAATTTAAATGTGATTTTCTCTCTAATTTCCTCTCTCTTCCATCCGATCGGAAAATATCTATTTTTGTGATATATCTATTATATCTATTTTTTTTTTGTTTTTTAGTTTTAATATTGTTTTGTCGTTGAATAAATTATTTTATTTTTATTTAATTTATTTAACTTCGTTGTTAAATATGAATTTTTTTTTGTTAAAAAATTTATTTTATTATTATATTGAAATGAAATCTTCAAATCCCACACACGTAGTAAGAGTTATTCCCCCCTTACGGCATTTACAGCCACGCTTTAAAAGGAAAAGAAATATATATCTATCAATTTTTTTCATAACTTTACTAGTTTTTTTATTAATTGTATTGAGAAGGTTTAAATAAACAATTAAAAGTGCATTTTCACATTATATAACCAATATTTAAAAATTTAGAAGAAATCAAAGTTAAGTGTTAAGTGCATTTTTGCAACGTTAGCAGAAAAAAGTCAGTATTTTTAATAATTTTTATCTCAATTATTTATTTATTTATAATTTATCTCAAGAGAGCTTAAAATCGTACAAAGTATTTAATTAATTATTTGTTATCTTACAAAATTAGTTATCAAGTAAGTGGTTGTTACGAAATAGATAATACCAGTGCAAAAAAAAAGTAATAGCTTTTTATATAATTAAAAAAAACAACAAAAGAGAGAAAAAAGAGAATTGCTAACTAAGAAACAAAAGCAAAAAAGAAACAAAAACAAAAACTAAACCTATTCTAAGAGATGATATAAATTTAACTCAATCCAAAATTTCAATTTAAAAAAAAAAATAAAAAAGAAAAAAAAAAAAAATTTAATTTCTTAATTATTTTGATTGATGTATAAGTCAATATATTTATGTTTTAACCAATTGAATCGGTTATTGTATAAAGCAAACAAGTCCGCTTTTAGTCCAAAACAAACTGAGATATACATTTTTTAGATTTTAAATAGACACTTTAATTTGTCTAAAAACGAAACTTGTGCATTCTATACTTACTATAATAATAGCCTTAGAAAATTTTAGTTATTGTCTAAAGATAACAAGTCCGTCGCATGTTTCGTTTATACAATCAATTCTCTTTAGTTGAACCGTTATGTGTCAAAATATGTTTTGATATGCAGTTTCAGATTCAGTAATATTTAATGAGTGAAATAATATTGTTTATTGTTAAGTGTTTAAAATAAAGTTATTATTAAATTATTAATATATAATAATATAATTAAAAAAAAGTTCAGTGATAGCAGTAGTGAAGTTTCACAGCCTCCCAAAAAGAGAAAGGGTTTTCGGAACAAAAATTTGTATAAAAATAATATTCGAATCAAAGCTCGTTTAAATGGAGAATCATATATTAGCTAAAATAAAGTAGAAAAACCTGCGAAGACAATTTTATATAATAGTTGTGGGTAAGTAGTACAATAATTTATTAATGCTATATAGACAGAATGTAAATTTAAATTTCAACACTTTAGTTGCCGATTAAAATGTATAGACAAATTTTCACTGGATGAAAAGTACGCTATTTTTAAAATGCTGTATTCTGGCAAATCTAAAAATGAACAAGACACATTTTTAATGGGTTTTTTGGAAACGAAATCAATCACTAGGCAGAGATTAAGAAATCAAAATCGAAAACAAGAAAGACGACCTAATTTTATATATCGCATGTTAAATGAACAAAACAGAATTCAAGTATGTAAAAAAGCATTTTTAGGTCTCTACGCTTTGTCAGGTAAAGCAGTATTTCGCTTGACTTCGCTCATTTTAAGTGGAAATTTGCCTCAAGATAACCGAGGTAGAATGCGGTAATGCTTTACCAGATGCTGTTATTTTAAAAATTGACGAGTACTTTCCTTCTTATCCCAACAAAAAAACTCATTATAGTAATAAGGCTATGTGACGATCCTTAATCTATATATATATTTGCATAATTTTCTTTCTAAATTAATTTACATTAAATTTTTGTTTTCTCATTTAGTTATTTGCGAAATTAGATTTTTGTTCCTAAAATTAAAAAAAAAAATAAAATAAAAAAAATGAAAAAATAAAAAAACAGAACTTGTTCTTCATATTAGATATAACTAGAAAAAATTAAAATTCAAAATTGCATGAAAGAAAAGAAAAATAAATAAAAATGAATCAAGAAATCGCAGGAACAATTACTGTCACGTCAGTGAACCATTAGTAACAGTGATTAGCTAGTAACAGTATCCTGTTATTATATTTCTTACCGATTCCGATTAGAAATAAAAAAAAAAGGAAAAAAATGGTTTGCTGTACCGAATGTGTTTGTTTGCGGGTTTTTTTTTTTCTCGATTCTGATCGTTTAAATCGGCGTTTTAGGACGATTTGATTTTTTTTAATTTTTACCATATATGGTAAATTCTTTTTTTGTACGGCTATTTTTTAGATTACCTTTCGTGTAAAAAAATAGGTCGGGGGATTGATAATTTAGCTTTTAAAGAGGGAAGTTGCTCTTAAAAGAAAAAAAAGAAAATTGGTTTGGTGTATAAATTTTGTTGATATTTTGTGTTGTGGGTTAAAGAAATAAAAGAAAAAAATAAAAAAAATGTATAAAAATTAAATATGTACTTGATTAAAATTTGAAAAAAAATTTAAAATAAAGTAAATTAGATGTATAAGTTACTATAAATAAAAGTATCTAATTCTTTAGTTATTTTATGCAAGATTAAAATTTTAATTATGCAAGATTAAAACAGTTAAACTAAAAAAAAAAAAAAAAGAACAAATAAAAAAAATCAAATAAGATTTATAAACTAAAACTTAAAAATAAAATAAGATTTATCAACTAAAACTTAAAAATAAAATAAGATTTATAAACTAAAACTTAAAAATAAAATAAGATTTATAAACTAAAACTTAAAAATAAAAAAAATAAGACTTATAAACTAAAACTTAGCTAAATAAGATTTAGAAACTAGAACTTAAAATAAAATAAAAGGTTTATTATATAAAAAAAAAAAAGTAAATTAATAAAAGAGTTTATATAAAAAAAAAAAAAAAAAAACGCTATATATATATAAAAAAAAAAAAAAAATACAAAAAAATAAAAAAAGAAACAAAGGAAGTTTTAAACCAAATAAAACGAAAAAAAATTAAAAAAAAAAAAAATAAAAAAAAAAAGTACCAATTTTTATAAAATAAAATAAAACTTAAAAATAAAAAAAAAAAAGTGCAATACATATTACATTAAAATTAAAAGCAACTGGCGAGTGATGGTGAAATTAGCACATGGAAGTAGCAAGGCTTGGAAACTGAACGCAGCAATTATTTTTTTTCTCAACACTAATTTCTTTAATAAGTTTAAATTAAGTATTAAAATTTAAATTAAGTTTGTTAAGGTTCTTGAAAAAAAATTTTTTTTTAACTTTGTTTAAATATATATATCTTGTTTTGTTTTTTATTAGTTCACCGATTAAGTTTGTGCAGCAGGCCTGATGCAGAAAATTAATCTGGTAAGTCAAAAATTGTTTTCTTAATTTTTTTTAAACAACATAAAATTTTAATTTCATTTTTTTTTAAATAAAATGCAAAATTTTTAAACGTTCCACATATGTACTAAATTATATTTCTTTTTATTATTAAAACAAAAACAAATAGTAAAAAAGCAAATAAAGTAATTCTTTTCTGTTTTTTTTTTTGATAGAATTTATTAAGGTCATTGAACTTTAGATCTTAAAATTAAATTCTATCAGAATTCATATCTGTAAAATTTCTGTAACTTTGATTTTTTTTTTGATTATTAACATTTCTCTCTAACATTTTAACAGATATTCCTGTAATGATGGTAATGTAATTTATGAGAAAGATCGTAAAAAAATAAAAAAATAAAAATATAAAAATAAAAATCTGTTTGTTGCTTTTTGTTATTTGTTAATGGTAAGAATAATATAATCGTATTTTGATCTTGACAAGGTCAACTAAAATAAAAAAAAAATAAAAAAAGAAGGGAACCTTTAATTGTTTTAAATGATATTGTAAAAGAATAGATTACATGTTCTATTTTTTTTTGTTAATTTTTGCCTTTTGTTATTAATAATAAATATTTAATGCATATTGATTGAAGTAAATGTTAAAACATATGATTGTAATTTTTTTTTATTGATTTATTTAGAATTTTTTTGTTTAAAATTTATATAAATACTTAGGATATTTATTATATATAAAAATTATTGAATTTTGGATAATTTATTTATTTTTTTTGCATATTATGAATAAACATTTGTAAAATTCAAATAATAATTTTTGTTTATAGTAACTTAACTTTTATACATCATGAATTGAAATAATTTTTTTCATGGAATTTATGTGGTAAATTAACTTGTATTTTAACCTAGGTAGGAAAATGGTATAGGGTTACCTAAAGCTCCCTGACATGGGTGGGTAACAAGGTTGGGAGGGTGCAGAATGATCGAAGATCATTCTGAAAGTTATAAGTTTTCTTCTACCCATCGTTTTATGAGATATATGAACCTTAATTTATTTAGTTTTCAGTTCGTTTTCCTGTGTTTAGTTTAAATTTTCTGTCGCTTTCGATTTATTTTATGTAGGTTTTGTTGTAGATAGCACGCGGTTCTGTAATTAAATAAAAATGGTAAAATTGTAAGATCCCACCCCATTCCGGCGAGCTAAGCCCTAAAATAACAAGACGTGCTATCGCGATTTTACCGACGAGAAAAAAAATGATTATTATTTTTGTTAAAAATTTATTACAGTAAAAATGGCACCCAACGTGGGGCCACGAATCGTGCAAAGGTGGGTCACGAAAAGTCACAGTGTCCGAAAGCTGAGGAGCTCAACGCCTGCACGGCAAGTAGTTCAAACCTTTACGGTTATTAAAGTCCCACGTAAAAAAAAAAAAAAAGAAAAAAAAATAAACCCTTCACGGTAAAATTCAATTCAATTTTTTTTATCCTATCTTATTTTATCTTGTTTGTTAATTTGGAAATGTTGTTTGGGTTTAGTTGACTTTTCTGGAATTCGAATTTAATAGGTTATTATGTATAACTATTAACATTTGACCGAAAGGAAAACTTAACTTTTAAACAATACAGTTCCAACTTTAATATTATATCATGGTGGAATAGTTGAAGTTTGGAATTTTGAAATTAATTAGATGAACTATCTGCTAAATAGTGAAATTCTGGCTAATGAGAACTGAACTTTAACCAACGTAAGTAATCTCATCCGAATTCAGTATTTATGCGTGAATTTATCAATTCATTTTCCAACCACTTAGGACAACATTAAACTAAGGAATTTAATATTAAACGAATTCGGCTAACCGCTAAATAGTGAATATCTGGCATACGAGAACTGAACTTTAACCAAAGTAAGTAATCTCATCCGAATTCAATATTTATGCGCAAAATATTTAGCTGATTTTTAAAATAAGTGTGGGCAATAATAAGTTGATTTTTGTTTTTTTTTTTTTGAATGTTTATTTTGATTGTGTCTATATCTCATGTACTAAAGGTGAAAATTTTTATAGCTTAAAGAAATATTATCATAACTACCTAGGTTAAATAAAATATGAAATTCATTGTTTCAGTTTGAGAATTTATTTATATTCAGAGAATACAAAACTATATTTTACTTACACATTCGTATGGCAAAACAATTTTTTTTTTGATTTTTGGAAATTTCGATTTTCAGTTTGATGTTAACTTTAACATTTTGTTAAATGGAAATTTTATAGAGGGTAAATAATATTAATAAGAAATTTATAAAGGTATATTTTAATTATATTTAAAGGTGAAATTAAGTTAGAAAAAAGATTTATTGTGTCCGATTTTTTTTTTGTTTTGGAAAAATAGTTGTTTTTGTATTTATTACATATTATATCATATACAAATTTAATTTTTTATATGTATATATATCTATATGCATATTTGATTGTTCAATTTTGTATGCAATTTCAGAGTTTAGTTTGGCAAATAAATATTTAAAATAATTATTTTTATTTACTTTAGTTAATTATAATTTTTTTTTGATATTGCATAAATAATATATTAAATTACATTTATAATTTTGTTTAGATTTTTTTTAAGCAGTTGTTGCTTTTGAGTTTTTGAATATTTTCTTAATTTGTTATTGAAAAAGAAACAAAGAAAAGAATATAATAAGAAAGTATAGGAAATAAAGAAAAATTATTTTTTTTGATTTGTTTGATAATTTTTTTTTGCGTTTTTTTTTTGAAGCTGTAATTTAATTTTTTTTTGGTTCAAATTGGAACTTAAATTTGTCTTGAATTTTTATTTTTGTGTTTAAATTTTTTTTTAAATTTGAACTGGGTTTAAATTTGGGTTTTTGTTTATATTTAGGTATATATATATTACAATTGGATTAGAAAAAAAATAAAAATAATTCGATTTGATCTAAATAATAACAGGTTTTAAAATAAAATTTAAATTAAACGCGGTTAAGACTTTTTGATAATATAAAACAAAAACTTTGTTTTGAAATTTTGAGCCGTCCTTGCGTTTTTTTAAATAAGGAAATACTATTTGATATTTTTTTTGGTTATCGATATCGATATATATACTTAGGATTACTTAGAATTATAATATAATATTTATATATAAATAAATTTAATTTTTAGAATTTAAAATAAATTTTGTTAGAAATTAATTGATTTTGTTTTTGCAATAAATTTAATTTTATTTTTTTATCGTAAATAGATATTGATTTTTTTTTAGAGCTAATTAATTTTTTTGATTACATTTAGTATTATGGCTTTAAGACATAGCAATAATTTTAATATTCCACAAGACCCAAATATTTGTCTTATCTGTTACGAAGCTTTGAAAAATTCAACAGATATAGTTTCAACCAGGTGTAAGCATATGTTCCATTTAGCTTGTATCTATGATTGGTTGAATAGTTCAAATTCTTGCCCAAATTGTCATAGCTCTGTCACAAAAAATAGTTTACTGGAAATGGAAAACATGAGAGGAAATGTTCCAGCAACTGAAAGACCAAATGTTCTAACCGTTCCAAGTAAAGGAGCCGTACCTAAAACAAGAGATAATGCTTCAAAGACAAAAAGCCAAAAAGAGCGAGAGAATGCGAAACCTGATAGAAATATTTCATTACCAATGGAAACAAACAGATCAAACACCATTGCAAATATTGGAAATTCCGATACTACAAGAAGGGAGAACTCTTGGGATTTGGAAGCCAGGATTATGGCTAATGTAAATGAGAAAGTCCAAGAAGAATTTTCAAAATTACAATCGATGATAAGTCAATTGTCGCAACAGCTGAGTCAATCAACTATCCAAAGAAGTCGAGAACCAGAAGAGCCCGAATGGCCACGAGAAAGCTTTTCTCCACTTTATCGATATGAAGATCGACCATACGTAGAAGAATCAAGAGCCCCCGCTAGAAACATACCTGGGAGAGCCTCATTGTCTTCAATTACGTTAGCTAATTCAAGTAAAGTTTCAAACTTGATTCATAGTTGGAACTTAAATTTTAATGGATCGCAATCAGGATTACCAGTTGAAAATTTTATTTACATGGTTAACTCATTGGTACATGATAGCTTGGGTGGTGATTTTAAACTGTTAAGTGAAAATTGTCATTTACTATTTAGTGGAAAAGCTAGAGAATGGTTTTGGCGGTACCGTCAATCTGTAATAGGGGTAGAATGGTCAGCGCTGTGCAAAGCTTTAAAATCACATTTTAACGATTATATGTCAGATATGGATATTCGAGAAATGATGCGCGATAGAAAACAACACGCGAATGAAAGCTTTGACGATTTCTATTGTGCAATTTTATCGCTGAGTGATCGTTTAAGTTACCCAATAAACGAAAAGGAGCTTGTAGAACTTTTAAGAAAAAATCTTAAACCATATTTGAGAAAAGAAATCTTTTACTTGCAAATACATTCGTTAGCACATTTACGACACCTATTGCTTAGGCGGGAATCACTCAATGCTGAGCTAGAGCGAAACCAAAAGGTAATTAGAAAACCGATTCATGCACTTCATGCTGAAGAAATAGAATCCGAAGAAGAAGTTATGGGAAATATATCGCAGATTAAGAAAACCAATGAGTCAGAAAATAAATCATTGATATGCTGGAATTGTCAAGGCCAAGGACACCGGTTTATGGATTGTCTTGCAGAAAGAACCATATTTTGTTATGGATGTGGCACTCCAGAAGTTTATAAACCACAATGTACGAAGTGTCAGGGAAACGCGAAGGCGAGCGGCAGTCTGAACTCCGGGCTCCGCTCGAGAAAACTATAAGTTCAAACCAAGATAAGAAATCTTTAAGCTCAAACAAAATATCCGTAGCTTGTCAAACTATGCCAAATATTAAATGCCATAAACCAATCTTATATCCGTTAAAACCCTATCATGAGAGATTAAAAAATTACTTGGAAGTTAGGAAAAGAATTTTTAGTGAAGGAAAACCTGCCAAAATTTGTGTACTAAACAGAAAACCAAAACGCAATACAATTCGCAAACGAGAATTTCATAAGAAGAAAAAACAGATTCATTTGCAAATTAAAAAGAGCTTGGATTGTATTAAACAATCGAAGTCCGATCTCAGACCATTTGCAGAAGTTATTATTTTTGGTCGTAAAATTGGAGGATTATTAGATTCAGGTGCATCTATTTCCTGTATTAGTAGTAATGCGTTACTAGAATTTTTAGATAAAAACATAAAATATAAAAAATTTGCAAATTTCGTAGAAACAGCTGGTGGTGAGAAATTTAAAATTTTAGGTAGTATTACAACCAATATTACTTTTAATAATATAACCAAACAAATGAAATTATATTTAGTTCCTGGTTTAACACAAAATCTATATCTTGGGATAGATTTTTGGAATACGTTTGGTCTGATGAACCAACTTAAAGGTAATTTTCAATTAGAAGAACTTAATCAACATAGTGAGTCACACGGGTTAAATCCATTTCAAAAACAAAAATTATTACGGGCGATAAAATGTTTTCCTGATTATGATATTGAAGGTCTAGGAAAAACCAAAATTTTAAAACACAATATCGAAATAGAAAAGGATGTCAAACCAATAAAACAACGTTATTTTTCCGTATCACCTGAGTTACGTTACCATATTCTGTAACATCTAAATATAAAAATGCCGACAACATAATATGCAATCCGACACCTCCAGACAAAATCGAAATGCATAATTATGAAATAAAGTCGATGAACGATCGAAGGTTAAACGATCCACATAAAATATTACTTTTTTAACAAAAGTGATATTTTATACGAAATAACAGTTTTTACTTTCATCAGCAAATTTAGCAATTCAGGTAGTTAATTAAACATTAATTAGCAATTACAAAGTCAGTTAATAAAAGTTAACAGTAGAGATTAATTCTATTTTTTAGTTTAATAAAAGCTAAAATAAAGTTTTATTATAAAATAAAAATAATTTGTTTTTTTTAAAGTAAGAAAAGAATTAAATCGTTTCTGGCGCAGTCGGTAGGATGTACTTCTAAAGAAAGACATCCAGCGAAATCGAATCGAATATATTATATATAAAAAAAAAATATATAAATAAAAACAAGGATCAATTAAAGAAACATAGCAAAATTTAAAAAATTAATTTTGTGCAGAAACACCGATCCAAAATTTATAAAAAACGTAATAAATTTTTCGATCAAAATCGAAATTTAAATTCTAATATGGCAACCATTGAACAATTAACCAACCAAGTTGCTTTACTTACACAACAACTAAATGAGCAGAACAGCAGACTCAACCAGGTTAATCGAACAGTATTCGAATTAACACCGGACCAAATTATCAGAAACTTTAACGAAATAACACCGTTTTCTGGTGAAAATTCCTACAAACTAAAATCATTTCTAAGTGCAGTTGAAGATGTGGAAGCTCTTTGTGGACAAAACAATGTCCAACTAAAGCAATATTGTTTGAAAAAAGTTATCAACAGTAAAATCATCGGAAAAGCCAGAAATGTCATCCTGGAAATACCTGAAGATAGCAGAAATTGGGACACTGTTGTCAACACTCTTTCAGTGAGATTCAGACCAAAAAAGACAATACATCAGCTCCTGTTCCAAGCCAAGGAATATAAGGTATTTAATCTTAAAGATTTATTTAATAAATTAAGTAACATTAAATCAGAAACTAGTGAAATTTGTGATTTTGATAACGAAGAAAGTTTTACTTATGAATCAATAGATAAAGAATTAGTTTAACTTTTAAAATTAAAATTAATTCCAATTATGCAATTACAAATAGATCAAAGTAAAACTTTATTCGAATTAGATAATATCTTTTGTCAACAAGAAATATATTTAAGTGATGAAGTAATAAAAAATGAATACAAATTAAATAAAAATAATAAGTCAGGAAATATTAATAAATTTGTTGTTGAAAAAAATAAAAAGGAAAATCCTAACTTTCAAAGAAAAAATCCTTCTTATAATAACTACCGTTCTAACAATAATTCACCAAATTCATTTAATAATCCAAACACGACAAGACCTAATTTTTCTAATAATAATTACCAAAATAACAGAACGACTGGACAATTTAGAAGACAGAATTTCTCAGAAAATAATAGATCAGGACAATATAAAAATTTTAATAATCGGACAGAACAACCAATGGAAGTAGACAATATTAACGAAGAAAATGACACGAACCAAGAGGTAAATTTTACAAATTAGCCTCGGAAAATAGATTACCAATTATTAAATTAACATTTGAAAAAATATCAATTAATTGTTTAATAGATACAGGGTCAGACACTAGTCTCATAAAACCTAATATATTACCATATAAAATATTAAATTTGCATAAGCCAATTACATATAATTCTTTAGGTGGACCAAAAAGTGTAACACACAAAGTTATTACACCTATCCCCAAAGAATTAATTAAAACAGGAACTTTAGAATGGAAAGTATTCCCTCTCAAGAGTGAAAAATATGATGCAATAATAGGCATTAATTTCTTAATAGCTTTTCAGTCAAAAGTCGACGTTGAGAATCAGTTTCTAGAAATTTTTTCCAAGTATAAAATTCCTTTTGAAAATATAAATTTTCCCAGTGAAATTGCTCAAGCAAATCACTTAGAACCAATAAATAACATAAAAGACGAAATCTTTAATAAAATAAATCAAGAACATTTGAACTCTGAAGAAAAATCCTATTTAAAAGATTTACTAAATAAAAATCAAGACTTATTTTTCGGTGAAGGTGACAATCTGACCTTTACACACGAAATAAAACTTGAAATCAAGTTAAAACATGAAAATCCGATTTACAGTAAAATATACCGCTACCCACAAGTTCATGAAAAAAAATAGAAAAGCAAATCCAGGACATGTTAAAACAAAGAATAATTAGAGAATCTAATTCACCCTACAATTCTCCACTTTGGATTGTACCAAAAAAATTGGACAATTCCAATATAAGAAAATGGAGAATAGTTATAGACTATAGGAAACTTAATGAAATTACAATTGACGATAAGTTTCCTATACCAAATATAGACAATATTCTTGACAAACTTGGACGTTCACAATACTTTACGACATTGGATTTAGCGAAAGGCTTTCACCAAATAATAGTGAATGAAAAAGACCAAAAGAAAACTGCCTTTTCGACACCTTTCGGGCATTACGAATATATTCGCATGCCTTTTGGCCTGAAAAATGCGCCATCTACTTTTCAGCGAATGATGAATTCTGTACTCCGAGAATACATCAATAAAATATGCGTAGTATACCTAGATGATATACTGATTTTCAGTACATCTATTCAAGAACATATAACCAATACAAATAAAATATTCAACAAACTAAGACAAGCTAATTTAAAAATTCAAATAGACAAATGTAACTTTTTCTGTAAAGAGACAGAATATTTAGGACATGTACTAACAAAAGACGGAATTAAACCCAATCCAAGGAAAATTAAGGACATAGTAGAATTGAAACTGCCAACTACCCAAAAGCAGATCAAATCATTCCTAGGAATTACTGGCTATTACAGGAAGTTCATAAAGGACTATGCCAAAATAGCCCAACCAATGACGAAGTACTTGAAAAAAGACACTCAAATAAACAAACTGGACTCGTCTTACATTAACGCTTTCGAACAATTAAAAACTCTTATAACTTCACATCCCATTCTTAAATACCCAGACTTTAACAAACCTTTTAAACTTAATACAGACGCTAGTAATTACGCAATAGGTGGAGTACTACTTCAAGACAACCATCCAATTTCATATGCGAGTAGAACCCTAAATAATCATGAGATTAAGTATAGCACTACAGAAAAAGAACTTTTAGCCGTTATATGGGCTATAAAATATTTCCGACCGTACATTTACGGCAAAGAATTTGAACTAAGAACAGATCACCAAGCTTTGAAATGGTTACATACCAAATATTTAGGTAAAGACTTAAATCCCAGGTTACAAAGATGGATTTTGTCTTTAGGGGAATATAACATAAAAATTGAATTTCTGAAAGGGAAAGAAAATAAAATCGCCGATTTTCTCAGTAGGATAAATACGGACGAACATGAAATAAATATATTGATCGAGACGTTCAATTTTAACGAAGGAAGAGAAATCATAAATACGCAACATGATGAAAACTCTTCTCAAAACAATGAAAATAATTCACTTCAACCAACAATTCATTCTCAGGAAGAAGAACAAAATGACCATATCCCTATTTTAGAAACAATAGTAAACCGTTTTAAAACCCAAATAATAATTACCTCTAATTTCACACAAGAATTTGAACAAATATTAGGAAATCGTAGAATTTATATTAACCCAGATTCAACTACAGCAAACTTAATCAATACTTTAAAAACCTATATATCAGGAAACAAAGTTGCAATATATACCCAAATATCTGATCATGATTTCAACGTTTTTCAACAAACCCTAATTAAAGAATTTCCTAACATTAAATTCGTAAAATGTACTTTCTTCGCTCAAGATATAAAAACCGAAGAAGAATTAATAAAAATAGTGTCTATCCATCATAAAGAACAAAAACATCCAGGAATCGTTGCTCTTTATGAATATTTAAAAACAAAAATATATAACAAACAACTCAAATTAGTAATAAATAAAATTACAAACAATTGTGATATATGTTGTCAAGGGAAATATGATCGTAACCCTATCAAACCCAAATTTAAAAAATCTGAAATACCTACAAATAAAAATCAAATTGTACATGTAGATACCTACACAAATAAAAGACAAACATTTATAGTTTTTATTGATAAATTCACAAAATTTGCAACAGCTTATCCTTTAGAAAACAGAAATCACGTAGAAATTATAGAAAAACTAAGAATTTATTTCAATCACAAAAAACCCAAAAAATTAATTGCGGATAATGAATTCAAATCTATTCATATAAAAGAATTCATTAATAATGAAAATATAGAATTACACCTTGTCAAACCTAATAGTCATACTGGTAATTCAGACGTAGAAAGACTTAATAATACAATCACTGAAAAATTACGTATATTGAATTTAGAACAACCCTGTCCTATAAGAATTCAGCTCTTAGAAGCTATAAAGTCCTACAATAACCAATACCACAGTACAATAAAAACAACTCCTTCAAACGTTGAAAACAGTTTAATTTCAATAGAAACAATATACAATAACCTCATTAATTCCCAAAATAAAAGATTGAATAAACATAACAAAAACAGAGAAGACTACGAAGAAACAAGAAAACAAGGCTATATAAAAAATTATAAATCACTAAGACACAAAGATGAACCCAAATACAGAAAACACAACTTATCAAATATACACTGTACTAATATAAAACGACCTCTTAAATTTTCAGATAATAATGATAATATTTCTTACCCTGACAATGACACAAGTGACATCAACTCAATTACAAGTAGAGAAAATTGAATCTATAAATGGATATACTATTATACAAGAAGAAGAAATTCTCATACCAAAAACTTTTAATTATTCTCTTCATATTATTGACTTAAAACAAATAGATAACGTTATAAATGAAATAATAAAAAGTACAACTTTACTACCAACAAACATGAGCTCCTCATTATTTAAAGACATTGAAAAATTACAAGACAAATTAACAACTTTAGAAAACGGACATCACTCAATACATAAACGAGGACTTTTTAATTTCATAGGAACAATTAACAAATGGATAACTGGAACTATGGATGACGACGACAGAGAAACAATTAACCAACATTTCGAAACCGTTGACAATAACAACCATAACGTCATAACAACAATAAATAAACAAATACAAATAAATGACAATTTTAATACATCCATAAATAAATTACTTAATGTTATTAAAGAAGACAGACAGTTAACTCAAGAATTTCTAAAAGAAGTAACTAACCAAAATCAACTTAAAATTACGGTATTCGACATTAAATTAAATATTCAAGAGATAGACAGAATTATAAACGAACTACAAGACAATATAATACTTTCCAATATTAATATAATTCATCCATCGCTTTTCACTCATCAAGAAATTTCAGAATATCAAATTAACGCAGATAAAATAAAAAACTTAAAAGTAGGATTTTCAAAAACAACAACAAACAAATTAATATTCCTAATTAAAATTCCATATAAAATGAGCTTTATAAATAAAAAATTAATCGTACCTTTATCAAACGAAAATACTTGTAATTCAATAGAATATCCAATTACACAAGCTTTAGAATATCGCGGTGAATATTACGAATATGATTTAAACAAAGCACTTCATCAGTTAAATGACCTGAAACATTGCATTACTCAGCAAAATTGCAAAAATATAAAAAGTTGTTCAACAGAAATTTATAATATAGATGATAGTAGTTTACTAATTCAATTAGCAAAAAATGTAACATTAGTTTCTAATTGTGACGAAAGAAAATTTCAATTGAATGGAAATTATTTTATAAAATTTTACAATTGTATTATAAATCTAGATAATAAGACATATTATAATAATATCAAAGAAATAAAAAATAAATATGTAATTCCTAATTTAGACTATAAGTCTGAAAATAATTCTTTAACTTTAAGTGACATTGTAATTAAAACAACAAAAAATATAGAAGAAATTGAAGAACTAAGGTTCCATAAAAAATTTGTTTATTCAGCAATTACTTTAGTTATAATAATAAACTTAATATTAATAATTATTGTAAGTATTCTATTATATTGTAAAATGAAAGTAAAAACCATTAAAACGATTCAGGAGAATCTTAATTTTAACGAAGGAAGAGTTACGTTACCATATTCTGTAACATCTAAATATAAAAATGCCGACAACATAATATGCAATCCGACACCTCCAGACAAAATCGAAATGCATAATTATGAAATAAAGTCGATGAACGATCGAAGGTTAAACGATCCACATAAAATATTACTTTTTTAACAAAAGTGATATTTTATATGAAATAACAGTTTTTACTTTCATCAGCAAATTTAGCAATTCAGGTAGTTAATTAAACATTAATTAGCAATTACAAAGTCAGTTAATAAAAGTTAACAGTAGAGATTAATTCTATTTTTTAGTTTAATAAAAGCTAAAATAAAGTTTTATTATAAAATAAAAATAATTTGTTTTTTTTAAAGTAAGAAAAGAATTAAATCGTTTCTCCTGCGATTGAGAGGAAAATACATGAAGAAATTGATCGAATGTTGGAACTCGACATAATTGAACCAGCTCCACCAAACTGTCCATGGAGTAGCCCAGTAGCAGTTGTGCAGAAAGAAGGAAAATTTCGATTATGTTTGGATTCCAGGAAGCTCAACGAAGTAACAATAAAAGACGCATATCCGCAACCAAAAATAAATGGAATTATTTCGCGATTACCCAAAGCTGAATTTATTAGTTCACTAGATTTGAAACATGCATTTTGGCAGATTGAGTTAGAGGAAGAATCACGTAATATGACAGCATTCACAGTGCCAAACCGCCCATTATACCGATTTAAGGTAATGCCTTTTGGCCTTACAAATGCTCCACAAACGTTATGCCGTCTTATGGATATTATCATCCCTGCTCAATTGAAAAATCGGGTTTTCGTTTATTTAGATGATTTACTTCTTGTTAGTAGCGATTTCGAGGAACATCTTGAGCTTTTATTGGAAGTGGCACAAGTTCTAAGCAAAGCTGGACTTACTTTAAATATTCCAAAATGTAAGTGGTGCATGAAGGAAGTCAAATACCTTGGATACATAATAGGAAATGGATGTTTAAAGCCCGATCCAGATCGAATTTCTGCAATAAGGAACCTGTTAGCTGCTAGATCCGCCAAAGAAGTGCGAAGTGTTTTGGGCCTTGTTGGCTGGTATCGTCGCTTCATTGACAATTATGCGTCTCTAACAGCTCCGTTAACCGAGCTTACAAAGAAGGTCAAAACTTTTAAATGGACTGAAGAAGCTCAACAAGCTTTTGAGATTATCAAAGAAAAAATGATCACCGCTCCTGTTTTGATTACACCAGATTTCGAAAAACCCTTTATAATTTCGTGTGATGCTTCTAAAATAGGTGTAGGAGGTGTTCTGGCTCAAGAAGATGAAGAAGGAAAATAAAGGCCTATAGCTTTTGTCTCAAAAAAATTAAATAGAGCCCAACAAAATTACTCTATTACAGAGCTTGAATGTTTAGCGGCCATATTATGCATTGAGAAATTCCGAGAATACGTGGAAGGCCAAGAATTTAAAATTATTACCGATCATGCCAGTTTAAAATGGTTAATGAGACAGCAGGATTTAAGTGGAAGATTGGCACGTTGGTCTCTTAAACTCCAAAGTTTCAATTTTACTATTGAACATAGAAAAGGAAATCTACATGTAGTTCCCGACGCACTATCCAGACTAATAGTAGAAGAAATCCAAAGCTCAGAAGTGGTTGAACCGGAAATAAATTTGAATTCGCCACATTTTCAATCAAAGAGTTATACGGATTTGCTCAAATACATAGAAGAAAACCAAAACCGACTACCAGATCTGAAAATCATTGATGGTTATTTATACATCCGAAAAGAATTTGCGAGTGGAAATGAGAATATGGATATCTCCGCTTGGAAGCTATGGGTTCCACAAAAGCTGATTGAAGATGTCATAGAACGCGCTCATAATCGACCGATGTCTGCTCATGGCGGAATTGGGAAAACGTTGGAAAAGATAAGAAGAAATTTATATTGGCCAAATATGGCAAAAGATGTGAAAAGCTATGTTTCAAAATGTGAAGTATGTAGGCAATGCAAAGCTCCAAACTTTGTGTTAAAACCACCTATGGGTCCTCAAGCTGTATCATACCGCCCATTTCAAAGATTATATATGGATTTTTTAGGTCCGTATCCTCGTTCAAAAAAAGGTCATGTCGGAATATTCATAGTTTTAGATCATTTTTCCAAATATCCATTATTAAAACCAATTCGGCAATTTACCACTTCAGCCATAATCGAATTTATAGAAGATCATATTTTTCACATATTTGGCGTACCAGAAATAATAGTTACAGATAATGGTTCCCAATTTAAATCAGTACAATTCGCACAGCTTTTGAATAAATATGGTATAAAACATATATTTACAGCTATATATTCTCCTCAATCAAACAATGCAGAGCGGGTTAATAGAACATTAATAGCCGGAATTCGTTCGTATTTGTCAAAGGATCAAAGAGAGTGGGATAAGAATCTTAGCCAGATAGCATTCTCATTACGAAGTTCTTATCATAGTGCTATAGGGTTTTCTCCATATACAGTCTTGTTTGGTCAACAGATGGTAACTCATGCGGACTCATACAATCTATCACGTAAGCTAAGTACCATCGAAGAGGGCTTGGAAATACTTGATCCGAATGATAAATTGCAGTTGCTACGACAACAAGTACATGATAATTTAGACAGAGGTTTTACTACCAATGAAAAGAGATATAACCTTAGAACAAGGCCAAATAATTTCAAGGAAGGTGATATTGTTTTTAGAAGAAATTTTGCTCAAAGTAGTAAGATAAATAAATTCAACGCGAAGTTAGCACCTAAATTTTTAAAAGCGAAAATTAGCAGAAAGTGCGGAAACCACTATTACGAATTAGTAGATACGGAAGGAAATAAAATTGGAACATTTCACGCTAAGGACATATTGACCTATTCGAATAATCAACCTAATTAAATTACTTCATTTTCACCGCTTTCCAGATGATTTTCTTTCTCAAGTTCAATAAAATCTTCTGTTTTGTGACGATCCTTAATCTATATATATATTTGCATAATTTTCTTTCTAAATTAATTTACATTAAATTTTTGTTTTCTCATTTAGTTATTTGCGAAATTAGATTTTTGTTCCTAAAATTAAAAAAAAAAATAAAATAAAAAAAATGAAAAAATAAAAAAACAGAACTTGTTCTTCATATAAGATATAACCAGAAAAAATTAAAATTCAAAATTGCATGAAAGAAAAGAAAAATAAATAAAAATGAATCAAGAAATCGCAGGAACAATTACTGTCACGTCAGTGAACCATTAGTAACAGTGATTAGCTAGTAACAGTATCCTGTTATTATATTTCTTACCGATTCCGATTAGAAATAAAAAAAAAAGGAAAAAAATGGTTTGCTGTACCGAATGTGTTTGTTTGCGGGTTTTTTTTTTTCTCGATTCTGATCGTTTAAATCGGCGTTTTAGGACGATTTGATTTTTTTTAATTTTTACCATATATGGTAAATTCTTTTTTTGTACGGCTATTTTTTAGATTACCTTTCGTGTAAAAAAATAGGTCGGGGGATTGATAATTTAGCTTTTAAAGAGGGAAGTTGCTCTTAAAAGAAAAAAAAGAAAATTGGTTTGGTGTATAAATTTTGTTGATATTTTGTGTTGTGGGTTAAAGAAATAAAAGAAAAAAATAAAAAAAATGTATAAAAATTAAATATGTACTTGATTAAAATTTGAAAAAAAATTTAAAATAAAGTAAATTAGATGTATAAGTTACTATAAATAAAAGTATCTAATTCTTTAGTTATTTTATGCAAGATTAAAATTTTAATTATGCAAGATTAAAACAGTTAAACTAAAAAAAAAAAAAAATAAGATTTATAAACTAAAACTTAAAAATAAAATAAGATTTATCAACTAAAACTTAAAAATAAAATAAGATTTATAAACTAAAACTTAAAAATAAAATAAGATTTATAAACTAAAACTTAAAAATAAAAAAAATAAGACTTATAAACTAAAACTTAGCTAAATAAGATTTAGAAGCTAGAACTTAAAATAAAATAAAAGGTTTATTATATAAAAAAAAAAAAGTAAATTAATAAAAGAGTTTATATAAAAAAAAAAAAAAAAACGCTATATATATATAAAAAAAACGCTATATATATATAAAAAAAAAAAAAAAATACAAAAAAATAAAAAAAGAAACAAAGGAAGTTTTAAACCAAATAAAACGAAAAAAAATTAAAACGAAAAAAAATTAAAAAAAAAAAAAAAAATAAAAAAAAAAAAAAGTACCAATTTTTATAAAATAAAATAAAACTTAAAAATAAAAAAAAAAAAAGTGCAATACATATTACATTAAAATTAAAAGCAACTGGCGAGTGATGGTGAAATTAGCACATGGAAGTAGCAAGGCTTGGAAACTGAACGCAGCAATTATTTTTTTTTCTCAACACTAATTTCTTTAATAAGTTTAAATTAAGTATTAAAATTTAAATTAAGTTTGTTAAGGTTCTTGAAAAAAATTTTTTTTTTAACTTTGTTTAAATATACATATATCTTGTTTTGTTTTTTATTAGTTCACCGATTAAGTTTGTGCAGCAGGCCTGATGCAGAAAATTAATCTGGTAAGTCAAAAATTGTTTTCTTAATTTTTTTTAAACAACATAAAATTTTAATTTCATTTTTTTTTAAATAAATTGCAAAATTTTTAAACGTTCCATATGTACTAAATTATATTTCTTTTTATTATTAAAACAAAAACAAATAGTAAAAAAGCAAATAAAGTAATTCTTTTCTGTTTTTTTTTTTGATAGAATTTATTAAGGTCATTGAACTTTAGATCTTAAAATTAAATTCTATCAGAATTCATATCTGTAAAATTTCTGTAACTTTGATTTTTTTTTTGATTATTAACATTTCTCTCTAACATTTTAACAGATATACCTGTAATGATGGTAATGTAATTTATGAGAAAGATCGTAAAAAAATAAAAAAATAAAAATATAAAAATAAAAATCTGTTTGTTGCTTTTTGTTATTTGTTAATGGTAAGAATAATATAATCGTATTTTGATCTTGACAAGGTCAACTAAAATAAAAAAAAAATAAAAAAAGAAGAGAACCTTTAATTGTTTTAAATGATATTGTAAAAGAATAGATTACATGTTCTATTTTTTTTTGTTAATTTTTGCCTTTTGTTATTGATAATAAATATTTAATGCATATTGATTGAAGTAAATGTTAAAACATATGATTGTAATTTTTTTTTATTGATTTATTTAGAATTTTTTTGTTTAAAATTTATATAAATACTTAGGATATTTATTATATATAAAAATTATTGAATTTTGGATAATTTATTTATTTTTTTTGCATATTATGAATAAACATTTGTAAAATTCAAATAATAATTTTTGTTTATAGTAACTTAACTTTTATACATCATGAATTGAAATAATTTTTTTCATGGAATTTATGTGGTAAATTAACTTGTATTTTAACCTAGGTAGGAAAATGGTATAGGGTTACCTAAAGCTCCCTGACATGGGTGGGTAACAAGGTTGGGAGGGTGCAGAATGATCGAAGATCATTCTGAAAGTTATAAGTTTTCTTCTACCCATCGTTTTATGAGATATATGAACCTTAATTTATTTAGTTTTCAGTTCGTTTTCCTGTGTTTAGTTTAAATTTTCTGTCGCTTTCGATTTATTTTATGTAGGTTTTGTTGTAGATAGCACGCGGTTCTGTAATTAAATAAAAATGGTAAAATTGTAAGATCCCACCCCATTCCGGCGAGCTAAGCCCTAAAATAACAAGACGTGCTATCGCGATTTTACCGACGAGAAAAAAAATGATTATTATTTTTGTTAAAAATTTATTACAGCTATAACATACTTAGATTCTCAACTGAATGTAAAAATATTGCATGAAATGTTTTGCTCTAAATATAACGACATTGCCGGTATTCTAAAGTACGAATACTACCTAAAACACTTTAACGAAAATTATGGGTATAAATTTGGAACACCACAGATAGATGTTTGTCCAACATGCGAAGAACTTTCTGTTAAAATAAAGTCTACAATGTTAAACGAAACTGCAAAACGTGTAGCTGCAGCAGAATTGACTATACATAAAAGAAGAGCTTTAAAGTTTTATAAGAAGCTACAGCATGTAAAGGAATTATGCCGAGAAAAAGAAAATGTTGGTGGCATCGTATTTAATTATATGCAAAATTTACCAGTATCCTTTATGCCGGTAAATGTGGAGCAGTAACACTTGAAGAAGCAGTATTCAAAAAATTTGTATGTTCACTAGGTCTTCCTGTTGATATAGTATTTTTTTCAGTTGACTTCATGAGTATTGTTACTACTTCTTTACGAAAATCTAATTGAATTTCTTTTTGTGATGGATGCAAATTGCGCCATAATCTCCACGCATTGCAAAGTGCTACATCTACAAAACCAGAAAAAATAGGCCACCACCATTTCTTTCCACGAATGCCGATCCAATAAATCGATATAAAGTTATCTGCCAAATCAACACCACCCATATTTTTGTTGTATTCTGCAATGGCGTGAGTTTGTTTAATTGGAACACGTTTTTTTTTAACACTAGAATATCTTGTAACAACTTTAGCGGACTCTACCTTTCCTGTATTTATAGCAATTGTAACTACAGCACTATCTTTCCATTTCACCAGTACGATTTTTTCATTATTTGTAAAACGATAATCATATTGACCTCTCTCAAATGTTTTAAAATTTTTATTATTTTCAAATAAATTATTTTCTTTTATACAATTTTCTCTTATAGTTCCATAGGCAAAATAACCTTTTTCAAGCAAAATAACATAAGAGAGGTATAGAAGTAAATAAATTATCAAAATATATTGTGTGATTAGCTGCATTTTGTACATAGCTTAGTAAATCAAGTACAACGGTTCCAACCATCCGTAAATCATTTTCAAATTGCTTCTGTGACTTTCCGGTATAGATGTCAAAGGCATAAACATATCCACTTGATGAAGTCAACGTCCTAAACTTCAAGAACTTCATGAGCATATCAATGAAAGGTCTAACTCTACACATTTTATCATTTTTGTCTAATTTGTCGTTATCCATGAAATGTAAGTTTTTTTTTATATTTCTATAAGTATTTCTAGAAAAACATGCTCTTGCAAAAGGGACTGTGACTTTTTTGTTTAGCATACAAATTACTTTGTGTCACTAGCAAATCAAACGCTTCTTCGTCAAAAAAACTTTTCAAATAAGTGAATAGGAGATAAATATTCTAATTTCCCCATATTTTGCTTTTCAAAATCACGTGGAAAATTTTGATATTGTGGTTCAGATTTTTCCCATTTTAATTTACTGTAATCTTTTTTGTGGATTTCATTTTGAACCAATTCTATATTTGGATTAAAATGAACTTTCAAAGGTCCAACAGTATCAGATGGAAAATTGTTGTCATCTGGCCCATTTTTATCAAAATCTTCTTCATCTGTTACTTCAGCAATATCGAGTGGCTAAATAACAATATCTGTGTCATCCTCTGCTTCATCTAAAATTTCAGCCACACCAGCTTCTAATTGATTCAAAGTTAAAAATTTTTTGCACTCCATAATTTATAAGTAAACTTGTTCAAAATCTAAAATACAATTATTGTAAATAATTAAGACAAAAATTATTAAAAATACTGACTTTTTTCTGCTGACGTTGCAAAAATGCAACACTTAACTTTAATTGCTTCTAAATTTTTAAATATTGGTTATATAATGTGAAAATGCACTTTTAATTGTTTATTTAAACCTTCTCAATTCAATTAATAAAAAAAATTGTAAAGTTATGAAAAAAATTAACAGATTGTATAATAACTTTACCCTAAAAAACCACACATTGAAGTGATGATTTAAAACACTAAAAAACATTACACACATAACTTTTTTTTAAACTAAAAATGCAACGGTCACCTGTTTAAATATTAAAAAAATTATTTGAAATCGATTCGATAACGGTAGGTTCAACTTACAATTTATATACGACTTAGGAAATGCTATTGCGTTTTTGCAACGTAAGCGTAAAATGGGTTAATATCGAAGTCAAACTTTTCTAGGTCTGATAGAATAATCGTAGAAGAATTTTCAGTCACTCTAGTAGCAATTTCATAACTTAATTTCTTTCTTATAGTAACTCCATTAGATTCTAAGATAAATTTATACGATCTGGAGAGCTCTGTGTCTGTTAATAAGTCAATATTAATATCACCCATCAGCACTATATTTTTATGTTTATCAAAAATCAAATTCAGATGGCTAAAAAATCACTATTGCTATCGCTTGGTTTTTTGTAGCAAACTGCAATTTTAAAGGATGGAGAAGTGTTATTTAATGAAACAATTATAGTATTGAATTGTTTAGGGACTTCTAAAACAGCATATTGAATATTCATCTTAATAATGCAGTTCCACCTCCTCTAGATTCATTATTAGAATTAAAATATGCTGAATAGCCAGGAATATTAAAAAATTTTTCTTCATCTGAATAAAGCCATGTTTCACCAATCTTGTTAATATCAATATTTATCATGTCTTTAACAAAAAGTTCGATTTCCATCATATTTTTTCTCAAACTTCTAGCATTAAAATGCACCAAATTTGTATTATAATGTGTGTAAATGTGATAAATGTGTAAATGTGATTTTGAATTTAAAAGTGATTTTAAATTTAGAATGTGTAAATGTGATTTTAAATTTAAATGTGATTTTCTCTCTAATTTCCTCTCTCTTCCATCCGATCGGAAAATATCTATTTTTGTGATATATCTATTATATCTATATCTATTTTTTTTTGTTTTTTAGTTTTAATATTGTTTTGTCGTTGAATAAATTATTTTATTTTTATTTAATTTATTTAACTTCGTTGTTAAATATGAATTTGTTTTTGTTAAAAAATTTATTTTATTATTATATTGAAATGAAATCTTCAAATCCCACACACGTAGTAAGAGTTATTCCCCCCTTACGGCATTTACAGCCACGCTTGAAAAGGAAAAGAAATATATATCTATCAAATTTTTTCATAACTTTACTAGTTTTTTTATTAATTGTATTGAGAAGGTTTAAATAAACAATTAAAAGTGCATTTTCACATTATATAACCAATATTTAAAAATTTAGAAGAAATCAAAGTTAAGTGTTAAGTGCATTTTTGCAACGTTAGCAGAAAAAAGTCAGTATTTTTAATAATTTTTATCTCAATTATTTATTTATTTATAATTTATCTCAAGAGAGCTTAAAATCGTACAAAGTATTTAATTAATTATTTGTTATCTTACAAAATTAGTTATCAAGTAAGTGGTTGTTACAAAATAGATAATACCAGTGCAAAAAAAAAAGTAATAGATTCTTATATAATTAAAAAAAACAACAAAAGAGAGAAAAAAGAGAATTGCTAACTAAGAAACAAAAGCAAAAAAGAAACAAAAACAAAAACTAAACCTATTCTAAGAGATGATATAAATTTAACTCAATCCAAAATTTCAATTTAAAAAAAAAAAATAAAAAAGAAAAAAAAAAAAAATAAAAAAGAAAAAAAAAAAAAATTTAATTTCTTAATTATTTTGATTGATGTATAAGTCAATATATTTATGTTTTAACCAATTGAATCGGTTATTGTATAAAGCAAACAAGTCCGCTTTTAGTTCAAAACAAACTGAGATATACATTTTTTAGATTTTAAATAGACACTTTAATTTGTCTAAAAACGAAACTTGTGCATTCTATACTTACTATAATAATAGCCTTAGAAAATTTTAGTTATTGTATAAAGATAACAAGTCCGTCGCATGTTTCGTTTATACAATCAATTCTCTTTAGTTGAACCGTTATGTGTCAAAATATGTTTTGATATGCAGTTTCAGATTCAGTAATATTTAATGAGTGAAATAATATTGTTTATTGTTAAGTGTTTAAAATAAAGTTATTATTAAATTATTAATATATAATAATATAATTAAAAAAAAGTTCAGTGATAGCAGTAGTGAAATTTCACAGCCTCCCAAAAAGAGAAAGGGTTTTCGGAACAAAAATTTGTATAAAAATAATATTCGAATCAAAGCTCGTTTAAATGGAGAATCATATATTAGCTAAAATAAAGTAGAAAAACCTGCGAAGACAATTTTATATAATAGTTGTGGGTAAGTAGTACAATAATTTATTAATGCTATATAGACAGAATGTAAATTTAAATTTCAACACTTTAGTTGCCGATTAAAATGTATAGACAAATTTTCACTGGATGAAAAGTACGCTATTTTTAAAATGCTGTATTCTGGCAAATCTAAAAATGAACAAAACACATTTTTAATGGGTTTTTTGGAAACGAAATCAATCACTAGGCAGAGATTAAGAAATCAAAATCGAAAACAAGAAAGACGACCTAATTTTATATATCGCATGTTAAATGAAGAAAACAGAATTCAAGTATGTAAAAAAGCATTTTTAGGTCTCTACGCTTTGTCAGGTAAAACAATATTTCGCTTGACTTAGCTCATTTTAAGTGGAAATTTGCCTCAAGATAACCGAGGTAGAATGCGGTAATGCTTTACCAGATGCTGTTATTTTAAAAATTGACGAGTACTTTCCTTCTTATCCCAACAAAAAAACTCATTATAGTAATAAGGCTATAACATACTTAGATTCTCAACTGAATGTAAAAATAATGCATGAAATGTTTTGCTCTAAATATAACGACATTGCCGGTATTCTAAAGTACGAATACTACCTAAAATACTTTAAAGAAAATTATGGTTATAAATTTGGAAGACCACAGATAGATGTTTGTCCAACATGCGAAGAACTTTCTGTTAAAATAAAGTCTACAATGTTAAACGAAACTGCAAAACGTGTAGCTGCAGCAGAATTGACTATACTTAAAAGGAGAGCTTTAAAGTTTTATAAGAAGCTACAGCATGTAAAGAAATTATGCCGAGAAAAAGAAAATGTTGGTGGCATCGTATTTAATTATATGCAAAATTTACCAGTACCCTTTATGCCGGTAAATGTGGAGCAGTAACACTTGAAGAAGCAGTATTCAAAAAATTTGTATGTTCACTAGGTCTTCCTGTTGATATAGTATTTTTTTCAGTTGACTTCATGAGTATTGTTACTACTTCTTTACGAAAATCTAATTGAATTTCTTTTTGTGATGGATGCAAATTGCGCCATAATCTCCACGCATTGCAAAGTGCTACATCTACAAAACCAGAAAAAATAGGCCACCACCATTTCTTTCCACGAATGCCGATCCAATAAATCGATATAAAGTTATCTGCCAAATCAACACCACCCATATTTTTGTTGTATTCTGCAATGGCGTGAGTTTGTTTAATTGGAACACGTTTTTTTTTAACACTAGAATATCTTGTAACAACTTTAGCGGACTCTACCTTTCCTGTATTTATAGCAATTGTAACTACAGCACTATCTTTCCATTTCACCAGTAAGATTTTTTCATTATTTGTAAAACGATAATCATATTGACCTCTCTCAAATGTTTTAAAATTTTTATTATTTTCAAATAAATTATTTTCTTTTATACAATTTTCTCTTATAGTTCCATAGGCAAAATAACCTTTTTCAAGCAAAATAACATAAGAGAGGTATAGAAGTAAATAAATTATCAAAATATATTGTGTGATTAGCTGCATTTTGTACATAGCTTAGTAAATCAAGTACAACGGTTCCAACCATCCGTAAATCATTTTCAAATTGCTTCTGTGACTTTCCGGTATAGATGTCAAAGGCATAAACATATCCACTTGATGAAGTCAACGTCCTAAACTTCAAGAACTTCATGAGCATATCAATGAAAGGTCTAACTCTACACATTTTATCATTTTTGTCTAATTTGTCGTTATCCATGAAATGTAAGTTTTTTTTTATATTTCTATAAGTATTTCTAGAAAAACATGCTCTTGCAAAAGGGACTGTGACTTTTTTGTTTAGCATACAAATTACTTTGTGTCACTAGCAAATCAAACGCTTCTTCGTCAAAAAAACTTTTCAAATAAGTGAATAGAAGATAAATATTCTAATTTCCCCATATTTTGCTTTTCAAAATCACGTGGAAAATTTTGATATTGTGGTTCAGATTTTTCCCATTTTAATTTACTGTAATCTTTTTTGTGGATTTCATTTTGAACCAATTCTATATTTGGATTAAAATGAACTTTCAAAGGTCCAACAGTATCAGATGGAAAATTGTTGTCATCTGGCCCATTTTTATCAAAATCTTCTTCATCTGTTACTTCAGCAATATCGAGTGGCTAAATAACAATATCTGTGTCATCCTCTGCTTCATCTAAAATTTCAGCCACACCAGCTTCTAATTGATTCAAAGTTAAAAATTTTTTGCACTCCATAATTTATAAGTAAACTTGTTCAAAATCTAAAATACAATTATTGTAAATAATTAAGACAAAAATTATTAAAAATACTGACTTTTTTCTGCTGACGTTGCAAAAATGCAACACTTAACTTTAATTGCTTCTAAATTTTTAAATATTGGTTATATAATGTGAAAATGCACTTTTAATTGTTTATTTAAACCTTCTCAATTCAATTAATAAAAAAAATTGTAAAGTTATGAAAAAAATTAACAGATTGTATAATAACTTTACCCTAAAAAACCACACATTGAAGTGATGATTTAAAACACTAAAAAACATTACACACATAACTTTTTTTTAAACTAAAAATGCAACGGTCACCTGTTTAAATATTAAAAAAATTATTTGAAATCGATTCGATAACGGTAGGTTCAACTTACAATTTATATACGACTTAGGAAATGCTATTGCGTTTTTGCAACGTAAGCGTAAAATGGGTTAATATCGAAGTCAAACTTTTCTAGGTCTGATAGAATAATCGTAGAAGAATTTTCAGTCACTCTAGTAGCAATTTCATAACTTAATTTCTTTCTTATAGTAACTCCATTAGATTCTAACATAAATTTATACGATCTGGAGAGCTCTGTGTCTGTTAATAAGTCAATATTAATATCACCCATCAGCACTATATTTTTATGTTTATCAAAAATCAAATTCAGATGGCTAAAAAATCACTATTGCTATCGCTTGGTTTTTTGTAGCAAACTGCAATTTTAAAGGATGGAGAAGTGTTATTTAATGAAACAATTATAGTATTGAATTGTTTAGGGACTTCTAAAACAGCATATTGAATATTCACCTTAATAATGCAGTTCCACCTCCTCTAGATTCATTATTAGAATTAAAATATGCTGAATAGCCAGGAATATTAAAAAATTTTTCTTCATCTGAATAAAGCCATGTTTCACCAATCTTGTTAATATCAATATTTATCATGTCTTTAACAAAAAGTTCGATTTCCATCATATTTTTTCTCAAACTTCTAGCATTAAAATGCACCAAATTTGTATTATAATGTGTGTAAATGTGATAAATGTGTAAATGTGATTTTGAATTTAAAAGTGATTTTAAATTTAGAATGTGTAAATGTGATTTTAAATTTAAATGTGATTTTCTCTCTAATTTCCTCTCTCTTCCATCCGATCGGAAAATATCTATTTTTGTGATATATCTATTATATCTATATCTATTTTTTTTTGTTTTTTAGTTTTAATATTGTTTTGTCGTTGAATAAATTATTTTATTTTTATTTAATTTATTTAACTTCGTTGTTAAATATGAATTTGTTTTTGTTAAAAAATTTATTTTATTATTAAATTGAAATGAAATCTTCAAATCCCACACACGTAGTAAGAGTTATTCCCCCCTTACGGCATTTACAGCCACGCTTGAAAAGGAAAAGAAATATATATCTATCAATTTTTTTCATAACTTTACTAGTTTTTTTATTAATTGTATTGAGAAGGTTTAAATAAACAATTAAAAGTGCATTTTCACATTATATAACCAATATTTAAAAATTTAGAAGAAATCAAAGTTAAGTGTTAAGTGCATTTTTGCAACGTTAGCAGAAAAAAGTCAGTATTTTTAATAATTTTTATCTCAATTATTTATTTATTTATAATTTATCTCAAGAGAGCTTAAAATCGTACAAAGTATTTAATTAATTATTTGTTATCTTACAAAATTAGTTATCAAGTAAGTGGTTGTTACAAAATAGATAATACCAGTGCAAAAAAAAAAGTAATAGATTTTTATATAATTAAAAAAAACAACAAAAGAGAGAAAAAAGAGAATTGCTAACTAAGAAACAAAAGCAAAAAAGAAACAAAAACAAAAACTAAACCTATTCTAAGAGATGATATAAATTTAACTCAATCCAAAATTTCAATTTAAAAAAAAAAAATAAAAAAGAAAAAAAAAAAAATAAAAAAGAAAAAAAAAAAAAATTTAATTTCTTAATTATTTTGAATGATGTATAAGTCAATATATTTATGTTTTAACCAATTGAATCGGTTATTGTATAAAGCAAACAAGTCCGCTTTTAGTTCAAAACAAACTGAGATATACATTTTTTAGATTTTAAATAGACACTTTAATTTGTCTAAAAACGAAACTTGTGCATTCTATACTTACTATAATAATAGCCTTAGAAAATTTTAGTTATTGTATAAAGATAACAAGTCCGTCGCATGTTTCGTTTATACAATCAATTCTCTTTAGTTGAACCGTTATGTGTCAAAATATGTTTTGATATGCAGTTTCAGATTCAGTAATATTTAATGAGTGAAATAATATTGTTTATTGTTAAGTGTTTAAAATAAAGTTATTATTAAATTATTAATATATAATAATATAATTAAAAAAAAGTTCAGTGATAGCAGTAGTGAAATTTCACAGCCTCCCAAAAAGAGAAAGGGTTTTCGGAACAAAAATTTGTATAAAAATAATATTCGAATCAAAGCTCGTTTAAATGGAGAATCATATATTAGCTAAAATAAAGTAGAAAAACCTGCGAAGACAATTTTATATAATAGTTGTGGGTAAGTAGTACAATAATTTATTAATGCTATATAGACAGAATGTAAATTTAAATTTCAACACTTTAGTTGCCGATTAAAATGTATAGACAAATTTTCACTGGATGCAAAGTACGCTATTTTTAAAATGCTGTATTCTGGCAAATCTAAAAATGAACAAAACACATTTTTAATGGGTTTTTTGGAAACGAAATCAATCACTAGGCAGAGATTAAGAAATCAAAATCGAAAACAAGAAAGACGACCTAATTTTATATATCGCATGTTAAATGAAGAAAACAGAATTCAAGTATGTAAAAAAGCATTTTTAGGTCTCTACGCTTTGTCAGGTAAAGCAGTATTTCGCTTGACTTCGCTCATTTTAAGTGGAAATTTGCCTCAAGATAACCGAGGTAGAATGCGGTAATGCTTTACCAGATGCTGTTATTTTAAAAATTGACGAGTACTTTCTTCTTATCCCAACAAAAAAACTCATTATAGTAATAATAAGGCTATAACATACTTAGATTCTCAACTGAATGTAAAAATAATGCATGAAATGTTTTGCTCTAAATATAACGACATTGCCGGTATTCTAAAGTACGAATACTACCTAAAATACTTTAACGAAAATTATGGTTATAAATTTGGAAGACCACAGATAGATGTTTGTCCAACATGTGAAGAACTTTCTGTTAAAATAAAGTCTACAATGTTAAACGAAACTGCAAAACGTGTAGCTGCAGCAGAATTGACTATACTTAAAAGGAGAGCTTTAAAGTTTTATAAGAAGCTACAGCATGTAAAGAAATTATGCCGAGAAAAAGAAAATGTTGGTGGCATCGTATTTAATTATATGCAAAATTTACCAGTACCCTTTATGCCGGTAAATGTGGAGCAGTAACACTTGAAGAAGCAGTATTCAAAAAATTTGTATGTTCACTAGGTTTTCCTGTTGATATAGTATTTTTTTCAGTTGACTTCATGAGTATTGTTACTACTTCTTTACGAAAATCTAATTGAATTTATTTTTGTGATGGATGCAAATTGCGCCATAATCTCCACGCATTGCAAAGTGCTACATCTACAAAACCAGAAAAAATAGGCCACCACCATTTCTTTCCACGAATGCCGATCCAATAAATCGATATAAAGTTATCTGCCAAATCAACACCACCCATATTTTTGTTGTATTCTGCAATGGCGTGAGGTTGTTTAATTGGAATACGTTTTTTTTTAACACTAGAATATCTTGTAACAACTTTAGCGGGCTCTACCTTTCCTGTATTTATAGCAATTGTAACTACAGCACTATCTTTCCATCTCACCAGTAAGATTTTTTCATTATTTGTAAAACGATAATCATATTGACCTCTCTCAAATGTTTTAAAATTTTTATTATTTTCAAATAAATTATTTTCTTTTATAGGATTTTCTCTTATAGTTCCATAGGCAAAATAACCTTTTTCAAGCAAAAAATCATAAGAGAGGTATAGAATTAAATAAATTATCAAAATATATTGTGTGATTAGCTGCATTTTGTACATAGCTGAGTAAATCAAGTACAACGGTTCCACCCATCAATTAAAAATATAAAAACTTAGTTTGAACTAAAACATATTTACCAAATTTGCAATACAATTTATTATGAAGTTTTTAAATTATTAGGTTACTTCATTTAAATTATTAAAATTGTGTACTCTCATTATATTTTGAGAGAATTAAATGGCGGCGATATGAAATGCTAAAAAAAAACAGAAAATTTTATTTTGCTGAAAATTTCGAGTTGAAAGCTGCAATGCTGGTATGTTAAAGAAAAAAATTTGTGGATTTTAAAAAAGCGTTCCAGAAAAGTATGACAAGACAAACTTATAGAGGTGTTAAAAAGTAAAAACATTGATATAAAGGACATAAGGATAATTCAAAATTTGTATTGGAACCAAGTTGGTAAAATGCGAACGGATGGTGTTGTCACGCAGATTATAAAAATGATGAAAGGCGTAAGCCAAGGCTGCATACTTTCACCCATTCTTCTTAACGCAGAATACTAATGGAGGATCTAAACAGCAGGTGTAATATGTACAGACTCAAACTCCAGCAAAACTAAATATGTTTAATATATATATATATATATATATTATAATATATATATTAATAAAAATCCTGCAGAAGCTACCATCACTGAAAATCAATGGAGAAATAATTGAAAAAGTTGAAGTTAAAAATTTAGGAACAACTATCAAGAATAATATTTAGAAGTGTCGAAACCAGAAGAATCGAACAGACCAGAAAAGCATTCCGTGACATGACATGCAGAAAGTGTTATGTAGCACCGATATAAATCTGACAGTAAAGATGAAAATTATTAAATGTTATGCATGGTCATTTATCTTGTTATTTTACTGTATGGAACCAAAATTTAGCACCTAAGCAAGACAAAAAAATAGCGGTCTTCTAGATGTGGTTATAATTAATTGGAGTATTGGAGGGATGCAGTTACAAATGTCGAAGTGTTAAGAAGAATGAAGGCAGAAAAAAAATTGCTTCAGATCGTGCAAACAAGAAAAATTAGCTCTTTTGGACATATGATGAGAAACGAGAAGTATATACCATCTGCTACAATTATTAACTCCAGCTAAAATCCTAGGCAGAAGAAATAGAGGCAGACCAAGTATAACGTGGCTAAAAAATGTCGAAAAATGGTTCAACATGACCATAGTGTAATTGGTAAGAGCAGTTCAATCAAAGGAAAAAATGATGACTACCAATCTCCATACCGGAGCTTAAAAATATGAAAATCATAACATTATAATGTTAAATGCATAATTCAAGAAACACACATTTAGATACATATGTACATAATTTAAAAAAATAAGTTTTACAAATAGTTTTTAATGGAAATTAGATAAAAGGGAAACATACACAAAACACTCAAAATGTAATTATGCAAATGATTAGCATACAATTAAAATTTAAAACAAAATTGATAAAATTTGAACAATTTAAATCTTTAATTTAAAAATTAATTTTAACCGATATTTTCATAGTAAAACTTACTTGTTTTTCCACACTATCGCACATATTTACATTGCTAGAATTAGTCTCATCCAAATGTTCTTGTTTTATAACAGGCACCACTGGAAAAAAATCTAGCTGATTTATGTTAGATAAATTCTCTAGTTCCATTGAAATAAATGCCTATTATAATTTTCGTAAAAATATTATATTCATATGTACATACATATATGTAATTATGAAAACCAAGTTTTTTTCTTTAAATGGGCGTTATGTTTTAGTTTTATATTTTGGAAATCTATTTTCTGCAATATAAATATTTATTTAACATACAAAAATAAGTATGTACATATAATATACACACTCTTAAATATAAATTAACTAATACCAACGTAACTAATATACTTTTTTATAAATAAATTTATCAGCCATATACAGAACCAATTTTCTAAAAACTTTAATAGCATTCTACTTTTTATAGAAACCATAAAAAACACTATTTCGTTATTTAGTTTCCAACATTGGAATAACTTTAACCGTCACCCGATAAAATAAAATATAGTTAGCCTAACACAAGCGCTTGTTTTTGCTACAAAAATTAAAAAATAACACTTTAATCTACATTAACCTATAAACTTCAACTGCAGTGCAGTTTAGCGTCTATTCTATTCACTTTTGCTCAACTGTCTACTGTTAAACACGGGTGGTTGATTTAGAAAAAATTTTTTTGTTGTCAAAAATTTTAGAAAAGTCAAAATACTTCCACCTAATGTCAAAAATATCGCCATTTTTTTTTATTACCGCCATATAAAAATTTTTCAATTATCAAAAGTCATATGTTAGCCAGTTTTTAATCCATTTTGAATTTTCAAATATTGGTTTAACTGCAGCAGTTTAGTGTATTGTTTTAGTTTTATTAATAAATTTTTATTTAAAAATTAAAAGGTAAGTTTTGATTTAATTGAAGAAATAAAATTTTATATTTTGGAAATATGTACTAGAAAATGCGAAAAAGTTAGAGGAACTCATTGCCATTTTAGGGTCTACCTCGTAGCTTACAATCAAAAAAGATAGATTTATCGGAATTCCAAGGTTGGACTGTGGTAATTATCCCTATAATTAATTCTCTTAACTTTAAAAAATAATTCTATTAATTTAAAAACAAGCTTTTTTTAATTTAAGGTGATAGATGAAATTTGTCAAAAAAAAATTAAAGAAGACAAAGTAAAGGGAACAGTTTTTTTTGAAGATACTTGTTTACAAAAGGACTGTACAAAATGCTCGAAGGCTACGAAGGTAAATCAGCTGAAGCTGTTAGTACAGTAATATATTGTGAACATGAAAATCATGATTGTTAATTTTTATGATTGAAACAAATTTGTTATTACAATATAATTTTTTTTCTTTATTTATAAATTCGAAAAATAAAATAGGAAAGAAATATAGGCGACATCTAGTGACTTTAACATGAAACTGTTTAGCGACATCTATTGGTCTTTTAAATGTAGTAGTTTGTGGAAACTAGGAGCACTTCCAGCGATGGCGGCGCTAGTATCTAAAAATTTTAGGTATGCTATCTATTATTAGTATATATTATCTATGCTGTTAAACTGTATAATTTACCAACTTGACTCAAGAGTCAAGTAACAAGTTACATGTCTCCACTGTACTCTTCTAAGTACTGACTACTGACTGAGTAGTTACTGGAGGTACTGTAGTCGTCAGTTGGCACTTTCTAGTACCTACTGATTGAGTTTGAGTATTGAATTGCCATTGTTAAAACTTATAGGTAAGCTATACGATATAGATACATACAGGTTATAAGTACAATGAGCGTAGGTATGTCTATTACACAGAAATCATACTTTAAAAGTTGTCGCTTAGCTATACTCGACTTTAGCAACGCGACTGAAACTCTTAATTTTGTTTGTGTAACTCTGAAGTCTGGACGTTGTTGACGTTCAACCAAAGCCACCTAGATATTTTTTTTTTATTTGTGTATATCATTAATTCAATATAAGTTCAGATTATTAAAACGATATTTATAATTCATAGAGCAAATAATTACTTTGTTCGTTCTAAATATAATTTTAAATTATTTTATTCGCTCATTATTCTTGACAACTAAAAATTTTATAGGATATAGAAAGATTTTTCTAACTATAACGAACAGAAAATTTTATTCAAGATAGTTTTAGCAGTTAAAAATTTTTTAATTGATGAATTATTAACTTGAAATGTTCCTTTTTATAATTTTTACCCAACAAAAAAATCAAAACGTCACGAATGAAATTTTTCCCCAACAAAATTTTACTGGTAAGAATTTTATTAAAAATTTATTGTTCTCTCTCTTAATTTGGGGAAAAAAATAAAATAATATTTTAAACGAACGTAAATTTTCAAAAAATTTTATAAAATTTTATTTAGAACGAACAAAGCTAATTAAAATATAATAACAAGCCGAAACCTTGTTTTTAAATGGCTGCCGTACTGGTTATGAAAAATGTAAACAAAAGTTTTGTATGAATTTTATATTATATGGAATGGTGAATTTTTATTTCCTATTAAAAACGAAAAAAAAAAACAATATTAATTAATAAAAAACAAGTGAATAATAAAATAAAAATAAAATAGTAAAACATAAGTTATTTTTTTATTCCTATATTGCTTTATTAGTGCTACATAATTATAGTTACTTTTTCAATATCTCTTAAAAATATTTAAAATTATTTAAATATAAATAAAATTTAATTTAAAAAACAACTTCTCATTATTAATGAATGTGCCTTTTTAATTTTAATTTTGCAGGTAGAAATTACGTAATTGGAAATTATTTTATTTAAATTTTTAAGAGAAACATTTTTCATAGTATGTATATATAAGGGAAATCATTCAAAACTAACTTTTGTTTACATTTGTCATATAATTACGGCATCGGTTCTTAAGCTGTGGTCCACTAGTGGTCCGCGAAGAAAAAAATTATTAATGTAAAAAAAAATACTAAATATGTTGTCAAAATTAGTTTCAATGTTAGTAATAAAAAAACATTATTTTCATTACTAAAATTAATTACTTGTAGCCCTGTGTCCTTTACCCTGTGTACGTAATTTCAAAGAGACAGTTTATAAATTTACATTATATTATGTATGTATACACTTTATAAAAATTTTAAATTTAACGGTTCTAAAAAAATATTTAAAGTAAAAACAATCAAATCAAAGCAATCTATGAAAGTAAAATTAATTCGTTGGTCCGCAGATTTCAGACTTTTTTATCCGTGGTCCACGAAGTATAAAGTTTAAGAACCGCTGTTATACGTTTCCAATTAATAACAAAACGTGAATGTTAGGCTGGCCAGTAAAGATGGCTTCATCGATCAACAGGCATCGATTTTATTCCAAGTCATGCAAACAATGGATGATTGATGCTATCCTTTGATCAAGCTGTCCTTTTTTTGAAATAATTCAAAACCTGATGCTGGAGATAATATCGACGTTTTAGCGTTAAAATTAAGATATTTTTTTGCTATGTCAACAACAACGGGCCAAAATAGACGTGTATTTTCTGTTTTCGTTTTCTGCAAATTTTTCTTTCGCTTCATTCCCTAATCCCTCTTGCCTATAAACCAATTTTGTGGCGCAGATTTTTGGTATTCATTTCTTAAACCAAAATTTCAGAGTTTTAAAAATGAGTCCACCAACCAAAAGAAAATCCAAATAAAAATTTGTATGATACGTATAAACACGTTTTTATTTATTTACTTCGAAATTCAAACAAAAAAGATACTATATATAGGGTTTTCCAATTTGAGTGATATGATGTCTTTTCAAAAACAAACACACTAATTATTAAGGAAATTTAAATGTTTTTTATTTAATGTGAAGTACAATCGATACAATTAATTTCTGAATAAAACGTCATTCTAATGGCCGTCACATATACATTTGCATACATATACATACATATACATATATATATACATTTTTTTTACGAGGGTTGGTGGAAAACTCGAAAGTCACCAAGGGGAACTGCGCGTGGTTCCTCAGTGTAGTGTTGGACTTTAACCAACCAAAACCACCCCTCTTTTAAAACCAAACTTTAGGATGGAACCTTTATCTATAAAACAAGGCCAGTGAACCAACTATACGGCGATGGCTGGAGTGAGTGGAGTGAGCATTAAAGTTACAATGGGGTCGTTGATAAGACAAATAGCTCTGTTTTGCACATTATCTAGATAACCCAGCGCTGTGTGAGGCCCTTCAGCTCAAATGTGTGCATTGTGCTCCATTTTCGGCCTACTGTACGTTTTATAGATATTAAGAAGATCAGATAGAGAAAAATAGGTTTTGTAGCGATACAAAAATTCCAAACATTTAGCTGCATCTTTAGCTATACAAAACATGTGATTTGACCAAGTCATTTTTTGGTTTAACTCGACACCCAGCATGTTTAAATCTGTTGAATACTGCAAAATTTCTCCTTGAAATAGTAGTGGCAATTTTTCGCGAGATCAGACAGCATTGAGTTTTTTAGGTGTTGAAATCAACTCCGTTGACCTCACCCCATTTTTGTATTTTTGATAAATCATCATTTAACTCATTAATAGTGAATTTTTTTGCTGTTGTATTAATTTGGTGATTTAGTGATCGCAATAGAATCCGCAGCCAAAGAACTTCTTCGGAAAAGAATCCGGAGTAAGATCATAAACATACAAACCGATTGCAAAGCAATCGTTCGAATAAGGTGGAGGGTCGTTTGCACAAATCGAGGAAAACAATTGAGTGCTGGAAAGCCCTAAATGCGCTGGGGGAAACAAACGCAGTTAAGCTGCAGTGGAAACCAGCGCACTCAGGCTACCCAGGTAACGAAATTGCAGATGTGACAGCAAAATCTGTATTAAACAGACAGCTAGTGGATATAGAAGATGTAGGTATGCCGTACTCTGCGGTAAAGTTAGCAACAAGCTACTGGGCAAAAGCCAGAACTAAAGAAAGTTGGTGGCAATCCACAGGTTCAAATCATGCTAAAGAATTCTGTGGAGAATATAATAGTAAAAAGACTCAGAAAACTCTAAAACTAGAATAGAACCGATCTGAGAATATACATGGGAATTAGCACAGGACACCTGTTGCCAAGGACTCACGCCGAAAGAATAGGCATAACGGAGTTGAATCTATGTAGGGGATGTGGGCAAGAGGCAGAAACAGTACTTCATGTTCTATGCCAATGCCCAAACTTGAGGACCCAAAGGCGAAGAACTTTGGGAGAGGATCAATGGGGAAACTTCTTCGAGGTGAGAATGCTCAATTAAGGAGACATAGTGCAATTCATAAAAGGAATTGAGTGGCTCGACGAGACGCTGTAGAAAGCGAGCGGATCGTTGAGCAGGGGAGCACAACGGGTCGCAGGGCCTAAGTGTAAGGGCAACTTTAAGCCCTCCTGAGAAACAACAACAACAATGTTACAGCGGCTATGAAGCTCATAGGAAGCCGCAAGGGTGCTGTGGTCTGCGAAGCTATGGATCGGACTGGAGGTAAATGAAAGTAGGTCATTGATAAATAATAAGTAGAAAGTGGGTGATAAAAGTCATCCTTTAGGGACACCAGCATTTATTTTGAATTTGTCAGATGAATATCCATCGACCAGTACACGAATCGTACGGTTCGAAAGGAAATCTCCAATCTATTATAAAAAGACTCTACCTAGACCTAATGCTTTGCATTTTGGCAATAGAGCATCGTGAAATATCAAGAGCTACAACATCGGTCGCACCAGAATGATGGAGGCTAATGTTTAACTTCTCACAAAGATAAGTCATGAGGTCACCGGTCGAACGACGGGCTCTGAACCCGTATTGTCTATCATGAAGCGAACCTTTGTGATCCAGGTGTTTCAGAAGCTTTTGATTCACAATTTTTTCCATTATTTTGGAAAGGACCGAAGTTATAGCAATAGGGCGGTAGTTAGAGGGATCGCTTTTGATACCTTTTTTGGCAATTAGGAAAACATGTGCAACCTTCCTTCGGGTAGGATGGATACCCTAAGTGAAGGAAATGTAGAAAAGGATGCGCAGAGGTCTTGAAATACTGGAGTAGGTATTTTTGAGCACCATGGTAGTTATACCGTCTAACTTATTTGTATCAAGATTTTTCAAGATTTTCATCACTTTCACATCAGTAGAAGCATCGTATTCATCACATCACTAGAAATTGTTTCCTTGCAAAGTCGATTAAACCAAGATTTGGGCCTCCTTTCAACAGTTTTCATGGAGTGAGGAATGCATAACCTCGTTCCAAATAAAACAATTTCACTAATCCTATTTGCAGGAAAGTTAACATTTTTGTTACGGAAGCAAAATGCCTAATCAAAGGTTCTAAAAAAGTTGTTAAGAACCTTTGGTTGGAGATTGGGCTTACCTGGAAACTTGTATTAACCAAAGAATGGTCGGAATTACCCAGGGGGCAACCAACTTAAACCACATATTTTTCAGAGTGTGTGGTGAGAAACAGATCCAAGAGGTAGCTTTCTTGATCAGTACGATCCGGGATCCTAATGGGATTTTGGACAAGTTGAGAAAGATGGAAAAGAGAAGAGAATAGTTCAACTTGTTTCCCAATTGAGTTTTGACTCAGAGAGGTGTTACTAGAAAAGTGAAGCCAGTCTCTATTATTATATTATGAATATTGAAATCACCCGCCAGAACAATTTCAGTTCCTGGATATGAATCCAAAATTTCATTGATCTGGTTTGAGAGATTTTCAATTTCCACAACAGTTTCCTCTTCACTTGAGTTTGGGTGATCTGTATAAGAAACAGAAATGTATGACTTGCTTTCTAACAAGGATTTTTACCCAAACATAGAGGAAAGTTGGGTCTGGTTGGGTCAACACTTTTAAACCAGTAACACTTTTAAACCAGACGTTTCAATTATAATTCTAATAGCGGCACTCGCTGTTCTACTATATATTTGTGTTGCTAATTTAACTCTAATTTTTTCAAAAGTATTCGGATTAATATGTTGTCTAATTAATTTGGTACACATCTTAGTTTTTCAATTTATTTCAACTTCCCATAATTCTATAAGAATCTGAGAGAAATGAGAATGAAATGAATAAGAAATGAGATGAGAAATACCATCTTAGGTTTTTAAATCGGAATCCATTAATGTATTTCTAAGAGATTTAATTAGATGGGGAAAATCTTATATGCAAAAAATTTTGTTATTGTTGTGTTATTTCTAGCAAGGAAAAAACTTTGGCTGAAGCTTATCGGATCAATATCGGACAAAATTCTCAAACTTTTTTTTAATAATTTCTAAAAGTGTAAAAATTTAAAAGTGTTACGAGAGGAATATCTGTATACATATGTATGTATGTATATCCATACATTAGTTACAAAAAAAATATTCATATAAAATTTTAAAATATTTTATAAAGAACGCCTAAATATCTTACAAACCGGATCGAACATTCAATTTATTTTATACATAAATAACCTTTTCTTTCAAAGTTTTCGTTGAATGTTCTGACTTGAAAGCTGTAAAAGCGTTGTTATAAATATCGTGCATTAAAATAACTTTTTTGTTTTGACAAATGTACCTAGTTGTCTTTTGTGTTCATGTACCTAGTTGTTTTTTCTTAATTTAACTTTTTTTTTGTAAAGATATGGTAAGTTTCTTAACCCTTTCGTGCCGTATGTTTTTTGTTTAAAAAAATACCTTCTTAACTTTTAAAATTTTTAATTTCTGTTTTTTAATATGACTAACTATCTAGCTACCTTATCCAATATCAAAAAATACTTTTAAAAATTTTGTTATCTAGAAGGAATTATATACATATCTATAATTATACATTTAGTAAGTTTGATCTTAACTTACTATATCTTTGTGAGTCCGGAAAGATTAATACAAACCAGAAAATTTTAGAAAATTTCAATATTCCATCCAAAAGTATTTTTTAATTTTTAGAAAAATATTCTTCCAAACAAAAAAGAAAAAAGAAAAACAAGTAGATCTCCGTTACAATTTACATCACACTTAAGCAATATTAATAAAATTTTGTTGGCCTTCAAATATTATGCATGAGTTGTGTAGAGTTATTCTTTTTGAGATGAGCATGAGATCTATAAAATTACATTTTTAAAATTATAAGAACAGCATTTTGCTTGTGATGCATAGATAGATATGTAACTTTTGTATATTTTAAAATTAATAATTAAATAAAATAAAAATTTATGATATTTTTATAAAAATGTTTTATTTAAAAATTGTTTTTTTAAAATTAACTTATAATGTTACTATTTTGTTTATTTAATTTTATTTCAAGAAAATATTTGTTTAATAGAAAAATTGGATATTATGACTTTCCAATTTAAAGTCAAACTTAACACTAAAATTTCTAAAGAAAGGAAAAATTAACCAACGCTTCAATTTTTCCTAATTTCTACAAAAAAAACATATAATAAAAAAAACTTAAATTCTAAAAAACAATACTGACAAATTTATTTATTTTAAAGGAAATCAATTTGCTGATAAGGATTATTTTTCATATTCAATATTTTAATAATAACCTTCACATGGAATAATTAGTTACGCACCAAAACAAATATAAGTGGTTTATTACAACATAAGTGTTGCGCAACAAGCCAAAGTAAAACAAACAAATATAATAAGTCTAAAAAAAAATATTTATTCTTTGCAATATGAGAGTCTAGGTATAATTAAAAATAGCGTTTAAGGTTTTCCTTCTTTTTGGATATTATTTTTTTTATTTAAATAATTTACTAATTTGAGTTTTGAAGTAAAGTCACAAGTGTGTTATATTAAAATAATAAAAAGTAAGAAAACGAGAAGTATTAGAATTACGACAAACGAAATGTGTCACGTGGTGATGTTTGTTAAAATTTTCGTTGGTAATGTTTATTTTTAGTTATATTCAAAATAGAATATTTCATGTGGTGATTTTAGTTCCACATAATTAAAATTAGTGTATAAAAATTTATTTTGTTAAATTTGTTATTATTTTTATATGACATTTTTATTTCTTCAATTTGTTTTATGTTTTCAATTTGTTTTAAATGAACATCTTTTAAGTTTGCTTTTAATTCTACATTTTCTATATTTAAACAGTTTGGCAACATGATATATTCAAATAATAATTTTCTTTGATTGTAAATACAATATAAATAACAGTACAATTACTAAATGAAATTAGATAGTTTTTGTTTAGTATATAAGTTATATTATTAGCAGAGGTTTTTAATATTAAGTTTTCGGCGTTTACTAATATAGTTTACTACTATAGTGTTTTAAGATATTTCAATAATTCTTAAATTTTTTTTCAATTTCTTTAGTACATTTATTTAAATTAGAATTCACTAGATTTTGGTTACATTCATCAGCATTTTTTAGATTTTTACATACATATTATTTTCATCAATAAACGTTTTATTTTTGTGTGTAATGAAATTCGAATTAGTTAGAGAAATTTCGGGAGCGGATCGAAATCATCTTATTTTTAATCTTATTTGCCAATATTTTTTTTTTCAATATCTTACTTTTTCAAAATCTTATTTTTTTTAGTAAATCTTATTTTTCTTATCAAAAATCTTATTTTTTTTAGAAATTCCTTTTTCTGAGAAAAATTGATTTTTAAGAACAAAAAAAATAATAAAAGCATTTTTTTTTCAAAACTCTTGTATATGCTAATTGTGAAGAGTGCATGACACTTTATCGAAAAAAAAAATTTCGATTAAATTTTCTTGAAAAAATTCCGAATGTTACAAAAGCCTGAACAAAATTTTGAAAACGAAAAATAACGAATTTAATTTCAAAAATATTTCGGTGAGATTTTAAAGTTGGTTACAAAATCAGAATTGTGTGCCTTTTAAAGAATATGTATATAGGTACTTATTATGTATATGGGAGATTCTGAATTAGGAGAGATTATAGAGTTGGATTCAAAAACAGGTTTACACGCTTTTTCCAGAATATTTATATATATGTATGTGCGCGGCTCTGAATAATAATAATAATAATAATAATAA